>JANZLQ010000050.1:17479012-17515826 GCA_026212715.1 Elanus axillaris
CCACCCACCCCGAGCTCTGCAGGCACTGCTTATGTGCTCAGGTTCACGCGTAGCAGTATCATTGATTCATACATGTATGAATAGCCAAGTTGTGGTTATCTGAGAGCTGAACTTGGCAGACTCAGTCTTTCAACAGCATCCTGGGCAGTATAACTGGTCTGGAAATGCACATCCGCAGGCTTTCCTTCTGTTGCCACAAGTCACTAATTTCCTGGATTTCTCTCACACAGCCCCCATCTTGGGAGTCTCCCTCCACTTATCCTTCAAGTGCAATGCCTAGCTGTCTCTTCTGCCTTGCAACATGGGGCTCAGACCTGTGGCTCTGCAAGGTCTCTGTGAAGATGCGTCTACCTACTGTTTGCTCTTGCTTATGGTGTACCAGTCTGCCCATTTTGTCATGTAACCCCTTCCACTGATGCAGCAGCACCTCAGGCAGAGCATCCCTCCCATGGGGGATGCTACCACCACCGGTCCAACATCAGAGAGAGGTACCTAGCATCTCTTCTTACAGCCCAAGCCCTGGAATGGCAGAGTCCTCTTGCCGGAGCTCTGTCTGGGTCAAGGCTCTGGTATGCCAAGAGCAGTTGCTTCATCATTTTCTGGGCCCCTCTGCTTTACTGCTGTGCTGCCTGAATTCTGTTGTAAGCAGACAGTGGAAGTGCTGTCATAAATCTAGTGGTAAAAATACAGTGTAACTCATGAGATGGTAAACTGTCCCAAGGAAGTGAGACCCTTTGTCGAAAGGTACAGGGAAGGGCCTTATCAATGGTAACCAGTACATGTTGAACTTTTGCCTTGCTGTCTCTTAATCACTTCCAGGAACCCCCTCAAAAGGTTCACAAAGTGTCTTTTTGACATTTCACTGAACTCTGAAAGGAATTTTTTTGCATTAGAGGTGGGTACAGTGCCAGCCTACACATTTTAAAACACTTGATATAGTTGGTATTTTTATGGACAGTAAGTCCAGATTACAGTTCTTCTCCTGATGTCTTGTGAATTTGAGGACCTCTAAGCACTGTGTTCCTGTGTGTTTTACACTTTCTTTTATAGCCTAATATCTTACAAGTCTGAACTTCAAGAAGTCTGAAATTATACAAATGTATTTAGTTTTCTTTTAACATATGTTATTTTTAATTAGCATTTGTTTTCTTTAAGTACAAGCAGGGTAGTGGTATGACTTGATTCTTTGCCAGATCATTTCTATCATGTCCCAAATTAGAGCAAAAGACACCTATTGTATGGAGAGCTACCATGTCGGACAGATTTTGTCTGTATACACTATTTGCTTCTGCCAGTGGTTGACAGTGTATATTAGGGAAGAGAACAGGAGCAATAACACTACTTCGCTGCTGTATGATCCTAGCATGCAGTGGCTTGAGAGTCAGTCAGGGACTGCCTGAAGTATGGGTGAGAGCTTGGTATTTAATAGCAGATGAATAGACTTGCAGCACTGGCTGTGTATTGTGGCGGGCAGTTCCCCTGCATGACTATATGTTGTGGGGAATACCTTCCTTTTGTTTTTTAACCTCTTGCTGCTAAATTAACTTGATTTCTGCCAATACAAGAAGTAGGAGTAACAGGCAACAGTTGTTCTCTATTTACCATCCATGCAGCTTTTGATTTTATAGACTTGCCACCTGATTTAGCTTGCATTTTTTCCAGCCAGGAAGAATGCTACTGTATTCGCCTGCATCTTATCATGAAGCTATCCCTTGTTGTCTTCATCCTTTTGCCCTTCTCACTTGTCCTTTCTAATCCTTCTGTATCTTCTTGAGATGACTAAGACTGGAAATTCATACAACACTCAAGATGAGAAAGCAGATACTATGTAATGGCATAGTGATGGTTTGGTTTCTGTTCTTCTCTTAGTAATCTGTAACAAATTATTTTTCTTGCATTGCTGCTGATCACCAAGCTGATGGTTTTATAGAGCTTTATAGTGCAACTCCAAGATCTAGACTTCAGGTGCATCTCATGTCTATTTAAAAAAACAAAACCAAACCAACCAAAAAAACCAACCAACCATAGGACTTTTTCTTAACATACCTGATTTAATGTTTCATTGCGGTAATTTCACCTGCTATTTTATCATCAAGTTGTTAATTACAGATACTTTTGCAGTTCTTAATTTCATATAGTCATCCCTGTATACCAAAACTATATAGACACAAACTGAGATTATCCCAAACAAAACACTTGGCATTTGATGTACACCTGTGCAGGAAGCAGAGGGATATACACTCTTCAGTCTTGTATGTGTGGAAGACTTCAGGCTCCTATGTTGCGATGCCATCCAAACCTCTGCCACTTCAGTGTATAGGGGTGTATGGAGACATGAATGTCTCTGCTGCCAATAAGAAGAAATAAGCTGTGTTTAGAAGAGGGATGTCGTAGTATTTTCTCTCAGGAAGGGGGAACAGAAATCAAATTATGACAATGAAATACTAAAGGAAGGGTAGTCTTAATGGTACATGTTATTTGTGAGGTTTTTGCATAATCATGGTTTATGATTAAAGTACTCCTTTCCAAGAAATCCTTCAGTTTAGGCTGAAAGCATGTAAGAGAAACTGTATGTACGTCAATTTTAAAATTCTAGTGTGTTTTTGAAGAGTGTTATTTTCTGTTTATTTTGTAAGTTAAGAATATCTGCAGTTCTGGTTTTAACTAGTAAGCTATTGCCACTGGGAAATACTTTGGGAGTACTTTGTGTTGAAACATGTCGGCATTGGTGGGGAACCTGTTGGTAAAAATAAATAAAATTTAAAGAAGTCATATTTTAGTGTAAGTGAACAAGCTCAAAGCTGTTGATCCTGCCCTACCCAATTGTCAGTCATGGAAATAAGCAGTCCTTGTAACAAAATTTGCTTGTAATTTGAGCGGGGCAAAACAGAATTTCAAAGGTTGGCATTCTGAAATTTTGATGTATACATGGTTGAAAAATGTATAAAAGAATGGTCTATAATCAAGCATTAAACTATTAAAGTCACTTTAAGCATCAACTTTATTAGTTAATACCTTTAGCTTTGAATGCCTAGTAAGCGATCACAGTTGCTTGTGGGTAATTTCTTTGCTTTGCCTACTGTTTAACTTTACCAAAAGGGATGTTTATTTTTGGTTTGCTAAAAGCAAAGCATTTGGTTTTGGGATGAAGGTGTAACGTGCCATTAGACTTCATGTAAAATACAGGCATTCGTAGACTGGCATTCCTAGCGATGGGCCCAGAAAGTCAGCGTGTACTACACAGGAGGAGCATGAGGAATGTTAGCCATGGGTTTCACACAGCACATATTGATACTGTGCTTCCTGAGATGTTCCTGGTTTTCGTTCATTTCACTTGTTCTGATTTCCAGAGGATCCAGAGAATTCCTTGTAATTTCATTAGATGTGCCTACCCTCTTCTCCAGTGGCTCAGCAGATGGATTGGTTACTCATTTTAGTGTTTTGGGTGATGAATGTTAACATAGTAAAGGACTGGAGTAGTGCTGCTTTAATTGACCCCATAATCTCATTGGAGTGCATAGAGCATTCATGTTGATACATACAGCATTTGGTAATTAAATTGTTACCTTTAAAATGTAGCTGAAATTCTGCTTTTAGCTGCTGCCCTCAGGTAACTTTATGTGACTTTTTTTTTTTCCAGATATAGAACGTGGTCTCTCAAACTGGATTAAAGCAACCTGTTGATATTTTTATTTATACTTTTTTATTTTTGTATTTGACTTAAAGTGCCATGAAAAAATTTGCATATTGCAAGGTGGTCCTTGCCACCTCTTTGGTTTGGGTCCTTCTGGATATGTTTCTATTGCTGTACTTCAGTGAATGCAACAAATGTGATGAGAAAAAAGAAAGAGGCCTGCCTGCTGGAGATGGTAAGTTTTTTGCCCGAGTAACCTTTAAAATATGCTCATTTAAAATTGCACTTCTAAACATTTGCTTTTTTTTTTTCCACAACAATATAGTATTGCATCAGCATTTAGGTGTTGCAAAATGTTCAATGTTTCTTTGAGTGACTAGGAAATAAGCACATTGCCCAAGACTCTTGCCTGATCCATGTTGCAGACTTAAATGCCCAAGATGTAGAATTTTAAGCACTAGTGTATATGGAAAAATAATAAAACTATGCAACAAGCAGTTCAGGAATGCAAGTTATGTTAATATACTCTAAAGCATGTTCTAAATTTCCACCGGTGAAAACAAACCAAAACACTCCCCCCTCCAATCCCTAAGCCAGCACCTAAGCCAAAATTTGGCCAGTTACTATAGCAATAAGGGATGGTGAATGTTGTAATGAAAATAAATTTATGAAAATAACTAGAATAAACTTCAATGTAAAAGTGGCAAATGAGGGTGTGTGTGTATGTATGTACACACACTGGCACATGCTTATGTGTGTAACTTTTTCTCTGAAGTGAGAGAGATATTACTCAATACTAAAGGTCTTCAGATAAGCTTTCAGTTTTGTTACTGCCCTCTTAGTTTTTGGGTACCAGTTAATGAGCTGACTGGTTTGGGGTTTTGGGTTTTTTGGGGTTTGTTTGTTTTTTTTTGAAAGCCAGTACCATATACATTGAAAACTTTATTTTAGGGAGGTCATCATAGTTGATCGCATGGGAGAAAGGATTGGTGCAGGGAGAATTGTCATGCCTGCAATATCTCAGCACAGGCATTTAGAACTGCAGGCAGCTGCTGCCTCCAGTTCATTCGTTAAACATCTAGTTTTGTTGTATGGTCTCTCCCCTACCAGAAAGGCTGTGTCTGTATGTTTCACTGCTGCTGTGGGAAACTTAGGCAGTGATGCTCAATGTTAAGTCCAGTCAGCCAACTGTACTCAAGATTCATTAATGCTTTCCATCACAAGAAAATGTTTTCACCTGTTGACATCTAGTATGGGCAACTTTGATGTCCCTAGGAAATTTTCTGATATGTTTTAAGAACAATGTTGTGCTGTTACTGAATAACACTGGGGAGATGTTTAGGAAATGCTAGTTTGTTTTGTTTCCCCCATGATGAGAACAGGCCAGTAACTCTCTACTGAGAACAGCAATGTATAGGAATGTAGAATTTCTATGCTTAGTACCTCTGAACTGTTTTTTCCACAACTGCATGCAAGCATTTTAGAGAGGTTATAGTTCACCTGAGTTTTGCAGAAGAGACTTAAACTTTCACTTGCTTGTATTTCATCTTTTGGGTTTCTTTTTCAATAAGCGGAAAAGAAAATTACAAGAAAATGAATTAAGGTTATATAGAAGGTATGTCTTCTATAAGAATTCAGTCTTTGTCCTTTTTTTTTCGCTCAGAAGTTGGGAAATTTTCTTGAGGGTAAGATGATGACTGATATTGTGGTGTTAAGGAATGGATCCACTTTTTGGATTCCCACAAAGTTTTTACATGATGCTGAACACATAACTTATGCTAGGCTTCTTCGGAGCTGTCTTGCAAACAGCATTTTTTTTTTTGCTGTTGGCAAACAGCAATGAAAGTCAGTATATATCAAATTTGGTTTGATGTATTGATGATGTTGACAATTCAGATGACTTTACACATAAAGTCATTGGGGGATCCTTCAGGTGAGGGGAAAATATGCAGTTTTTAAAGATTAGTATTATGACTTTTTCTATGCAACAGTAGTTTCACTTAGTTGAGTACAGTCTTCATTCTGACCATTCCCTAACCTGTGTGCGTTAAAATCATTGATATCTTTTTAATATCTTGTAGCTGGCTTGTAAGCAAACAAACAAAACCCCTAAACCAACCAAAACTTTATGTGTAGTTTTGTACATTTTTCTTGTGGTTTTTTTAAGCAGCTGATTTGTAGTAGTGCATGTGCAGAAAGATGTCTGCTAGAAACCATGGTTGTAGTTGACACTGTGACACTTCCTTTTAACCTAGTTGCATACCTGATCTTAGATATTCTTACTTGTTCCAGTAGTTTACTGACTTGGATTCTGTAGTGCATTTATTCCTACTCAGAATGCCTAGAATCTCCTCAGATAACATTGAGGCTATTTTTTCTGTGAAGCTTTTATCAAAATCTGCTTTTTCACTTCACTTTTTCCCCCCTATTCATTGCCATAATTGATTTAGTTTTCTTGATTCAGCACAAATTATGTAAGTGTTCTGAATTTAATAGTCTCTTTGTCCATGTCACTCTGGTATATAGCTTCTCTTTGCAATCATGGAAGAATACCATGGCATTTAATGGCATTTAGTATTGACATACGAGTAAGTTTTTTCTGAAGAGTTTGTAAGTTTATTTTAGGAGTGTTTGCTGGTTGGAAGAATTAGTCTTCAGATACTTCATCAGGAGCAAAGGATTTTGAGGATAATATTGGACAGTTCAGGCTTTCATGGAGTTAGAAGGATGTTTTCCTTAGGCTTTTAATGCAAAAAATGGGGGGAGTTTTTTTTTTTCCAGAGTCAGACTTAGAGCCACAGACTAAATTGCCTTTGGGAAAAATCTTTCTCCTTGATCACATAAGATACTAGCATCTTAAATCACGAGCTTCAGGTTATGTGTCTAATATTTGATTGTATGTATACCGCTGTTATATTTTACAAATTGCTCAAAATAAGAAATAGTAAAGGAATATGGATGTGAATCTGTGGAAAAAAATCTGTGTACACAATTATAGGGAACTGTAACATGAGGGGGATAAAGGTCTTTGTGTCCACCATCGCAGAGTTTTGAGTGAGTGTTGGTAGTTGAAATGATGCGAGCGTGGAGATGAGGGTACAACAGGTGAAGTGGAAAAGGGACAGGCACTTACCAGGCTGTGAGCAAGAGAGCTGAGGTAGAGATGTTTTGGGAAAAGGAGGCCTGTCATGGGGTCTGGGTAGCACGGGACTGAGGAACTGAAGTGATGCCAGAGGAGGGAGAGTTGGAATCTAGGGACTGTAATTGTGTGGGATGATTTGGCAATAGGCTTAGGCCTCTGCCCACACCCTCCACCATGGTGGAAGACGACAGGAGTAGGCAGCTTAAGGAGGGAGCCTGGGGAAGTGGGACCAGAACACCTGGCAGTGCTGATGGCAGCATCGATCTGTGGGAGCCCGTGCTTGTTCTGGCTGATACTGCCGCTTGCTACTCTCCCCACCATGACTCCTCCAGAGAGGTGGGATTAGGTCGGGGGAAGCTCTCTCCAGTGCTCAGCCCTGCAGTCGTCATGCCCTTCCTGAGCTAACAGGGATGGCATATGCCCCTTACCTGGTCTGTCACAGGTCTTCTTTCCATTGGCATATCTGGGTGGTGGTTCTGGTTTTGTAATTCCTGATGGTTCATCAGTCAAATTCATAAGGAGGAATTGTTGTTGATGGAAGGCTGTTGCTGTAATTTTAAAGGTTGTCACCAAGTTGGAAAGAAAATTGCTTAACCTTAGTAAGTGTTATTCATGTTACTTAGTAGTTTATTCCAAACCTGAAATTCATAGGATGGCTAGTTGAGCATTATTGTTTACAGATGGAGATTTGGCATTACAATTTAGATTTCACAGCCCGGAAGAGAACTTAGTGATAAGCATTCTTAAGTTCTAGACTTAAATAAAGGCTTCAAGGTGTTCTCTAACAATACAAAAAGGGACCATTCCTGTAAACAAAAAATGCCCAGGTAGTACTGTGGTTTTACTAAGAAAGATTTATTTTTTTTGTGTGTAGCTCCATCTTATTTCTGTAAGAATTTTGTATGTTAGCTCTGAGGTCTTGACTTAAATGAAGATTAAATGAGTTCTTCCTTACCCTCAGTTATAGGCTTCTTGAAGGTATGACTGCAAAGGAACTTCCAGCTTTGGCACTTGATGCAGTTTCTAAATAAACTTCCAAACTCATCCTCCCCCCCCCCACCCCCAAGAGGCATTCCACTTACGTAATAATTAGAAGCCCTGCAAAAAAATAAATTCTTTCAGACCTAGGATTGGTATTGCAAGAGTCTTGTGATCTCAGCTACATGCTATTTACACTCTTTTCTGGGGGCAATGACAAATTCAAACTAGGAGCAGCCGTTTTTGTCAAGTGCCAATCAAGGCCTTGTGTTCTGAATTTTGAGCTCTTTGGTAAAGATGGAATCTCCAAGTTGTGACTTGGTTCTGAATATTCTCATCTGCACAAAAAATTCCTAAGAAGAAAAGTGAGCAGCTTCAAGATATAAAGCAGAGATTTAAGAATTGAAAATAGGAACTGTTCATCATAAATCAGTCTTGTTCTATTAAGGCTGATGTGTGTGTAAGAGACAAAACTTCTCTGAACTTCTACCTGTGCAAACAGCTTTCTTGTAATTGGTGGTTCCTCCAAAGGTGACTGGACTTTGTTTTGGTCAGTTTACCACTGTTGTGGCCCCTAAAGACATGTCATGGAAGAATCTATCCCTTTTTCAGGCTTTAGGTGGTCTTAGATTTTGAAGTATCTGTTTTTCATCAGGCATATTGCCTGGTAAAAAGAAATTTGTAGTCTATAGGCGCAAAGAGTTCCTGATTTTTTTATGAAAATCTGGAAGAGATCAAGCTCTTTGAAACCAATAATTTACTGATGCAAATGAGAAATGTCTGGAAAAACATTACTAGATTTTCAGCTGGATCAGGTGGTAAGTCATTCATTTACCTCCAAAACTTGTAGCTGTAAATTAAATTTCTGTTTGTTAGAAGTGTCATCAGTACATGTTTGCAGTCCTTCAAAGGAAATACTTTTTCATAGTTAACAGACAAGAGTATTGCAGTTTGAATTTTTAACAATGTGTGTTAGTAATTTTGGGAGAATGTTGTTGGTTTGTGTTTATATGAAAGCTACCTGCTTTTGTGGGAAAACAGATTACCATTAATACAGAAACCTGAGAGAAGATGGTTAACTTTTCTTAGAAAGTCATTTCTCTGCCTGCACACCAAGCTTGCCTGTCTGCGTTTAGTGAGTTCTGTACAGAATCTATGTATCTAGTTAGCTGTTGCTGGATTTTTTTCTGCAGGAAAAGGGAATACTTTATTTAGGTAAAATGCGTAATCAAGTAGTATATATTTGCTAAGGAAATTTAAAAATTCAACTGATGAATTTGTAGAATTTGTACACCTGAACCCAACTCACTGATGTGCTAAACTGGCATCTAACAGCAAGATCTGCAAATGTGAAAGATGAATTTTCAGTTAATTTAACTAATTTAACTGGTATAGTCAAAGTTAAGAAACAACTGGAAGTGTAAATGAAACAGGAAATATTTTTTTTCTAAATAGCAAATATGGTAGGATAAGACATTCACCCTTCAGACTGCAGAAAAACATGGTAAATATAATTATGTTCTGATAGCTTTTTTTAATTGTTTCAGGTATGTTGAACACTCATTTAATTTTTCTAACCAAGTGAGCCCATATTCTAATTGCTATACACTTAATAAAAATTATGATAGCCCATGTAGTAAAACCAAGCTGAATATATAAAAATAAGCCCAAATAATTGCCTTATGGTATGCCATGTTTTTATGTTAATTACCCCTCAGAAGGCACAAATTCTAGTTTAAAAGATTATGTAATTGCAAATCAGCAAGTTTTGATGCGTTTTCAACCATACTTTCTTAGGAGGCAAAGATGTAAAGCAATCTGCTAGCTCATTTTAGCCCATACTTAAAACAAGTATCTAAAGCAATCTGCTCAGCATCTGCTTAGACATACTTATTCTATCAATTTTCAGTGTATGAGTGGCTCGGTGACAACTTCTAGAATTACATAGCTCAACTGGCAGTCAAGGGGAGTTTGGTAAAAAGAAAGCATCACTGTGGTGGGAGGGTTTCCTCTGCTGTTTCTGCGTTACTACAACTACTGCAATTGCTTCAGGTACTCGAAAATGAAAGTTTCTCAAGGAGCACATTGTGCTTGTAACCAATTAATGCTAGATGCAAACTAGCAAAATGTTTCAGTTATTAATAAGTATATATTTCAAGTCTTAGTGTTTTAGCAAGGATGGAAGGCTTGGGCTTTTTATTTTTTTATTTTATTCTATTCATGGCTATTTGCTCTTGGTATAAGCTTTAATTACACTGTGCTGTCCTGGTGCAAATTAATCTCGGCTTATTACTGAGGGCTTTGGTGCCTTTATTTTAAAATACTTCCTGTTCCTCCGTATGGATCTTAAATCAGTATTTTTTGAAATTAAAATTTGTACTGAATTTGTGAAGTAGTAATATATTTCAAATCAGCATTTAAAACATTTCAGTTCAGGAGAAAAGTAAAGAGGTATTTGTAAAGAAAATGTAACCTTTTTTTAAAATGGTTTTTTTTTACTTTTGTTTAAAAACCCAAATAATTCAAGAGTCTGAATTCCTTTTCTCCTACCTCTGTCCCTCATTAGTTTGATCAGATATTTGATATTTAAGAAATCTTTTGTTTAAATGTGTCAAGTGTTACTGTTTCCGTTTTGAGTGCCAACATTAAACTCCAAAATGTAATTGTTGACTAAAAATCATGTTAGTAAAACCAAGAGAAATAATTCCTAAATTGTAAATGCCAGTGTCATTCTGTGAAAATAAAAATGTGGAAATAAATGTAAAGTTAGAATTTTACTTTAATCTTTACTAAAATACTTCTAAAAGAAAATTCAGCTTTTTCTGAAAAGCTTGTATGTGCAAGAACAGTCTGGGATATAAATGTCTGTTGTTCCAGAACTTTTAATGGTAAAGTCAATGAGGACATGATGATGGATAGATATAAACCCTTACTGTTTTTTCAAATGATTTGTGGTGTCTAAGAGTAGCACTTCTGTTAAACTCCGAAATATGAAGACTTGTTTTCACTTCCAAAACCTGGTGGATTTAGAACTCTGTTTTAAACAGGAACACTCCTACAGTGCATAACAAAGTATAAACAAACAAAAGCAAGCATAAAAGCAGTTACCAACATTTTTATTTATTCCTAGTTCCAGAACCCATACAGAAACCACATGAAGGACCTGGAGAGATGGGGAAGCCTGTGGTCATTCCAAAGGAAGAGCAAGAAAAAATGAAAGAAATGTTTAAAATAAATCAATTTAATTTAATGGCAAGTGAAATGATTGCACTCAACAGATCTTTACCTGATGTCAGGTTAGAAGGGTAAGTGCTTTATGTTGTATTTAAAATGTACTGTATTTAAATAAAGAATGTGCAAAAAGTGATCAAAAACAAGAGTTCAGTTCTGTAAGATATTACTGTTGAAGTGAAAAGTAGGAGGATTTCCTGTATATGTGGTACTTATTTGTAAAATAAACAGCAGAAACCATTTTTCTTCAGTGTTATTTAGCTTTGAATCTGATTACAAATAGGAAGCCTGTTTGGGGAGTAGAAATTAATCTGGTTGAAGGAAAACAAAGTTAACTTAAGACTTGGTGTTTCAGGAAAAAATTCCATATTTGAAAAAATTAATGCACTGCTTGTAATGAGGCAGACTAAAATTCTGCATTATATGAAATAGAGAAGATTTGATGATGAGAGAGAAATACTGTAAAAAGATTTTACCTAATGAAATGTGCAAAGCCTCATTTAGATTGCATTATAATGTTTTCTAATATCTGTCTGGTTTGTTTTTGATCTTGCCTCTGAAATATTGATCCTTGCAGAGCTGTTTGAGTAATAAGTAATTAAAAAGAAAATTGTAGCCTTGTTTTAAGTAAAATGTAAGATTGCTTTATTCTCCTGGGGCTACTCTGGCAGGGTAGCTGATGAGTCCCCCCAACCCCTCTTGTTTATGAAAGGGACTCTCAAGTTAGACAAAGCTCATGAAACAAGATTTTCCTAATCAATTATCTGCATTCTCTTCCAAGAATCAGATGCTATAGAAACCCCATTTCTTCAGAAGCTCTGCTGTTGCTTCTGCATACATGAGGCCTAGCTGCTGGATTAATTTGTTTTCATTTCCTACTTCAGAAGACAGTATTAGAAGAATGAGATGAGGCTCTGCCTGCTTTTCATTTTTAATGAGTGATAAAGAGCTAGTTTGTAGGTACCTTAATCTATTGTAATGAATGTGATTCTCTGTAGCACGTGAGTTCCTGGTAGAGCTGGTGTTCTTTGTAACTGAGCCATATAGCTTTCAAAATATGATTTCATAAGTTTGAATTAATGTTACTTTTCAATTGATTTTCAGATATATTCTTAGATTTTATGGTCACTACTTGCCTGTTTCTCAGTATAGCGCAAGAATGCAAATCATGAACTTGCAGGGTTTGCTTTCAAAACTGATACTTTTGGGGGGGGTATATCCTTTTCTCTTGTGCTATTGCTCAGATTGTGGTTGTAACTTGGCAATGGGTTCTCTTGGCATTCATGCAGATTCGTATGTAGCATCTGCCCCTTTTATCACTCTATGGGATAAGAAATTGCCTATCTGTAAAGTGGTGTCCTGGTTTCAGCTGGGATAGAGTTCATTGTCTTCCTGGTAGCTGGTACAGTACTATGTTTTGGGTTCAGTATGAGAAGAATGTTGATAACACTCTGACGTTTTCAGTTGCTTCTAAGTCATGTTTAGACTAGGTCAAGGATTTTTCAGCTTTTCATGCCCAGCCAGTGAGAAAACTGGAGGGGCACAAGAAGTTGGGAGGGGACACAGCCAGGGCAGCTGATCCAAACTGGTCAAAGGGGTATTCCATACCATGAGACATCATGCCCAGTATATAAACTGGGGGGAGCTGACCAGGAGGGGCGGCTCACTGCTCGGGAACTAACTGGGCATCGGTCAGCGAGTGGTGAGCAATTGCATTGTGCATCACTTGTTTTGTATATTCCAATTCTTTTATTATTGCCATTATTATCATTATTAGTTTCTTCCTTTCTGTTCTACTGAACTGTTCTTATCTCAACCCATGAGTTTTACCTTTTTTTTTTTTCTGATTGTCTCACCCATCCCACTGGGTGAGGGGGGAGTGAGCGAGCGGCTGCGTGGTGCTTAGCTACTGGCTGGGGTTAAACCATGAGAAGTGGTGACTACCACTGGTTAAGAACTTGTAGTTAGCATTCTCAAGTTATTTTAGCTGCAAGGAAAATCACTAGTTTCTTTGGAGACTTTTATCAAAGCTGGGATGCTAATTTGGGGTGATTTCTGTATGTTTTTTCTGGAGGAGCTGAATTGAAGGAATTAACAAAACTTTGGGGAAATGATAGTTACCACAGTTGATTATTTTGGATAGTACACAGGAGTAATTTTTCATTATGACCCTGGAAGTATGGAGGAAGCTAAATGATATAATCTGTTTATCATTCATATTGGAAAACTTGCATCTATATATTCTACCATTTTTATAGTGTAAGTACAAAGTAAATAAATTTGTGGATCAAAAAAGTTGATTTAACTAACCATAAGCTTTGTGAAGTCTAGACTTTTAAATTAACCAAAAATGGAAAGAGAAATTGTTATAAACCATTAAAAATTTGTTACGTAAGCATTACTCAAGCTTTTGGAGACAAATGAAATAATTTTAAAATCAAGTTGAGCTCGAGGAAGTTTTTGTCTTGCACACTTTGCCATGTTCTGCAGTTAATATGTTTCACAGTAAGATATGCATTATAAATTTAGTAATGTTGCATTTGCTTCTCTTTTCCATTTGTGTGGACACAAATACTATCACAATACTATATGCGTGAAAATGGAGTCTTAGAATAAAATGTTAGATAAGGTGTCAGGGCAGAGTTGGATTTTCTTTTTTTGTAAATTGCTGCCAACAATTTTAACATTTATTTGCTGTCTGCATTTTTAGTAGATTTTGAGAGAAAAATGGTCCCCCAAAAGCTCCTTCTTATGTCATCTTTTCAGTATGTACTCTATAAGGTCACACTAATTAAAAGTTGGGGAGCATGTTAACATTTCCCCAGCAAACTTGAGAATAATACTGTGTTTACAAGGCAACAGTGTCTCAGTCTGTGTGTGTGGATTAATGTTACTTCCCAAGAACACAGTAGCCATTTTCAGAATTGTGAAAACTATAAATATGCTTCAGTGTTGTCTGTAAGTCTTATGAAAGTATTTATCTGATTAGTCAAAATACTCACATGGTCAGAAACGCTTTCTGCTGTGTTAGTGGAGTTGCTTCTGCTATAACTTGTTCTATCTGTATATCCCTGATAATATGAATGGGTAATTTCTAATCATTCCTTACTACGTTTATGTGGTAAGCTGCCAGTAGCACCTTCAATCAAGGTTTTTAAAATAGTGGGATATGTTCAAAGGCACACTTAGCTGTTGAACCATGTAATTATTTTCTTCCCAGGTTTTGTGGGTTGCTTCCTTTAATGTGGTGTGGGGGGAAGATTATTTCAAGTCCTATATGTCAGTTCTTCTGAAATACAGAAGTCTGTTAAAGTTGTGCCTAACAGTTAATCATTCAAAAGCTGGTGGAATTAAGTGTGCCAAGACCAATTTGCCACATGTATTTAACAGGGATGGCACAACCTGTTAGCTTGAGAGCAGCTTTTGAAGCAGTCTATGTTATCCTTCATATTAATTTCTGATTCTGCCAAAACCCTGTCACCTATGCGAAGGCAAGCACGTTTGTGTACTTGCTCAGTTGTTGGGGCAACAAGTACCTTCATGGGTTATGTGTTCTGTCTCGCATGTCTGCCTCCTTGTGCTCATATGTTCATCTCTATAGATGACCCACTCGTGTGGCATCATCTTTGTTTTGGCCAAGAATTTTTTTTTTTCTTACTAGAAGAAAAAAAAGTGAGCTCTTTTAGTTACTTCTCCAGTTCAGAGAGCTCCTCAGTAAGAGGCACCTACAGAAGCTGAAATTTGTGTTCTGCTGAGCTCTGCCCCAGTCATATTAACAGGTTTATATTTATTTTTATTATCTACAAAATAAAATTACAAAGTTACTGAGGCACAGAGCTGCCTTTAAAATCACTGACATAAGCCTGAATTGCTAGTTATTTTGTATCTGTAGTCAGGAATGTTATTCTACTTACTCTTCTCCTTATCCCAACTAAATGATTTCCTTAACAGAAAAAACTAAACCAAAAGTAATTTTTTTTAGCTTGGATACTTCCCCGAATCTGGGCTGGTGCATGTTAGTGTAACTAACTCATATAAGTGACTGTGCCCCAACCTCTAGAGGGTTGTCGTTGCAGGGGAACAAGCAGCTGGGGACAGCAGATTGGTTTTAAGTTGTTAATAGAACAATTCTTGTAAGCATGTCTTATTCTGGTCTGTGAATCAGTCATCAAAGTGGGAGTTGATTCACAGTTGCCAGGAAAATATGCAGCTGTGGGCTTGACATGACAGCAAAGAGTAAAAGATGGGTGATTAGGAACACTAGAGTCTTGCCTTCATTTTGCTGAAGATGAGGGAGGCAGTGAATAAAATAGGTGTCAGTGACTAAAATAGGTGTTCAGCTGTGCCTGTGTGTCTTAGACTGATATTCAGTCTGGAAAGTAGTGTGGTTAAATGCATGAAATTTGTAAGTATGACTTGGTTTTGCTCTCAGTGCTGTTTGAGGTGACTTTGGAAGCTGCTTTGTAAAATGAAGAATGAGTACTGTGTTCTAAGGCTAAGCTTTCCTGCCTGTAGTCATTATTTAATAATTTGTGGAATATATAAAGCATTTAAGGAGGCATTTGGGTCCCTGGTGTGAGAGTTTAAACCCAATTCTGACTTTTTTACACTAGAAAAGAGCATCTTAAAACGCTGCTCTTTTCCAGGTGCAGGTGGTCAAGGCTGGAAACAATGGAGGCATAGCTGGGACAGAATAATGCTGTTCATGTAAGCTCAGGGCCCCACTGGAGCTTATGATGTAGCTCTAGAAGGGTGTCATATTTTGTAGTTTGAGATTTCTTGGAAAGGTGATGGGCTTCCTCAAGGAGACCTGCAGCAAGGAGGAGTGTGGATAGGTTTGGAATGCTTCAGCAACCCCTTCTCCAAGGCTGCAGGTTCTATAGAACTTGGCATAAAACATACTCCTTGTCATTTTGTTCCTTAGTTGGTATAATTTTGCTAGAATTAAGGGTATCGGACACCGCCCTATACCTCAGTTCTGCATAACATTTGGGATCTTTTAACTGTCCTTTTTGCAAACTGGCTGTTTTTAGGAAGTAGGTATGTTGGGCTTTGAGTAGTATAGGTAGTGCTAGGGTATAATCAGTTTTTAGCCAGATGGCCTCACGTATTTGAGTGAACTGGGTCTAAATTCATACAAACTATGGCTTCAGCCACTTAATAGAAAAATAAGTTGCAGATCTCTAACCAAGACCTTAATATTCAACTAGTGGAGTAATGTGGTCAGTTTAATTTATTATTTAAGGCTTTTTTGCTGAATCAAACTACCCTGAGCAGTTCCTGCTCCTAAGCTTATTTTCACAATTGGAAGGAAGTAGACAATTTTTTTTTCTGGGGTAAAAAGCCATTCTTCTTCATCTAACTTATATGAATGTTGTGGATTTCATAGCAATTATGCTGGGCTCCTTTCTAAGTTGTTCATATGACTAATTCCATCATCTCTTTGCTTAGAAAGAACTGTATTTAGATTTAGGCTTTAGATTTATGCACTGTTAATTATATGATACAATATAATGCTTTTCAGTTACGGGACTGCAATCCGGTTTTCATATGTGTGCTTTAAAATTGTATTGTTGATTTTAAGCCTGAAATATACATATGTGAACACTGGCATTTGGATTTTTAACCTCTCAAAACAAATTGATTTGCTGTATAATTTAAGATACTACAGTTGAATCATAATATGACATATTCCTAAAATTTACACAATCTCTGTGTGAGGAAAATAGTTTGAATAAACCTATTCATGGTAAAAGTAGTAAAGGCACACATGCAAGAGCATGTTCTTGTCACACATCTGAGTTCCATTTTATGGGTTTTTTAAATGACAGCACTTTGAAGTATTTACATCCATGTGAGGGTTGTGAAGGTGTGCTCTCTTTTTCAAGTATTTTAATTCAGGAGAAGAGCTAAGGGGATAGTTTTATACTACATATAATCTGGTGTAAATGTGGACTGCAACCAAAAGAAACCTTCTCACTGCTTATGTTGATACTGATCAGGTGATTATGTGGTCTTGGCATTCACTGACTGGGTGGAAGATTGCACAATAAAAAGGGGAAAAAAGTATATTTTTGTTGAATCAGTAAACTGAAGCAACATATCCAGCAGCTGTATGATTACCAGATCTGGTGCAAAGAAGGGGATGGGACAAAACTGTAATGGTGAAAAGTGGAATTATTGCTTTTGACAGCAGCCTACAGTTGCACCAGATTAGGTGGAATGTGGGGCAGGTGGGGGGAACTTTCTTACAGAAAGTGTGTATGGGGATTTAAATAGCTCCATAAATTGTGATATGCTTTGTGAATTTTTGGTATTCATTTAGCTCAGGTCATAGTGATGTAAAAGATAATAAAAAAGAGCAAAGTTGTCAACACAGGTGGTGGAAGACTACACAAGTCTATTCAATGTTTTGCTACAAGCTAGAAATCCAGGCTGTTAATTAACCTGGCATCTGTAAAGAAAATCTGCTGATCTTATGACCAGCAATGTAACTTTCAGCAGTGTCATGCTAGAAGTCTGAAAGCCTGTGAGGTATTAAAAACTTCACAATTCTTTCAAGCAAGGAATATTTTTTCATCTGGTTTTTGTGGCGCATATAGCTTGTTACTGGCCCACTGTAGAATTGACATTTGGAAATGTTCTTGTTCATGTTGACTTAATGAGTTAGCTGGAAAAAATTACCTAGAAATCTTTTTCCCAGAAAGTTTAGAGGGGAAGAAAGTCACTTCAAAAATAGGCTTGCTTCCTGTAAACTGTTTTGAGAGAGGGAGAGATGCATGTATGCAAAGATATATACGTGTGTGTATACACACGCAAACACTTGGCAATCTCATTCTTAGTTATGAGTGTCTTGCATTTTGGATGAGCAGCTATATCCTGAACTTTATTCAGATTGATAGGTCAAGTATGGAAAATAATTTGGCTAGAGAACTTAAGGTTCAATTTCAGTCTTTGAGAACAGAATTGGTTTTGCCTCTGTCAAGAGATGCTTTCCTGTGCTCACTTTCAGGATAAGGAAAATTGTCAATTGCACCTAATTATTTTTGTGAAATTCTGCTTGAATTCTGTAACCACAATGGTTTTAAGGACCATTTTGGATTTTATTTCCAGGGTCTAAAGAAGATTTCTACTTGACTCATGAGATAATGCGACCTTTCTTATATCCAAATCTTTGAGATCAGAAGAAAGGAAAATTTCATACTCTTGCTGTCAGGTAAATTACATAATACTACTGAAGGCAGACATTAAGCAGGCTGGATGGAAATGTTTAAATAAGGAAGGGATTTGCGTGAATTCAGGTCACCTGTTCAGAAAGATTAATTGGAATTGTGATATGAATTATAGAAATGAAGACCTCTTTCTAAACCGAATTGTTCAGATTTCATTGGAAGATGCAGCTTCAGGGGTAGCATGAAGTTTTGTTGCGACCTTATCTGCAGTGCTTTCTCTCTGTGCAGCCACAAGTTAAAACTGTGGTTGTATGCAAAGCCTGTGTAGTGAAAAGTGGTTTGGCATGTTAGGACAGTCAGTGATTCCATCTTTCTCAGAAGTATTGCTTTTAGCCCTTTTAGCTGTGTTGTTTCTGTGTGAAAATTAGATCTTTATCCAGCTTGATTGACTTCAGTTTGAGGGATTGGGGTATTTTTAAAATTTGTCAGAAGCAGATTTAACACCCTTATTCATAATGATACCATGAGGCTGTTGCTCATATCCAGGAAAGACTAAGTCCATGTTTACTGGAATCATACCACTTGACTTGAGTGCTGGTGGTTCTTGCTGTAGTGTTTTGACACTTTCTCTGCCACCCCTGCTACAGGGTGTTATTCTCTGATGGAAATGTAGGTCAGTCTGAAGTTTCGGGTGACTCTGAGTCTTACTTCAAAACTGTTTTCATCCATGATTTAAGTAGAGAGAAGTTTTTGCATTGGGCATGGCTATGCCTCAGCTTTGTTACATTAACTTTATTGCAGGCTATAACTTATGGCAAATGGACAGGTAAACAATGGAGTACTGACATTTTATGTCACTGCAGCGATATTCATCAGATATCAGTAATTAAAGCCTGAGGTTTCATGAGAGGAGTTCAGATTTTCTGACTTTCCTCTCTATTGATCTGGCATTAAGTTTGGTAATCTCAGTAGAAAATAAATGTATATTTTCAAGTCTAAGGATACTGATGCTTAGTTCCCAGAGACTCCAATAGATTTTAATACCAAAGAGTATGCTGTTTGTACTGCATCAGTAATACTAAACAGATTTATTACAGGGGCTGTGCTGTGTAGCATTTCCTCAAAACTTCTGCTCTGACCTGATTTTCAGCAAGACTTGGATTATTCCTTTGTCCAATTTAAGTTCTAAGATGCAGCTTATTTATAACTGCAGCTTTTATTTATAACTGTTGTTTGTAGTATGCAAGATAAAAGATTGTACTGAATTTGTAAGATGACTAAATATGTTTCCCTCCCTGCCCCAATCTGTTGCTAGTACAGCTTTCAAAAATACATTGGCACTGTGTTATCATATTGCACATATGAGCTCTGGTCTTGAGCTCCTTTGGGATTTCCTGAGCTGCTTAGTGCACAGGAGACACTTTTGCTTGTGTTCCATCTCTGTTCCATCGGAGTGCGCTGGGCTGTGTGCACTGGGCTAGAAAACAAGCATGGCATACATGGTTTTTTGCTGCTAAATGTTTTTGAGCCACTGGAAATTACTGATAATGCCTTGTTCCTATGAAAGGCTGGTGGAATCTGGGAATAAACTTGGTGTCAGGTATAGCAAATCATGGCTCAGGTAGTGTCTGAGTTTATTAGTTGTTGTGATTAGGTAAGCATGAGTGGTCTCCTTTTGAAAAATCCATTTTTTAAAAAAAGTTCCAGTGTTACTTGTCCTCTCGTTGCTCCTCTGTGGAGAATAAACTGTTGGCAGCATGAGAAGGGGTAGAGATCTGCCCTGTAGTATTTAGAAATTTAGCATTTTTCTAATGCAGAATCTAATTATGACATCATCTTTCTAGAAAATGACCTGATTTTTTTTTCATGTTTTGCCTCAGTGAATGAGGTTTTCCTCATTATGTAAACATCATAGTGTATAATTTATTTCCTACAAGATCTCTGCCCTGTTTGTAGCTTTTTTGGGGGGTGTGATTCTTCAGCCTATGAAAGAAAAGTATTTAAGAGCTATCAGGATATTAAATCCCATTTTATTACATTACTTTCAGAAATGATTTAGCATGACTTTGATGGGTGTGCAAACAGATCACTGTTAACATTGTAAATATTTGTCTTTCAAGACATGACAATATTACACATGTAGCAGTCAATCTTGGGTTTTAGGAATAATTTCTAAGTAAATTGATCCATGAATACAATTTTATAGTATTGATAAAATGCCAAGCGCTAATCTGTAATGAGATGGCTGCACAGCTGCATTTTTGTAAGGTAGTATTTAAAGTGTTTGTGAAAGTCCCAAAGGTAAACTGAAAGAGGTGGCATTAACATCGCAATGGGTAGTGTCCCAAGATGCAGAGACCCAGGAGCTCGCGTGTCAACTGCTACAGTGGGTAAGCCTTACTGATCTCAGAGTTGGGCACTCAGCAGAGGAGATAGGTATCAGAAGAACTTCACCTTCTGTGGAATTCAAATGAAGGATGTTGTAAGATTGCCGGGTAGATTTCTTCTGTCCCTGAAGTGGTGAAATATGCTTTTCTCATTCGTTCACTGGCATGAGAGAAGAGGCTTCCAGGTCTGCCAGATATGGAGGAGAGTTAGAGAGTATATGGTTGTGGTGTTGTAGGAAGTGCAAAATGAAGAGCTGTCTTCTTACCATGCAAGACTGTGCTGAAGCAGCAATTAAACTGAGATTTAATGGCTTAATTTTATTTGGATGGAATTGCCTTACTTGATGTCTCCTCTGGTTATTTTTGTAATGTCTCCTGTGGATTATTTATACCCTGGGCTGAAAGAGAAAATAGGAGAGCACTTTATTCAGAGGCTCTTAGGTGCATTTGAAGTAGCATCAGGTGGTTTTCAAGTGGCTATACATAATCCACTGAATAAAATTCTCTTTGAGATTTTTTTTCTGAACATCTCCCTATCTAAATTGTGTAGAGCATCTACATACGACTCAATTAACACCTTCACAAGAAGTCGCGATAATGGAGAAGAGTAATATCTCATAGTTGCTTTTGGCCTTCCATTTTAAAAACTTTTGTAATGGATTTAAAACTTTGAAATCAGGCTACAGGGTGTTAGGGACAGCAACTTGTATTTATTTTGCTGTCATTATTTGTCTTTAGTGATGCTATACACGTGTTAGGATCTGTTGTCCTTCCTTTTACATTTAGTCCATTAAACTTAAATTCAAGTTAGGAAGGATTTGGACCTGTTACACCACCTTGTGCTCTTGAGGAGATATGGACCTAGGAGTAACCATGTAGTTATAAGGAACTGGGCCAAAGTATTTTAAATAGATGATGCACAATTGCAAAAAGGTGAAATTCTATGAAGAATGTGTATGAGCATCTTGCAAAGGTTAGAGCAGAGTCATGTCTTTATAGTCTTCTGGCTTCTTCGTGAAGCAACTTTTAAAAGTGTAACTTATAAACTCAATTTTTTCCTCAAATCTGATTTTGATGGGGCATTAAAGATCATGGATAACTTAAATTTTATTTTGTAATTAATTTTCCATTTTATTTTCTAATTACAAGAAAGCAAGAAACCAAATATTAGGGAAGAATACAAGGCTAATGCAGCATTCAGTGCATGAGACGGAGACTTGCTATGAAATAAAGAACATTACTATTTTGAGCATTTGAATGTGAACATCAAGAAATGTAGACTAATAAGGCTTTTTGTCTTGATTATATTTTAACAATGTGGCCTATTCTTTTTCTGTGTCTTTAGGTAATAGGGCAGTAAGTCTCTGCTTGCATTTAAAATGTCTGACATTTTGGGGGAGTTTCCACAATCTAAATAATATATGGAGTCACATTAGCTGAGAGTTTGCATGGTGAATGCCATAGATTAAGGAAAGGATCCCATATGAAGTAGCCATTCTCAGCTGCTGTTTGGAGTCTTCATTAAATTACCTGGAGATGGTATGCCTTCCTAATATTATGCACTCAATTTTAAAACTGTTTGAGGCATGATCCAACAAAAGGAACATATTAGTAGTTAATTAAAATTCAAATTGTCCTTAATTCACACTTGATGTGTCATAGCCCTCGTGGTTATATTCTGCTACTGATGTTGCATAACGGTTGGTTGCAACTAATGCTTTATTTTAAATTCTATAGTAATCCCTTTCAGGGCTAATTTGTTTTCAAACGAAAGACAAAAAGGGCTATTAATTTAAATGTTAGTAAGGATAAAACATGAGGTTTACATAGAAGGCTAATGCTCTTATCACAGGTGTCAACTGTTCTATTTTGTCTTACTTTCTGCAGCAATATATTCCCTGGGGGGAAGGAGTGTATGTCAGCGTTTTCAAAATTAAAAATGGGGGGGTTTATTTGTATATATTCACAAAATCTTGTACAAATATAGCTAAAAGGTGTATATAGAAAGGCAGGTAAAAGGAGTATTAAAAATCAGATGTCATACTATTAATTCTTTCCTTTATCCTGCCTGCATCAACAAATCTTCCTAGAATAATTTCACACCAAACACTTTTATTAAGAAGAGCATTCAAAAAATTCCAAGCCTGTTTTGTTATGAAACACCCTTGTGGTTCACATGGTGGCCTTTTACATATTGGTAAACAAGCCAGGGTAGGGTTGCTCTTAAATTGTTACCCCAGAAAGGGTTGATCTCTGGGGGTGAGAATAGGCAAGTCTCATTATGGAAAGGAGGATGTTCACCTTCTGCAGGACAGGGCAGTGGGAATGCCTTGCAGCGGGTAGGGGTGTCCCGAAAAATTCCTGTAAGCCTTCCTCTTAGTGCTGAAAAGTTCTCTTCAGAGACAGATCTTAAATGTTTTGATACATTTATACTTCACACAGCGTAATGATTTATAAAAATGGTGGTCCCTGATCACTTGGCCTGCTTTTATTATAGCAATTCATGGATTTGAGCTCAGTAAAGTAAAATCTTCTGTAAAGCCATAAAGAAAGGCAAGGCTGGAGATGAGAGATTTCATATTACAATAGTAGATGCTGTGGCCATCCCAGCAATATATTCCTGGTGAATGACACGTTGTTACTGCTTTTCACAGAAAACTAATGGGCTTCTCTCAACTTTTATAAAAAAGTAGAGGAACAATTGGTGGATATGTATTGCTATTGTAGCTGAAGGTCTGCAATCAGACAATTATTTTCTGGTCTAGTGAGCAGCGCAGAAGAAGGAATAAAACATGGAGAATTTGGTTTTAAAGTAGCAAAAGAGGCCGAGCAAGTAACAAACACAGGGGGGGAAATTATTTGGCTTATGATTGAAATTTTCATCTGAAATTCACAGCATTTTTGTGAAAAGCTTTTTTTCAAGTGTTATCACAGAAATAACTTTATCAGTTGGCATGCTTTGCAAGTTGTTTTTCCATTTGAATTAAACTGGAAAAGGTAGCAATATATGGGTGCTTTCCCTGTGATGTTCACTCCAGTGTAGTGAATAATTAAATTTGGCCATAATTTCACAAGTAAGTTAGTATAATATTGAAGACAGATGGTGTCTGATCCTACTGCTGCAATTCTCAAATGAAATATGGTTCCACAGAAGCTCTTCCAGATATTTCTTGAGTTGTACCTGGACTTATTGATCTTTTCTGGGATTTCTGTGCACACTGGGCTTTTGTCACCACCTCAGAGCTGAAATGCATGTGCTGAAAGCTGCTCTCGCTTAGAAGAGCTCTGGTTAACCAAATTATCCAGCAGATAAAACATTTGTGTTGGGAACCCAGTTTTGGCTGACGTTCCTGGTATCACTGGTTACATGGGATTAGGTGCCGACACGATGATGTTGTATTGGCAGGCTGTTCTTTCAGTGTTGTTTTTGTATGTTCAGGGTAAAGGATATACACTATGTATGTCTCAAGCCCTTAGACAGCACTGCTGTTAAGATTGATAGTCACGAATACTTGTTAATGTATTTTAATAGCATTGAGATCAGGTTACATCAGTGAATTGACTCAATAATTAGAGATCTAATAAAAGCTTTTTTGTTGGAATGAAGCTCCATTGAATACATTTCTTTTTCTGCTTTAATGTTTTCCTTGTGCTTGGGATCTGCATGTATCTTTACCTTTTGATTCTTAAAGGATTTAGTTCCCTTAAATTTTATGTAAGTTTTTGTGTGTCATTTTGAATGTGCAGGAGGAACAGATCTGTATAGAGGACACTTAAATTTGCACGGTTATTTTTTAGAGCAGAATTGTACTTTCAGAATTAAGAAAGAGTACTTTATGTACAGCGTATTGATTTTTCTAGGGGATACTGGAAATATCACTTGTTCTAAAATAGTATTGCGGAGTGTAAAAAAATTTGCCGCATGTGGGGTTACTTGGTGTGTATATCGTATTTTGTATAAATGTTTTCTCTGCTGTTAGGAGAGCTAAACCTATAATTTCATGCAAACTTTGTAATGTGAATACAATTCTCTTAACTTGATGAACAAAACATGTATGCAATGAAGAGAAGAAAACCCCTCTTTGTGTAATATAAACACATTAAATTATGAAATATACTTAACTCACCAGTATTATAGGTAGCATGCATGTAGTCTTGGCTTTTTTTAAACATCAACTGCGTCCAGAATTCTTTACCTCTTCTAGTTATTACTTGGTTTTGTTCATTATGTAATTTTTATTGCATTTACTTCCTACTTTAAGTTTACCATTTCTTATATTGTGTGTGTCTTTCCATTCCACCTCTGTCCCCATTACAGTAGTAGGATTTCCCCCTTGCCCTCTGAGGGAATGCAAGCCTGAATTAGGGGCTTGGATTAGTGTACCTGCTCATGCTATTCTTCACAAAACAGGGGTGGTGGAAATAGATAATATGTTGCCATCTCTGAGTATTAGCAGTATGGATGTCTCTTTCATTTCTAGAATTGGCTATTGAATTGAGGTTCTCCTTTCTTAGTGGTAGGGTGGAATACACAGATGTATACATAAAAATCAAGGTGGTTTTTAGGTAAACATATAAGTCTGTGCACTGTTTGCTCTTTTGTCATACTTTGCATACAATTGATATATCATGAATGTTAGTATTGATACTCAGAAATAAACTTCAAAATTGCAGTTCTAACTGAAGGCTTGACCTTTACAAATATGCCTTATTTTTGTTTATAGGTGTAAGACGAAGGTGTATGCAGACAACCTTCCCACGACAAGCGTTGTCATTGTTTTTCACAATGAAGCTTGGAGCACGCTTCTACGAACTGTTCATAGTGTGATAAATCGGTCACCACGACACATGCTGGAAGAAATTGTCCTCGTTGATGATGCCAGTGAAAGAGGTAATGATAATGTCAATGCCTTAGCTTGCTGCTCTTTTTGCTTCAAAAATTGAGACTGACTTTCTATGGTCTTAGCTGTCCTCAGCAAAACACAGTAGCTGGGGCAGGGGAAGGCAGAGTGAGGAATGCCCATTTTGAAATACAGGTGGGTCATTCTCAGCTGAAAACTAGTGTAAGTTTATCTGTTTACTTTTCTGTTGACAGTGTAGAGTTTGTGTTTTCTAGTGGGTTTATCCTGTTGCAGCTTGCATCTTTTGTGTTTAGGATTTTAACACATTCCTAAAGTTTGAAGGCATATAATACTTGAATCGCCTTGTGAATAACAGCAAAGGCGACTGTGTTCCTCACATCCAAATTTACTATCACTATTGCTGTCAAGCTTGCTGTTCAGAGGGATTAATTTTGATTATTCGGTTCATAGGAAATTGAAATTCAGTTTCTGTGTTGTAAGAGATTCCACTTTTTAATAACTAGTGCTCCAGATGAAAACCCCATGCTACAGAATGAAACTTTCCATGTGTCATTAAATTAATAGACAAAACTCGAAGCTGATTTTTTTCTTAAAATAACTTTAGATTTTACTCTTTTCATATTTTTTGTAAATTACAATATAGTAGAAATAAATATAATATTCTAGACAATACTTGATACTTCATTTTGGTTAATAGTTGATATTTGGCTTGTTCCTTTCTTGATCTTCCTCAGTGGTATGGGTTATAAAGTATAACTTGAGGGATGTTTGGGGTTTTTTTTCTTGTGTTTGTAAAAGGAGATGGCAGGGTATTATGGTTTTCTTCATGTAAAACATTTCTGGTTTTATATTGAATTACTCTTTTTTTTTTTTTTTTTTTGTCCTGTTTTTAAACATTTTACAATTTACACTAGGGACTAATAGCCACTAGAAATAGGCCACTAGAAAAAAGTCTTGGCAGCCACCAGTTGTAGGCTGTTAATCTGTATCAGCATGAATTCCCATGCTTTAGTCGTGGAACCCAACATGCAGACATCACTGCCTGATGCTTCTGAGTGATGCAAAATCTATATTTTCCTGTTTATGGTAATTCCAACTTCCAGAGTATGATGACTGACTCTTGTTCAAACAAGAAGATCCATCCAAACAAGATCTATGTATGAAGAGGGATTTCAGATCATATGATCTAAGTAGCATTATGGTGCATGGATTAAAACAGTTAACAGGAGTTTTTGCAGCAAAGAGCTTTAGGAGTGGATTTTTGCACTTCATGTATAACATGGCAGAAAGTATAATGAGGTTTTTTTCTTTAGATTGCATGTGTGTATGATGCCTTAGCGTATTAAATGACCTATTCCAAACTATGCAGGTCTTGAGTACAGCTGGTTGTGGAGTAGCTGAGTAGGCTAAAGAAAGATCGTATCAGCTAACTGAGCCCTGACCAACTTGTTTTCCTAAGGAAGCATAGCTCATGCACTCAGGTTGTGTTTGCAGTTGTATCTGTCTGTGTTCCATTTCTCTCTTGGGCACCCTCACTTGCTTTTGCTTTCTTACCTGATATTAACTTCAGCTGCTTCAGTCAATTTTGGTGCAATTTGGAAGAAGGGACAGAGCTCTTAAATACAGTTATGCAGTTATTCTCTGGCAGCAGAGAAGGAATGCCTGTGCAAAGGGCAAGGCTACCACATAAATGTGTTTCAGATTAGATGAGAGATGGAATTATCTTTTGCTTTTAGAAAGGCAAAAGATCAAATTTTCACTGTTTTCACTTGTGGGGAATTCATAATTACACCCACAAATTCCTTGCAGTTTTTCAACCTTTCTAAAAAATTCCACATTTCTTTGGTTCTGATGCATGTGAAACTGCTTACCTCTCTTGGAGTTCTTTCCAGGGAACAATCCTCTTTTTAACATGGATGCTGATATTTGGATTTTGAGTACCTATACTAAGTTATTGTACAGGTATATGCTTCCTTAATGGAACAGAGGTAGTACATTTGTTTTAGTTGGTAGCTTTTGTGCACAGACGCTTGCTAGGAAAACAAAAGTTTATCACAAGTGTGCTCTGTTTCATTTGTGATACAGTCCTTGGCACTAATTCATATCAGTGCTAGTGATTAATTGTGACAGATCAGCTTTCAATATGACCGAGAAATAAAAAGCAAGCTAATATTTCTTACGTTTTGCCTCTTCAGTTTCTGTTTCAGAAAAAAAATCAATTTTAACATAGCAATAGCCATATCCTCATTATGAAGTACAATTACAGTCCAATTAAAAAAGCGCATGGCTTTCTCCAGGTAACTTTTCTGTTTCTGGGTTTGAGATGGGTAATAAAAGCAAGGGAACTTAATTCCAGGCTGGAAGATAAAGCATTTCAGACTTTTTTGGGTGTTGTTATTGAACCTGTTCCAGTAATTAGTTTTGAAATCTGTGATCTTCACTTCAGATCATTCAGGCATCTTTTATTTGTAGTTATTTTCAATAATTACTGAAAGTTGGGGTTTTTTTGTTTTGTTTTCAAAAAAATTGTTATGGTTCTAGCAAGCATGTTTTTACATTAAACAAAACGGAAGGGTATGATCTCTCTAAATTTGAAGGGTTTAGCATATGCTACTTAAGCATTCTGTTTGTGTTGAACTAAACCAGCAGACTTTTCCAGAAAAAGAAAATGTTCAGCCTTAGTAGTGTATTTTGAATTTTAGCATCAGAGTCAATTTAATTGGAATAAAGTAAGCAATCAATCTGCCTGAAGCACACTTTGTACCTGCTGCTGGTCTTAGAATGAATTTACATGACATCATGTACTTTTTTACACTGAAAAGGAAAGCTTTGGAGAAACAAGACATATCTGTAACGTTGTTCTCAAGTTACTGATCAGAATTGCGTCTTAGTTTTTAAGTATTGACCTTTGGTAACTTTAAAAAAAAAGGTACCAGGAGAAATCAGGTTTAGTCAGTACTTAAAACTAGGTCAGCACTGAATGGCCAAGTGTGATAGGCAGATTGCAACAGGATAGAGTACAATAACAGAAGTAGTTACACAGGTACAGATCAAAGCAATGTAACCAAAACTAAATTCTAGCCAATAATGTCTTATATTCACATTTCTTAAAACCGTGTTTGCATGCTTGTATGTGATAAATCTGTGGTTTGTTGTAGTGTAATAAATTAAATTTCAAACTTCTTTTTCCTCATTTATATTCATATAAGTGTGACTCAGTAATAGAATTGGCAAGGTATTTTCCACCTTACTCACTTGACTTGAACTGAATGTATTTGTTTTTTTGCTTTCTTAGTTCTGCTACTGCCACAGAAGATGCTCTTTAAACTGTCCATAGTCTTAGGTAAAATTATGCACCCTTTTCATACCAGAAAAGTTTGAAAGGAATATCCAGCAGAAAGACTTAAACAAAACTACAGTTATACCTCTGAAAATACCTGATTTATTAATTATTTCCAAGTAGAAACAATTGTTTGGGTTTTGGGTTTGTTTGGGGTTTTTTTAATACTATCAAACCTCACTCTGGAAGTTTGAGGTAATACTAAGAACTTACTCAGCTGTCATCCAGGGTCACTTGTAAATAGCTGACTCTGTGATGCATAAAACTTTTCATTTGAGTGTTTAATATAGGATTTACTATAAATATGACCAATAGATTTGTATCGAAAATCATCTCTACAGCTTGATTCTGGCTTTTCTTGTAGGCCAAAATGTATTTGATGCATTAAAAGACTATTCAATTACTACTTTTTTTATATATTTTTTTTTAAGAAAAAAGCAATTCTCTCCTTGAGAGACTTCTTTCTCGCCAAGAAACTATTACCAGTTACTGGGTGTAGGACTACTCCAAAACCCTAGACTCTTGCTACTTGAACTACGGGATGGATGTGTATTGCTCTAAGAGACAGTGCTCTGGAGGGAAAATAGCTGCTTGGATTTGAGCATTTAGCCCTAACTTCTGGTAGCAGAGAAACACCAGAAATCTTGATGCCTGAGTTATTTCTCATGCCTTTTGTAGGGATGAGACATTAAGCTTTACCTTTTTGCTTATTTTGCTGAAATTCTAGTAATATTTTACTGACACAGTTACTGAATGTCTGGCACAATGTTTTGTTTCTGGGAATACTCCTTTCTGAAGTTTTGAATGAGGTGGTAGGTAGTTCATACTAATATTTTTATGGATGTGGTTAAACATGGGAGGACTGTTCTTAACCCTGTTCCCTCCATAGTGAAAACACTGCACGCATCTATGATTGTTTCTTAGAGAAAAAAACATTGAAAAGAACTTGAAAAGATAACTTGAAATTTGAAATACTTTATAGAGAAAATATAGGTAGGACTTAAGATTTTTACATGCAATATGTTGACTGTGACTTCCTGTAATATAACCTTCTGGTTTATGCTTGTTCGTGACTGGCTGCAGTCATACTATGGAAATCTTTCTCTCTTTCTCTTTTCCTCCTGGCAGTATTTTACAATTCTGTTACTGTAACTGTGAATTCAAGGACCAATGTCACAGCCCATATTCATTCAGCTTTAAGTGGTTAGAACTACTTTAAAAGCTTATCAGTACTGCACCTGAAATGTGCAGAGGAACATGCTGATTTGTGTGACTTGCTAATGAGATGGTTAGCATATAAAGAAATGCTTCACTGTTTTATTGTCTTTGTGTATATCATAGAAGCCATATACATTAAAAATATAAACATTACCATGATACTAGATATTTTAAATTAGTGGCTTTGGAAAACTACACTGTAAAGAGATGAGATTATATTTACTACAGACTCAGTCAGCCAAATGATCTCTGAGCTCAACCGCAAAAGGCCTGCAAAATGTTCAGACATGTACACTTGGTTTGTACTAATAAACATGTATTCATTTGAGTCTCTGTTAATATGCAAAATAAGAGTTAAATTGCTTTGATTTTCTCTTGAAACAAATATTTATCAACCTCTTAGGCTCTTCTAGCACAGTTTAGCTTTCAAGATGTGAGAGAACTTATTTCTGTGGCTTTTAGTGGCAGTCCAACAATGCACAGAAAAAAATGAGGAGTCAATTAGAACTTATTCATCTAGAGCAGTGGTAAGGAATGGTAATCACCCTCAGGTCAACTCTGCCTCTTGAGGTCTACAAAACAGTCACTAAGAGTTCATGCCGTGCTTTCCTTCCCCCCTCCACTGTCATGCTTATTCTTGTATGAGGTACTTACTATCTTATGCTAAATCCTGCTGCAGGCTTTGCAGTGTGTAGTACAACTCCCATGTGCTTTGAGTGTAAAATCTAGTATATTCCATAGCTGTGTTATAAGACTATTTTGCCTTTTTTACAGATTTGAAATCTGCAAGTTATTGCAATATTGTCAATTGCATTCTTCCTCAATTCTTTGTTCTTCTTTGGCATCATCCATCATAGTCTTATTTTTCGTGATGGACAAAAACTGTGCCTGGCAATGGGAAACTTGTTAATTTGGCAGCTCTTTGTAATGCAAGTAATTTTTAGGCTGTAGGCATATGGTAGTCAGTTATGCCTGTTCTGTTTTGAATAATTTGTTCCTCAGCTAAGCTGAGGTTTGTTGGTATTACAGATATTTGTTTATGATTTTGTCTTTATTTTTGTTTTTAGGTGTTACAGTGATAATGTAATAGAAAAAATATTATCCAGAAAAATCTAGAGAAAGCACAATTGAAAAAGGAATTTGATCATATTTTAAACTGCTTGCAAAGAAATTATCTGTAAGTTACATTCCTGTAGGAGGTAATTCATTAGGTTCAGCTAGTTGGATCCTTTTCTGTATTTTCTTGGTAGTGAAAAGCTATGTCCAAGAGCACTTATGCATATGTTATTGAAAGTAAGAGTCACACCTACTCCATAATAAATAAATGCCTATCCCATCTGGTTTCTGTGTAAGCATTCTACACTCTCTTCATTTTTGTGTTTTCCATAATGAAGAGGAGGAAGAACTTCCTGCTCTAGCAAGTGAAACACATGGAGATGTGGAAGGGCATATTGTGAAGTGTGGAATAAGCAGCAGAGGAAACTGAAGAAGTAGGAAAAGGATAGAAAAGAAATGAAGAAATGTCTCTTAATTCAAGTCTCTTAAAAAAAAAAAAAAAGCTGAACTATGTAACAGAGTTTCCATGGTTTTCATCATTCTTTGCAGACTTCTTGAAAAGACCTCTGGAGAATTATGTGAAAAAATTAAAAGTACCTGTTCACGTCATTCGAATGGAACAGCGTTCTGGATTGATTAGAGCCAGATTAAAGGGGGCTGCTGCTTCTAAAGGCCAGGTCATCACCTTCTTAGATGCTCATTGTGAATGTACAGTAGGCTGGCTTGAACCTCTGCTGGCAAGGATCAAAGCTGACAGGTAATTATCCATCTATTGGTCCATGTTGGTTTTTTTGGTTATTAAAAATGCTCCAAGTATTACAATAGAGCCTACAAGCAAATATCTACTTTCAGAGGGACTGGATAAATTCTTACTGGTGTAAGAATAAAAGGTGAATTCAGTACAATTTCTAAAAAATAAAATGGTGTAAAGTGAAGCTTATATTGGGATGCATGGGATAATGTGTAAAATAGCAGAGGACCTGAGCATGAGTGGAGTTGAGAAAGCAGTGGAATTTGAGGTCTTCCATCTGCGGCCTGGCCCATTCCTTCATGAATTTGGGAAGATATTCTTTAGGAAGAGATGGAGCCCTGATCTCATGTAATGCTAGCACTGTGCGCAAGAACTGTCAGGTTTACATTCAGGTTCTCATTGTGGTTTCTTTATTTCATAATGTATCTGTATTGTGGAAATCTGTTCTGTGATTTGGTCTTCTGGGGTATATTTTCCAAAGTTAGAATAGTTACTGGAATCATACTGATCTACACTGCAGTAGCATAGCTTTGTATTTCTATCATAAGTCGATGCTCAAAACATCCATGACAATGTGATGGAAATTGTAGGGCAGGGAAGTAGGAGAATGGTCTGCTTTATAAAACCTTCGTACATCTGAGCAGTAATTCTGTAGTTGCACACTAGTCTGTTAGTAAACAGCATATATATATCAAATAGATTAGATATTAAGTTACAGATCTCTGTTTTGTTCTTATGGTTATAGATAAAAATCACTTTTAAAATTTAATATTACAAAATCATAGAATCAGAGTGGTTTGGGTTGGAAAGGACCTTAAAGATCATCTAGTTCAATGCCGCTGCCATGGGCAGGGATACCTTCCGCAGGACCAGGTTGCTCAAAGCCCCATCCAGCCTGGCCTTGAACACTTCCAGGGATGGGGCATCCACAGCCTCTCTGGGCAACCTGTTCCAGTGCCTCACCAGCATCACAGTGAAGAATTTCTTCCTTATACCTAATCTAAATCTGCCTTCTTTCAGTTTAAAACAGTCACCCCTTGTCCTATCACCACACTCCCTGTTAAAGAGTCCCTCTCTGGCTTTCCTGTAGGCCCCCTTTAGGTACTGGAAGGCTGCTCTAAGGTCTTCCTGGAGCCTTCTCTTCTCCAGGCTGAACAACCCCAACTCTCAAAGCCTGTCCACACAGGGGAGCTACTCCAGCCCTCTCACCATTTTCATGGCCTTCCCCTGGACTCGCCTCAGCAGGTCCATGTCCTCCTTATTTTGAGAGCCCCAGAGCTGAATGCAGTACTGCAGGTGGAGTCTCACCAGAGCAGAGGGGGAGAATTACCTCCCTTGATCTGCTGGTGACACTTCTTTTGATGCAGCCCAGGATATGCTTTCTGGGATGTTGAGCGCACATTGCCGGGTCATCTTGAGCTTCTTGTCAACCAACACTCCCAAGTCCTTCTCCGCAGGGCTGCCCTCAATCCACTCATTGCCCAGGCTGTATCTGTGCTTGGGATTGCCCTGACCCATGTGCAGGACCTTCTGCCTGGCCTTGTTGAACTTCATGAGGTTCGCACAGGCCCAACTCTGAAGCCTGTCAAGGTCCCTCTGGCTGGCATCCCTTCCCTCCAGCACGTCAACAGCACCACACAGCTTAATGTCATTGACACACTTGCTGAGAGTGTACTCAATCCCACTGTCGATGTTGCTGACAAAGATGTTAAACAGTGCTGATCCCAATACCAACTCCTGAAGAATGCCACTTGTCACTGGTCTGTACTCGGATATCAAGCTGTTGACAGCAACTCTTTGAGTGTGACCATCTAGCCAATTCCTTATCCACCGAGTGGTCCATCCACCAAATCCATGTGTCTCCAATTTAGAGACAAGGATGTCATGCGGCACAGTGTCAAATGCTCTGCACAAGTCCAGGTAGACGACACCTGCCTCTTGAGACTCTCAGAGGTGAGACTGACTGGCCTGTATATAGCATTACATGATGAAAAAGCTACGAGTAATAAAGAATCTTTGTTTAGCACTGTGCTAAGATATAATACTAACCTTTAAGTTATCATTAACACACTTTTGTGAGACTATGATACATAAATTGTTACAGTTTGTACAAATGGCTCAACTAAATCAGTCCTTTAAATTTAGTTGCAAACCCTGAATCTTTTTACAGAGCTTTCAGTGAGAGGAAGCCTGCTTGAAGACGGTTATTTAAGTGTCTTTAAGTTTATTAGAATTAGCTTCTCTGAGTGTATGTTTTAATTATGTCAGGACAGTGGACAAGGAGGCTTCTTTCTGTTGACTTTGATGCAGTATTTATACTTAGTTAACAATGACTATAATTTCTTAGTCCTGAGGGCATATAAGAATACTTCAGAGCTAATGACGAAGTTTTCATTTCAAAACATGCAAGTTACTTTGACATAACTAGAAACAGAAACCTCTTGTTTTCTGTATGATCACTGTGTAGCACTGAGAAAGCTGTGATCAATTTTTCTATCTGCAGAGGGATGAATATGGTAATACTGGTAATAATGCAAATGCTATTTAAAAAAAAAGAGCTAGTATTGCCAAGTTGTATCAGAAAAACACATTTTCCTTTAGATGAATTAACTGTAATAAGCAAGACAGAATTTGAGTATGTTTCATGGTAATAATTTACTGAGTACTGTTGTTAAAGAGATGGCATTATGAAAACTTAAACTGTATGTGTTAAAAACAAAACTGAAAAAAAAACCAAACACCTTTTTTGACACTTTAACTAATAGGCTTTGGTTCTTTTCTTTTTCTAGGAGAACAGTAGTGTGTCCTATCATTGACGTAATTAGCGATGATACCTTCGAATATATGGCGGGTTCTGACATGACCTATGGTGGATTCAACTGGAAGTTGAATTTTCGTTGGTATCCTGTTCCACAGAGAGAGATGGATAGACGGAAAGGAGATCGAACCCTTCCTGTTAGGTAATAAGAAATTACTAAACTGGTTAAAATGTTCACCTGATGTTTACTCATATCCTTTTTAGGTTAATCTTGTAAGTACTTAATGAAATGTCTTGTAGCATCATTTTTGTCTGGTTGAAGGAACAGCATAACAGTTTTTATACGGATTGGTTGTTGGGAACTTTTGATAGCAATGAAGGAAGCAATCAGCTTGTCACTTTAGAAATATTTTTATGTCAATTACTGGTGAATTACTGGCTTTTAACTAGTTTTTATACTGATGCATGGGGTTTTATTGAAGCTTATTTTTATCTTATATTCTAACAAAGTAAACCATACTTTGAAAAGATGCATTGGTTTTTGGCATATATGTATGTGTATATATTTGTGTGTGTGCATACATATATATTATTAATGTCTTCAAAGAGCATGAATGAGAGGTGAATTTATATTTGCATGTCATGTAGATGTTATGACAAAGGTAAGGAGAAAGATAAATTGTGTGTAATGTACTTTTTAGCAATTGCAAACATACATTTTCTGGCCTTACTGTTCAGGAAAGTGGGCAATATTTACGTACCATAAAGTTGTGGATATGGCCTTTACTGGTTTTTGTTTGTTTTTTCATTTAAGAAATCCAGAGGTCTTATCAGGATATGGCTAATTGTATTTCTACCCCCACCACAGTTTCCTTTTTAGGGGAAAAAAGCCACATAAGTTTTTAGTGTGATTGTGACCTAGCTTATATTTTGAGTCTTTCAGAAAGAGCCCAGAGCATTTCAGGAAAATGGGTAGTGCTAGAAAAACATTTAAACTAAAAGTGTAAATAATTTGTATATTTGAAGTACAAAGGTGTATTGTCAGCCTAATATATAATTTGCTTATTGTGTATTTGTTCACTTTTAAAATGGACATTTGGGAGATGTTGCTAAAGTTAGGAGAAACTAGCAGAGTTTTATATTTTCTACTAATAAAGAATTTGTAAATAAAATCTGGATGTAACCCTGACTACAGTTTTCATATATGAAGCGATAATAGTGAAAGCAAGCAGGCCACTTCATGGCTTCCCATAACTTTTTTCAATAACAGTTGCTAAAAGTATAAATGTCTTGTAAGAAACTCTTTTATGAGTTACCAGCATTGGAGGCAGAAGTCTTCTTGGGATTAGCAGCAGCTTTCTAAGGGCTGTTTCTCTGTCCAGACTCCAATTTGAAGAAGAAACAGTTAAGAACTGTCACTAACTGATTCCAGCTATGGAAAATTTTGAGCTAGTAAGTACATCAATGGTAACTGAATTTGGGTGGAAGCCTGCTGAGAAGGAACATGTTAGGAACTTGGGAAATAAAAAGTAATTTTGTCAATGTAAGTGTGAAATGTATTTAAGTATATTTTTTCATAGTGACTGACACTTACTTTGTCTTCTCCTACCCCCAGGACACCTACAATGGCAGGAGGTCTTTTTTCAATAGACAGAGATTACTTCCAAGAAATAGGAACATATGATGCTGGAATGGATATATGGGGTGGAGAAAACTTAGAAATTTCTTTCAGGGTAGGTAAAACTCTTTTCAGTGTTTTGTTACTCAGGACAGTGCATCTTAAGCTCTGTAAAATACAGATCTGCTGCCTGCATCAATGTCCTCTACTGATGTAGTTAGTTAGCACTTGCTTCCTGTCAGGTTCCTCTTCTGAGGAATGAATGCATGTGTGTTAAAAGGAGTTCAGTTAGAAAAGCTAATTGGGGAGCATAAGTTAAGGGTGATGTTGTCTGTGCATGGTTTAATGTGTCAGGAGATGTGAGCACCTCTGTTATAAACTCTCTCTTCTTGCTGTTTTCCAACATAATGATTGCATGTGTTCATTTGGATGTGGACTTAACCAGTGTTGTTATCACTTTTGTTCCTACCAAACAGCACTATTTCCCTTTGTTTTACTTACCAGCTCTGAGTATGTAGGTGGATACTTCTGATGTAGTTCAGCTTTCTGAATCTGCCATTTTTAGAGGTCCAAAAAAAAATACATTTTCAGAAACTTTACTTGGGAAGTGTACATGTGGAGTTTTGTTGTTTGTTTGGAGTTTTTTGTTGGGGGGGGGGGGGGGTGT
>JANZLQ010000050.1:17515926-17534723 GCA_026212715.1 Elanus axillaris
TTGTTTGGAGTTTTTTCTTGGGGGGGGGGGGGTGTTTTGGTTTTTTAAATGGAGATTATATTTTATAATGGACTTTTTTTGACAGATCACACCTGTTAATTCCCTGTGATTCACGTGAGCCTTTTCATTCACTGTCAGCTTGCCCATTTCTCTGAAGTAGTCTCTTGCTGATGCATTACTGCAATGAGGTCTGATGTGTTCTTTCTTACGCTACCTTACTCAGGCTTGTAAGCATCTTTATCTGTTGAGCAGGAAACAGGCATACATTTCTCTTCCATGCAGTATGTACTTGTTCTAGATCTCAAATAATGTTATTTCTCCAACTTGAACAGAAGCAAGTGATTAACACTTTTAAACTTTATTTTAATGACTTGAAGCTATGCAATAATTGTTCTCTTACTTTCAGATCTGGCAGTGTGGTGGCACTTTGGAAATTGTAACTTGTTCACATGTTGGGCATGTGTTCAGAAAAGCAACACCGTACACTTTTCCAGGAGGTACAGGGCAGATAATCAACAAAAATAACAGGCGGCTTGCAGAAGTTTGGATGGATGAATTTAAAAACTTCTTTTATATCATTTCCCCAGGTGAGCAGGTCTTTGGTTATGAGAAATACCTATTAAGAATTAAAATGTTATTACTACTGGGAAAGAACATGAGTATTTAAATAAAAATGTTATTGCTTTGAAGTTTGTAAGACAAGGCCCAGGTAAGATGTACGAAAAGGAAGGTCTTAATTGAAAAATAATTTTGTTAGCCAGAGATGTACCCTGAAGTCTTTTTTTTTCTTTAAAACACACACATGATTTATGAATGAGCTTCCTGTACAGTAGAATTAAACCTCAGTGGAATGTCAAAGAGCTCAACCGTAGTGCTGAAAACTAGCCATCCAAATATGTCTCATAATGTGCTGGAGTTTGGCCTCTGGCTTCTGTGTTGTAGGCATTCCAGGTTGAATAGATCAGAAGTGATTTAAGTGAAACCCTGTAGCAGGGCAAACGCTAACATCTTCAGACTTGGTAGAGTTTGCACTTCACTGTCCAGAGTATAGGGACAAGCTGCCAATATGCTTGACTGTGATGGTATTTATTATGTTTCTTAAAATGGATATTAACAAAACAAAAAGATGTAAAATATGAAAGCAAATTTCCTATGAACTCAAACTTTCAAAACAAACAAACAAAACCTGGTGGAAAAGAAAGGAAGCCTGGGAAATACTGAATTATTACTTTCCACTACAGGATATTTCTGTTGTTGTTGTTTAAAAAGACAGAGACAAACTTTGGGTAGCAATAGACATTCTTTCTAAATATTTAAGACATTAGAGACATTTGACTTTAAATACTAAGTGGTAGTTCTATATGACACATCTGCTTTTCCAAAGATGTATCTTTAAAACTAGTATTTCCTTATGACTTGCTTATTAAACCTGCATTAGTATTGAAATTTAAAAGATGTAATACAATGTAGTATTAGTCTGAACAGTGTCAAATTTTAGATTACAGGTTTTAAGAATACTTGTGAGAAGTGACTGTGGATTTGTGGTGGTTTTTGTCTTAAGAGAATGCATTACTCAAGACTGTGTAAGATTTTGTTAATTAAGGAAAAAAATTCTTGATACTACTCAAAGCATTTTACATGAAATCAGAAGCTAACAGCTTGTTACTGCCCTGTGTTGTTATTAATGAAGTATTATAAATTCAAACATGTTATGTGTGGTGTTTCAACCCAGCCAGTAACAAAGGACCACGCAGCCACTCACTCCCCCCGCCCCCCTCCGGTGGGATGGGGAGGAGAACCAGAAAGAGAAAAGAAAAAAAAACCCAGACCCTCGAGGGTTGAGATAAGGACAATTTACTTGGGCAACACAAAAAGAGAAGTTAGAACAATAACGATACAAATAAGAGAATACACAAATCGAGTGATGCACAGTGCAACCGCTCACCACCCGCAATCCAGCACTCCGCCACTTCCCCCACCGAAAGCCAAGAGACCCCCCCAACCTGCTCCCTATGTATATACTGGGCATGGTGTCCCATGGTATGGAATGGCTCCTTGGCTAGTTCAGGTCAGCTGTCCCGGCTATGCCCCCTCCCAGGTTCCTGTGAAAATTAACTCTATCCCAGCTGATCCCAGGACAACATGTATAGTTATTCAGAAAAGTTGTATATAAATAGGTGCAGTCATTTTTGGTTAAGATTGCTTTTATTCATCCATGTCAAGCTAGATTTTAAAATCTAGTAAGTAGCTGGAACACCTAACTATAAAAATAAGCAAATTCGTAAAAACAAATGTAAATGACTGAACGCCATGGTGGTAAGGCTCTGTTACTTTATAATCTCTGTAGTCCTTCTGTTTCATGTGGTAAATGTAAGCTACAAAAGGAGTTACACTGTTTGAATTTCACAGGATTGTTATTTTGATAGGTCTTTCTTTTATAGCTTTGCAATGTTGTGGAATATGCATGCATTCTCCAGTTAGAGAAAAGGAATGAAAGAATTTTAAATAGAATACAGTAAAAATTTTGAAATGGTGAAAGTAACTTAAGCAATTATCTGTAACTGCACTGTATATTTTCTTTCCTTTCAAAAATGCATGTCTGCATGGTTTGTATGCTTATAGCCTGGATGATTGTTGGACAGGTATGTGTTCTTGCCGAGCTCCTCTTAGAGTATCTGTACCTGATGACTAGCACACAATCTCGTTTGTGTACCCAAATCTGTATTGACACTGCATTGAAGTTTGATACTAGAATTTCCAAGTGTTTAAAGAATAGGGTTACACAGTACCTGAATAAGCTGGGTCATTCTGAAATTGGTTTGTTGCCTGGGGCTGTGGAGAGAGTGGTTAGTACTGTGAATCATTCTTGGCTATGATGTAATAACTATTGTTCAGAGAATAAACCCATAAATGTATTCAGTGCTGCTTGTGCCTCTCACCCCCTAAATCCATGTAAGTTGTGAGAGTCAGTAGGTATTAACTAGAAAGGATAACTATTCTGGGAAGTTCACAGACATGTTACTGTTGTTACTCTGGGTATCTCCAATCTTACCTGAGTGTTGCAGACCCTGGCTTTACCTGTTGACGGCAAATAACATTGGTGTAGATTTCAGTAAGTCCTTCTGGCCAATAGTTGTCTTAGGAACTCAGTGAATCTCTGCTGCATTGGCTCATTTAGCCATACTCTGCTTTTCCAGGTGTCCTCCTAATATAAAAATGTAAATGTTTAGGTCTTGCAGAATGATGGTGTAGTGACCCTCTGACAGAGTACAGTATGCAGCCTGTGAATGTCTTTGCTAGTACAATGTGTACTTTCAGTATTGCTGTGACAGTGTCACATGTTCTTGCAAGGAACAACGTGAGGATTTTTAAGCTGATGCTGGTTTGCAAGCCTGGGTGCAGATGTGTGAGGAAAACAGGCAATCCTCTGTGCACCCAGGTTATTTCTTGTTAGTTGGCATGGATGAGAAAATGGGATTTTGAAGGAGGGTAATATACTGACAGGCATCATTGGGCCTAGCTAACAAGAAATTGTTTCCTCCTTTATATCCTTTCTCTTCTGCTCTCTTAAGATAGTAAATTGCAGAGGGATTGATCCAGGAAAGCAAACCTAAGATTCTTGGATAGCTTTCCCACTTCATGTAATCTGTGTTGTCTGGAGGGGAAAAAAAAAAAAGGCTTACTGCTTGAATACTAGGAACTCAAGAGACTTTTTACTATTGATGTAATGTAGTTAAATGGAAAGCTGCCCTCTTGAAAAGTAAGCCTGTAATCCTTTTTTCTTTAGTAAGTACAGCCTAGTAGAAATTACTTGTCTGTTTTAAGCTTTCATGCATTTTAGAAGCCATCTCTCTGCTTAGAAGTGGCTAGGTACAGATGGAAGTTGGACAGGAAAGTGTTGCAGCAGCTGCTGCTCAGCCAAAATCAAGCCTATCTCATTGCAAGCAACAGCTATTCTCCATGGCAGTAATGGCACTAGCTGTAGTCATTTCTCGTTAGCTGACAGTTTTCCTCACAGTTGTGAGTTACATCAGGGCACTGTTTCCCAGACCATTTCCTTTTAGGCTCTGAGAAAACAGATCCAGCACGTGCAGGTGAACAGTCTGATTCCTGGCTCCGGTCATTCTGTTCTGCAGACTCTGCCACTTCTTTATTTCTAGTGATGGCTTTTCATTGCTTTCTCCAGTTTAAAATACTAGGACTGGATTGTCCAAGGTGAGGGTTCACAAGATGACAAAGTCAGTTTAACAGCTTGCAGTGAGGGGACTGCCTTGCTTTTCATGGCAGGTGATAGGGCTTCACCTCCGCTCATTTGTTGATTGTTCATCTGTGTCAACTGATTTGACTTGCTGAACTTGTCAGGATTATTTGTCCTGGGGGCTGGCTCTCTACTGGTTAGATGAGCACCTGTGTCAGCATCGGAGGTGCAGCAGGAGTCTGAAGCTGAGCAATGGAAGGCTGCCCCTTTCTGCAGCAGCAGCTGCAAAGCATTAGGCTGGCTTACTGCAGCAACCTCCCCCTAACCTTCTCCTCATTACTAATTAATGATAAACTGACAGTTGTAGAACTTGTTGGTATCCTTAATCTAAAGGTGAAGCATGGATACTTTCAGACTGTGTGTTTTTCCTGAGCTGCATGTGAGTCTGGGTTCCTGCTCTGTGTCCAGTGCGCGTCCTTGTCATTCAGCAGCCTCTTGCATCCCAGCTGGTGAGCTGCAGGCATCCCAAAGAGCAGCTCCAGTGAGCTTGGGTAGAGTCTCGTCTAGCTTGTAGGAAAATTAATTTTATTGTTGATCAAAAGTTTGCCCCAGAAGGTATCTTCTGTTGCACTGGGGCTAAGTGGACAGGCAGAAGGCCTGAGAAGACAGCACTGCACAACTAACTGACAAGAGCCATCTCCACAAAGACATAGATGTGGTATCCTGAAAACTGGATCAGTCGATCTAGTTTTTAATTGTTGCATGCCTTGGTCTCTAGCGAAGAATTGTAAGTCAAGGTTCAATATCTACAGACTGGAAATGGCTAACATTTTTATTTATGGTTGATGTGGACTCAGTGCCTTCTCTGTCCTCCCTATCTTGCAATGTAGCTGTGCCTATGTTCTAAATATGTACTGAGCAATTCCATGTTTTATTCTTTTCAGCTAGTATTCCCTATTAGCATTAACTGGGAATGCAAATAATGTAGCTATTCAAATTAGTTTTAAATCATTATTGCTTATCGAGTTTCATAATATTAAATGCAAACAAGTTCTGTGATTTTTAACAGAAGACTAGTTTTAGATGAAAGTTTCCATACTGTGCTTTTGAAAATGATTGAGCAATTTATAATCATGATGAAAACATCATGCCTTTTTCTTTTAAAGCAGTTTAGCATAAATACATTGCCACACATTGAACTTGGCAAGCAAATCTTCAGCTCTTTTGAAATTTTGAGGGTGGCAGAGCTGTTGCAACACTGCTGATGGGAAGCTTAAGTATGAAGTGGCAAAGAAAATTAAACTGAAGTAGGAGTATTCTACTGATAGACATCATTATATGTCTGTTTTTGTAAAGGTATAAGGGAAGACCATTATATATTTAATCAGAGTAGTCTAGTACTGCATACCAAACTTCAAGAATAGTGACAAGCACAAGCAAGTGCTGAGATAAATCTTACATTTGTACAAAAGAACTGGTGATGGTTTGATTGGATGATTTGATGTGTGATTTTCTTTTTTGCCTTATCAATATTTATTTTTGAGTACATCTTTAAGTATATGTGTGGAAAAAAGCATGGGATTGTCTGACAGCAAACCACAAGCTGTATGACAAACAGAATAATCAGGGAGGTCCATACTTTTAATGTAATTAGGGTTTGAGGAAGGGGGGTGAGGAAATAAAAAAATACATTGAATGGTCATGTGAAGACAACAGTAGCAAGTACTGTTAAATACTATTTCTGGGTTTTTCTTTCTTTTTCTCTTTTTTTTTTAAATGAACCAAACCTAAATATTCGAAAGAACTACTAGTGGATATGATTGTCTTCCTCATGATGCACATACCTGCAGAGTCTGGCGTAATTGTCTCCTGGGAGGAAGATTTGATCAAATTCTTTTGTGGTTTGTTTTTTTGTTTGGTTTTTTTTTTAAGCTGAGCCTTTAAAAACAAGTGCAAAAACACTGGAAGGTATATGTCACTGTTGTGTGGATATAAATTTTACCAGTCTGTGAAGGAAATAATGATTTAGACATGTACTTAATTTTTATATGCTTTATACTTAACAGTTTTCCTAGTTTGCTTCCATTCCCTGCCCCCCAAAGAACTGTTACCCATAAGTAACTGCTGCTGCACTGTATAGTGCAAATGTGTAGGAACACTCAAGCTAGTTTTGAGTAATATAGGTAAGGTACCGGAAACCTAGGAAAGAGTAATTAAGCCTTGTTAGAGAACACCTCTAAGGCAACTATACCAGTTCTGTTATTCAGTCCATCTGCTAACCTGATGCTAACTGTAGTCTATGTGCCAGTATACAGTTTGGTGCAGACCTAACTTTAGAGAGGGTTTTTTAAAAATCTTTTAGACTAAAAATGGTTAAATGCAGTATTATACACACCTTTTATTTCACTGTAACAGAGGGAAAATCGACTAGCACTCTTCTTTCTACATGGTGACATTTAAAACTACTTTAAAAACCAGCACACTTGTATGCTATTAAGTATCACTTCGCATTTAATTCTTTATGGTTGTGACTTTAATACTTACCGCAGTTCAGTGATGTGACAAAGTCTTAATAGTATTGTTTTCTGAAGGTCAGTGTAGCAAACTGATGAATGAGTTTTGAGTATCGTAAGGTTGTGGTGAGGATGACATGATAACTGTTTCATACATCAGCTGCTTTTTCATCACTGAAAAATGAAGAACTCCATACTTAGCTGTGGTTGGTACAGCCTTTCTCTTCTTTCTTCATCATCGTTTGAGAGAGTGCTTCTTTTGGTATAGAGCAAATACTTGCTTTGGTGAAGAAAGGGCAGTGTTTGGGTTTTGTTTTGGGTTTTTTTGTCTTCTGGTTTTGGGGGGTTGGGATTTCTTTTGTGACTTGAAAGCCTCAACTGAAGTTTTCTGGGACTCTGTTCCAAGAGATTTTTAAACTTCATTCACACTATTCAAAATTTCATTAAGAAACAAGCTTTCCTTTGCTTTCATTCCCTTACCAGTATAGTTCTTTGGTATCTTTGTTAAAAAGTCTTTAGTTTTGGGGAAAAAAAAAAGGGGGGGTGGAGCCTAAAAGCCTGGCTAGCATTTTTTTCTTTCTGGAATATTGAAATACACCATCTGGTGGCAGGTCGATTTAATAACATAGAATGCCAGCTTAGAAGTTCTCAAACTCAGTTTCAAAAGGTCAACAGTTTTAGAGGTAATTCACAGTCCTCTAAGTGGAGGGATTTCTGAAAAATGTATGCAGCTGGAGATCTATAGTGTAGTGGCCAGTTGAGCCATACTTGTGGTCTGTGAGGGGAACTTAAATTGCTAGGACTTGTTTTTGTTCTTTTTTGGTTTGTTTTTTTTTTTTGTAGTGTATTACTTTTGCCCTGTGTGGTATGGAGTGTAGCATGGAAAATACAAAAAGAAAATGATGCCTGAAAACTAGGAATTATCCTACCCTTAATTAATATTATTGGAATATTAATGACAATAGTGTTTAATTCTGGTGAGGCAAAAATACCTACTGATCGTGCATACCTTCCGCAACCTATCTGCAGATGATACTTGCACAAATTAATTTTCAGAAGGCATTAAAACAACCATAAAGGAGTGGGAAGATAGGGGAAGTGTAAGCACTTTGTTAAATGAGGAGCAAATGAGAAAAAAGGCAAGCAAAATACCACAAAAAAATAACAGTCCTAATGGTGAACATACTTCCTGTGAATGCTGCAGTTATACTGAACAAATACTGAATTATTAAAGGATTAGTTCCTTGTATGAAGGCTGCTTTCTGACTGTTTCTTTGTGCAGTTAGATAATGAAGGGTCCAGCAGGTGGTACCTGGCTTACAGAATTAAATTAAAATGGAATTCTCCTTGCTGCAAAGGAAGAGACTGCAATGTTATACTGCATAGATATGCACTCCAGTTGCCATTGGGGATAGAATGGCATTAGTAACCATAATGGTTTCAGTCTTTCTCCTCTGATAACTTAGCAAGCAACAGCATTCTAATTGTTCCACAAATGACAGGTAAGAAATTGTCATGTGTAGCACAGATGTAGTGATTCCATCTTTTGTATGATTATCTGGAAAAAGAAGTCACAGGTGATGACTGACATGTCCTCTCTGAGAATATAAACAGCATAATGCTATATTTAAAAAAACCCAACAAACCAAAACATTTCTTTCTGTAGAGATGACTTTCTGAAGAGAAAGTCTTTCATGCAAGCAGTGTATTATACTGATGATTTTTGTATTAAGTGGATTTAGGTAACATATATTAGCAGCCAATGAATAAAACTTTGTTTCTACAGGAGTTACTAAAGTCGATTATGGGGACATATCGTCACGACTTGGACTAAGACGCAAGCTCCAGTGCAAGCCTTTCTCCTGGTACCTGGAGAATGTTTATCCTGATTCCCAAATTCCACGCCATTACTTTTCTCTGGGAGAGGTAAGATTTTATCCTACATAAAATGATACATCTGGCTTCTCAGTAGGGTAGAAAAATGAACTTTGGTATACAGTACTGTAATTTGAGTGTTTTCCCTTTTTTACTGCAGTACTAAATGTCACATAGAAGGGCTTTAGAAATGCCTAGTTATGGATAACTTTTTGTATAACATTCGCTATGTAGAATATGAACAGAGTTTTGCTTAAACTAGACCAGGTCAAGCAAGGGCTTTGACAAAAAACTGCTCTGAACTTTACCCCCAGAACCCTCTGTCAGTGACCAGCAAATTTCAGTGATCCCTAAGCCTTGATGGGCATTTCTCTGGTTTTCAGTTGAAGGTTCTTAAGTGACTGTGGAGGTAGTACAGATGGTGCTGTCCTAAACAAGTAGGCACCTACTCTCCCCTACAAGTCATGTGGAGCCAGATATCGAGCCTGTTGAAAGGCGATTTTGTACTGTTTGTTTTTAAAAGAAATGCTTTTAACAAAGTGGAGCAGGCATTCATGTTGCTGCATGACTATCAGGAGACTTGATACTCATGCCTGCTTACTATATAGTAATACAGGGATTAAGGCTGTAACTCAAGAAGTGAGGAAATTGAACCCAGTCACTCGTGATTTCACAGGGAATTAAAGCCACTGTGCCTAGGAGAGTCCTTTAAAATTTCTGAAGGTTTTAGGCTGGAGACTCAATTGTGTCTGTTCTGTTGTAGCTGAGTCTTTGACAAAAAATGTTCCCAAGATGGAAAGATCCCCAAAAGAAAGCAAAGAAACAAACATGGTTCTGTAACCTGGTAGCGTGGACATTTGCTTGGAGTTTGAGTCTCAGACAGTGGTGTCTTGTTGTAGTACAGTTCTATATTTTACATGTCATTCAAATAACCTCTGGTGTGTAGCAGAGAGAACTGATGCCGGTGTGGTTTGATTTGGACCTAGTTCTCTTCTAAAAATAACAACCTTTGATGCGTTCTTTTTCACTCCCAGATAAGGAATGTGGAGACAAATCAATGCCTGGATAACATGGCAAGAAAAGAAAATGAGAAAGTTGGAATCTTTAACTGCCATGGAATGGGTGGCAATCAGGTGACAATTTTTAAAAGAACGATCTTAATGTATTTAATTATTTGGAACGCTACTTCTCATTGAATAATTTTTTGATTCTTCAAGTAGTTACCTTTAAAATATACCTGAGTTGTAAAGTTTAGGAAACCCTCATTGAAGATGATGCCTGCAAGAGGAAGTGCATGAGAAGATTTGTTGTTCTTTTGTCATTTGTAGGTTTAGAGGCCTGATTGCAATAGATTTTAGGTCAACTTTCAGGTCAAAAATGAGAGGAGGAGACTGCTGTAGACTACACTTCACTTCCTGTAGGTTCTCTGGAACTGTCTTCTGATTAGACCTGATTGGCATTGTTACTGAAAAAAAAAAACATATGCCTGTACCTGATATGCTGTTCTGAATGTACATTTTTCTGGGTGTCAGTTCTGGAATTTTTTACATCTGTTTTTTTGTTCTACTTTGTTAATAATTCTTGATGCATTGTTTTCCAATATACAGAGATTACCTGTGTTGGGGATTCTCCTGTTTCTAAGCAGGAAGCAGTCTGCAATTAAAAAAAAAAAAATGTCAATTTTGACTGAAAAGCTTGTTCATATAGTGTTTACAGTTATTCCTGCCTCCACCCCCCCTGCCACCCCCCCCAAAAAAAAATTTAAAAAAAAAATCTTTCTATCCATGCTGAAGGGAAAACAAAAAAAAAATAGTGGATATTAATGAAGTAATGCACAAATGTTCCCCCTTCACCCCCCACCCCAGGAACCTTTTAGTTTAAGGTTTTTTTTTTACTTCCTCTCATTCTTTTTCTGTCTAGGTTTTCTCATATACTGCCAACAAAGAAATTCGAACAGATGATTTGTGTTTAGATGTATCCAAACTTAATGGCCCAGTAACGATGCTCAAGTGCCACCATCTAAAAGGAAATCAGCTTTGGGAATATGATCCAGTGGTATGTATTCTAATGACTTGTGACATTAAAATGTGATAACTTCATTTTTTTATATGAGCCTACAGAGCAATATATTTCAGTGTAAGACTATTCGGCAATCAAAACAGGAAACAAAGTCAGGATTATGCTCCACCTTATTAATTCATGGTGTAGTCACTCAATGGGCATCTGTATTGATTTAATTACCTGGTGAGTTTTGGTGTTGCTTTTAGAAGAACATTTTCAGTGGGCTTTTGGATGCTCTGAAGAAAGATAGTCTGCTAGTGTACTGAGGTGTTACAATGAGATCAACAATGAAAAAGTATTCCAGGTATCTACTGGACTAGGAAAAGATAATGCTAATGATCTTGTGACAAATTCAGTACCTGGCATCTTATCTTGCACAAGTTTAAAAGGAAATAATTTTTAATTAAAAAATCAGCATCCCAAAATTATAAGGAAGATTTTACATTTCCAATCACGGTATGTTTAAGGTAGAGATGCTTTTATTTTCATCATTCTTTTTGTTGTACATAAAGTTCATGTTTGTTTTGAAGTTCATATGTTGAACTGCCAGATCTAGAAATCATTGACTCTTGATCCATTCAGCATTAATTTGATTTTCAAGCTCTAAAAGGTATTTTGTGATTGAGTAGTGCAGTCAAGAACTCTGACTTATGTCATGGCTGGTTAGAAGAAAATAGTTCTCAAGCTCGTTAATTTAAAAACAGTTATTGTGAAAGACTTGAGAAAAAATTTGTGGAAGAATCTTGCCAGCATAATCATGATGACTATTTTATGAAGAGAACATGTAGATATTTAGCTACTAAAAAGTCATTTCACTGATTAAAAGAAAAGAGGGGTATTTCTAACTGAATAGACTTGCAATAGATTTTAGTAGCTGAGGTGTTAATGAAACCTACAGCCTTTAAGACTAAAAGGACGTATATATGAATGATGATTTTTTTGATTAAGATGGTAGTTAATATGGAATATGGTGGATCTCTACTGGGATTTCTGTACATTGCTAGCAACTGCTGATAGGAAACTGAAGAAAGCTGCTGAATGCTTTCAGGACTAAATATTAATTGAAATGATTGAGTTTGAGTCTTGGGAACCATTCATTCTTGGTTTTAATGTAGTTAGTTTACCTGACTTAAGTAAATAAGATGAGTAATACTACTACATGCAGTGATTCACCAAAACAAGTGCTTTTTATTTTGTTTCTATCTTATTGATAGTAAGAACATTGCATCTTTAGACACCTAATTGCAATAGTCTGTCTTGCAATGATTGCTACAGACTGTAAAACAGGCTTCCCCTGTGTCGATCCTTAGCTGTAAATTTGGTTGTATGTGTTTTTTCTCATTATTCTGTCAGAGGATGATCTTCAGAACTTTACTGAAAGCTGGCTAATAAAGCACAAAAATATGTTAGAGAATACTTAGCAATAACTCCTGCCCACATAGTTGGGTGATTTTTCTGTCATTTTTTTTCCTTCTGCCTCTGTCCAGGAGGCATGTAAGAAGCCCCCTTTCCTTTAATGTTTCCTGGGAATAAAAAGGAAGGAGGGGGTGAGGGGAAGCTTTGTGTTAGTTATTTGTTACTTAAGTCTGTTCCAACTCCCTTCTTTATTCTTCAGCTGCTGTATGAGTGCAGGAGGCTGATGTGCTCAGGTTTTTTGCTTAGGTTTTTTTTTTTTCTACCCTTTGCTGCCTGTGCACATAAGGCCTTGCCTGTTCTGCCACTTTTCAGTCAGTCCAGTGTCCTGGCTGTGCTGCTGAGTGAGAAAAAATACCGATAATAATGCCTGTCAGTACCATAGACAAGTTGATGCACTCATACTCGAGTATCCATACTACAGTGGCAGGAAATGCAGTTTCCAAAGTTCTCTTCTCCATGAGGATAGCGCTGAGGTAGGCAGAGTAGTGTATGGAAGACTGCATAAGTAAGATTATTAGATATTGGCAAAGGTATATATATGTGAATTTGTACACATCTTTTTTTTTTTAAAAAAAAGAACATACTTTTTTAAAGGAACATAGTATTTAAAAAACCATATTCTAAGGTCAGTTTTCTGTCTTCAACTGAGAAAAAAGTACTTTTTGAATACATATTCAATGTGTTCATTCTAGTCTGATCAAAACTACAATTAGAACTAATAACTGAAGTTGTATATCTTACAAAACTTTAATTTCTAACTCCTCAAGATCCCTAGATGTATAGTGCTATTTAAAGAATGGTGGATATTGCTTGATAAAGAATGTCACTTAAAAGTTCAGACTCTTCTGTTTTTCATGAAGCCGTGTTTTTAGTATCTATGACATCAAATTGCATATTTAAGTATTCTTTAGGGTTAGGATCTGGAGTCAGTAACCAAAGGGTCTTGTCTAGTTCCTACATACCTGTGGAAGAATTTTAATGGCCGCTAGGAACTTCCTGGTTAGCTTATGCCTGGTGATTTTTATAAAACTGATTTCTTTTTATCTTGTCTTCAAGAAATTAACCCTGTTGCATGTGAACAGTAACCAGTGCCTGGACAAAGCCACCGAAGAGGACAGCCAGGTACCCAGCATCAGAGACTGCAACGGCAGTCGCTCGCAGCAGTGGCTGCTTCGCAATGTCACCCTTCCAGAAATATTCTGACAGGTTCTAAAGAAAATCAAGGATTGACTGGGCTACCTCAGCTGATACTTTGGCTACGCTGTTAAGTAGCAACAGAAGAAACTTCTGCTTGGCAGAATCCACACTTTGTCAGCTGTTAGAACTCCTGCAGCCTCTCAGTAGCTGTGAACCAGCCTTCCTGTGTAAGGATGTGAAACTACCACACATACTAGTGAAACTGCACCCACTGATGTTTACAAGATCGAAAGAGTTTCTTCTGGCAAATAATTTAGAGAATATTTGGACAGTGGAAACATAATCAGTGAAATAGTCTCCGAAGAGCTGCATATCGTTGTAGTTTGCTTGCACATCAGTAACCTCTGCTGAAAGTGCTGTTGTAATGAAGAAGGTTCCAAGAATATTTTTTTTCCTGGTTAGCAGTGGTAACCAGACTACTATAGATCCACAAATAAATGAGAATGAGCTGGAAACCACATTCAGTAACATGAAATAAGAATTCTGTGGTTTAAAAACAAAAATTAAACAGGGTTTAATGGAAACTAAATCAGAACTATGAAAAGTACAATTTGTTATAGTGAAGTATCAAATTTATATGTAGATTTTATACCTCAGTGGGGGAAAATAACCAAGTCAAAAGGCAATTGTTTCTCTTTTTCAACTGTGCGATAGTCCATAAATACTTTTTTTCTGGTGAGTCTAAAATTGTTTTGGGCGCAAACAAAATGAGCATAAGAATAAACTTAGCTCTTGAATGTCAGATCAACTTTTTTTTTATTTTAATTTTTTGGCTGTTGGAATTGTATCTTTTTATTACTGTCTGAAAACTGGAGGTTAACATGCTGTCTAACTTTTTTTTTTGTCCAGGCCTGCCGTTTCAGTTTATACTTGGGTCAGGCAGTTTATGGATTTTCATGGCCAAACAAAAGATTTAAGTACACTTTGAAATTAAGTTAACTTGATGGAATACACTTAGCGCCTAAGACTCATGCTACTGTACTACGGTTTTGTTTTCATAGCAATAAATCTTCTGTTCCTTGTTTGATTTCAGTCATCAGAAAGCCAGAAGAAAAGATACATGAATTGGGTAGCAGGAGATTGGCAAAACTGAAGGTTTTCTGGAATCCTTTTTCACTTCATATTCAGATGTGCTTCATTGTCAAGTGCATATTTAGATTAGACTCTGAATTGTAATGTTGATCTGCTGCTTTTTTCTAATAAAACCTAAAGAAAAATAGTGAAATTGGCATGGTTTTTAAAGTTAACATAGCCAAAAGCAATATGACTATGTCATTACATTGGTCTGCATTTTTTAACTGAATTGCTTTGTTTTAAGAAAAATCTGTGTGGGCTGATCTTGAAAATGAGCCACTGAATGCTCAGAGCATACGTTGAATTTTCTTTTGGAAAGAAAAATGAGATCTGCTTAATGGAGAGGATATTTTTATGATAAATGTCATTGTTTGGCCAACTGTCCTGTAAAGCAAATTAAACCTAGACTCATGCAAAAGTTGTGTGGAATTATATTTGGCTGTTATAGCCATTTTAGATTTGCTGTTCCAGGTTGCTTTAGTCAGTGTACTCTGTGTTATTTCTGCAGCACGATACAAGAATTTTCATACACAAAGCAGGGAAATTGTTAACGAATTGCTGTATTATGTTGCTACTTTAAAAATACATAGGATGCAATGGTGTGGGATTAATATCAGATGAAGCATCTAAATATGTAACTATCTTTCATCGACCCCTCTTTTTGGAGAGCCTTGCAAAGCTTATGAGGTCAAAGTGGATTTATGAAAGTAATGGTATGGTACATTTATCAGAAGGATACTTAAGTGTGCCAAGATGACTTTAAAAAAAAAAAAACCAAACCTGCTGTAGAGGTTATGTGAGAAGACTTACTCCTTTTGTACGGTCAGTGAAGAGGATGGAATGGGGGACAGTGTCATCATTTGTAAGTGATAGATTTTCTTGCTCCTTAGATACTCTGCGGTCCCTCCTGCTTTTTATACTGACGTACAGTTTGTGCTTGTCTGATACTGCATATTAGCCACCAAAATACTGTTTCCAGTTTTCTGCTGTGTACCAGTGAATGATGGTTCAGGTCATGTTTGAATTTTATTTTAGTTTATCTTAGCAAACCAGCACTTCTTGGGGGGTGGTGGTGGTGTGTAAAAATGAGGTTATGTATTGATTCAGAAACAATTTCCCAAACTCAAAAGACATCCCTTTAAAAAAATTGCTAGCAAAGAGGCTCTAAATCAGAGGTAGGTAACCTTTCATGGAATGAGAAGCAGGAGCATCAGAAGTGCAGTGCAAAAGTCCTGTAAGTTTTCAAACTTTCTTAATTTAGTGTTTCAGATTTCACAATTATATGGCACATCACTGAACATAAAGAATAAATTTTCACTTTGTATTTTTAACTCTTACCATTACTGCTGTGATATGCTGTTAACAAAACTTAAGTGCTGTGGTGTGTAATGTAGCTAAACCTGTAGGCAGGCCTCAGCTTTACTATGATTTTACCCTTATAAAATGACTTGTTGAATTAACATCACATAAAACTGCAGTAAAAATCCTTGCACAACTAAAAATGCACGTAACAGGTTGTCAGCTTCAGAAGCAGCAGTCTGATTTCCAGCCTATACCTTACCAATCCTTACTTGCAAAGGCAGCCTTCTTCCCCTGCTGAGTACGGGGAGGTAAAGCAGCAGACTGGAGAGTGCCTGCAGCCCCAGGTGTTTGGCTCAAAACCCCTCAGCTCAGCCAGTCCTGTGGTGGGGTGACTGGTGCTGGTTGACTGGCAGTGGGCTGTGCTTAGCTTGTCCGTCTTGCCATAGCACATGCTCAGCGGACTGGGCTGGTGGACAACGCAGGGCTTCTGCAAGGATTCCCTGTCCCTCTGGTAACATGCGTTTCAAATACTGGGTTCTATTAAGCACGTTTCAAACATGGCAAGGGAATAGCTTGCCCCACAGAATGCTCTCCTAGCTTCTCTTGCCACAAATGTGCTGGCTGTTGTCAGAGCTCCTGCTGAAAGTGAGCTTCCTTCATGACTGTTTAGCTGTAGTTTCCCAGTGGTGGTCCTCCACTTACAGGCATAGGACTTCTGTGTCCAAGCTTTGATTAGGAGTATTAGTTGACACTGTCAGAGTTACAGGCATACTTAATTCCTTTCCAACTAATCTGTCTTCTCATGCTGAAGTCTTCAGGTGGAATTTTTAGAACCTCTGTAGCTATTTTCATTTAACCTGTTCTGAAAAAATACCAACCCATTGGTTTTTTTTCTTACTGTGTAACATACCTGTGTTATTAGGCATATGAATAATTTCTAGTAGAAATCCTACTCTGCTCTCCAGTGCCTCTGCATTTATGTCTGCTTTGTTCAGATCAGACGGGGGGAGACCACTGCTGTCTTATTTGGGATTGATAGCAAATACACACAGGGTAAGTGGAAAAAAATAATCAGTATTTGTGTTTTGAAGAGAATCGGAAAACTCTTTATCCTTCTTTGGTCCTGTGCTCAGTGTGTTTAGCATAAATTTCCTATGCATGCTCTGAAGACAGCGTTGTGTTCTCCATCTTTTCTCATTTGGCTGTGCAAGGACATTTATTGAGAAACACCAGTGCCTTTTAACTGAGTTGAAGTATATTACCTATTATGGTACAACTTTGGGTAACTACACTGTGCTAGGTCTGATTAGGGCATCTTCAGTCTATTTAGATACTGAAAGTCTCAAAACAGTTGTATCTGTGTAAATACAACTGTGAATGTTTTTGTTTCAATCTGCCAGTTTGTTTTATCAGTATGAAAACAAGTTGTATTTTAGTAGCTTTATTTTTATGGGACGATACAAAAGGGCTTAGCAGTCGCTTTTCATTTTATCACAGCGGTGGTCCTAACCTGGGATATGTACTATAAGCAAAAGAGAGAATCTATGTTACAAGCTAGCAGCAAAAGTAAGATAATCTTTCTAATTTTTACTCTGCAGAATGCCTCTTAATTGCTCTATTTGTTCAAGTAATATAACATATTCAGAGAGATGAGCAAAACCTTGGCAGATTTATTCTGCTACATTTCCCCTCCAAGGTAAGTAAGGAGATGTAAGTATGTTATAGAAAATTGACTGAGAAATACTTACTTAAAGCGTTCCTTCGCTACATTAGCAATTCCTCCATGCTTTCAAATGAAGAAACGTGGGGAAAATTAAGTGTTACAGAATAGATTTTTAATAGCTTTAGGAGCCTTGCACCTTACCTGAACTTAATTGTAGCACTAGAGATTTAGGGTGAGGCAGGAATATGTCAACGTAAAATGAACAAACTTGCACAATGTCAGAGTGCTGTTTGCTCTCAGATCTATTAAGAACATTTCTTACCATCATCTTAAAGCAAGTACTTGCCAAGTTTATGTCTTACTCTAATAATTCAGAATTGTTCAACTAAACACGGTTGTGATATTATTTGAACGTGATGCACATGGTGTGCAGTACTTCGAATAACAAAATAGTACATTTTGCCTAATAAAAGTCTTTAAGGTAGAAAACAAAATTGGCACATAGCTAATAGGTTGTCTAGAGACTGGAATTTGTGATATTGGGATGAAAACTAACTTGCTACATTGCTTCTTTTTTTGAATCTTGGAGATTGCATTTTTAGTATTCTGCTTGCGTTTCGTGCAGTGTCAACTGATCCTTACCACGCGAAGCCATTCAGCTAGGTGATGCTACTCCGTATCAAAACCAAGCTGCTAGTTCTGATAGTAAACTAAGTAGTTGCTATAGCACCATTTCAGGGCATAGGTAGTAACCTGCCTCTGAAACGATCATTACTGGTTTCCTTGGCTCTGCCTCTGAAGCAACTAGTAAGACACACAGAACAACTTCCTTTTGTTCAGTTTTAAATGCATTACCTTTCTTTCAGTAGATGGATGTCTTTAGGATTCTCAAATAACCTTGGTATTGTTCATGCTTTGTATTGGTATTCTTCAAAAAAGCTTTTTGTCTCACCTCTTGCAGAGTTCTGCCTCATTTATCACCCTTCTCTGAGTCATCTTTTTTTATTTTTTTATTCTTTCCAAGATTGGATTATGGTCTTTAAGGTACTGATGAGTTCATATATTGCCATTAGAGATGTGCGTTATTTCTCTTATCCATTATGCATTCTAATAGTGCATTAAGTAAATGTTTTCATGAAGTGATCCTCAGTGGCATTTTAGTCTTCTGAACATTTAGCTTATAACACAGGAATCTAGAATTAATTTTTTGTTCCATTTTGCATTAAGTTGAATTTATAGATTTTTTCATTTCTTTCCTTGTGTGCTGTTTAATCACCTAGCTTTGGTTACTTTTCTATCTTAAATAATTTGGACTTCTTTCTCAGTACTTAACGATTCTGGTTCAGTCACAAGTTTCTGACATTTTCACTTTTGCTTTTCTCTTGGGTTGGAACAGACCTCTGCAGGTCACCTGGTCCAAACCCCTGCAAAAGCAGGACTGACTTCAAAGTTAGCTCAGGTTGTGCACCCCCTCAGACACCCTCCCCGGACACCCACC
>JANZLQ010000050.1:17534776-17564191 GCA_026212715.1 Elanus axillaris
CCACCCACACCCACACACCCCACTAACTAATGGGAATTTCCTTTCCTGCAGCTTGTCTGTCGCCTCTCATCCTTTCGCTGTGCATTTCTAAGTTGATCATAAATCTTTACCATTCAGATAGTCTGTCTGCTATGTCACTTCCCTGTTTCTGGGACTATAACCAGTTGGCCATGTGTAGTTTATATACTGAAAGTTAACTGCTAATAGAAGGGAGATTAAACCAGTGTTTTAAGAGACCTCACCACTGCTTCCTCTAAATTCTAGAAATATGCCTTCCCTACAAACTTCACTTTGGCAAAGGGAGGCACCTATCCTGTTAAGTGGTCCAAGAAAAACTGTTGGGTCTGTGTCCAGCCCACAGGAAGCAGGAAAGGAGCCCAGCCTTCATTGCTGTGGCGACTTCAGCATTGGAAATATTCAGACCAAAGGATTTGAGAATTAAGTTTTGTAGTTGCTTTGGCTGCACTATGAGATCTGGATTGTTTCACAGCAGAATCGTTGTTTCGAGTTCAGTGAAAATAGGAAATATTTTCTCGCTGCTGTTTTCTGTCATGCTTTTGGCGTATGTGAATTGATTAATCGGGGTATCTGGGTCTCCAATGGATCTTTTTGGTCTGAAAATGTTTTCAGGTAGCTAACCAGATTAGCAAAAGTGGTAGTTTCAGATCTATGCCAGTTGGATGGAAACAGCTCAAATGACCGATTCTGATGGTAAGTATTCGAGGATCTTGGGATATAACAGCTGTCACTATAGTGATTGCTGTAATATGGTAAGTGATGGCTTGTTGAATGCCAATGAACCCTTCGCTTGCAATTTCTTCTGTAGTCTTTTAAGTCAGGGAAGTGGTGGGAGTGGAAAGTGTCATTTCCATTACCAGGGTAAAGAACCTCTCCCCATGTGAAATGAAAAACAAAAAGTATCCTTGACACAGTGAGATCAAGTTGCACATGTAATTCCATTCAGATGTGTCTGTGCTAATATGGTGAATAAACTGGAGAGAAATCTCAAACCCAAAAATCTTCTCTCATTCCCAGATGCTGAAAACCACGGGAAACAACTCTGTATTACCCATATTTATGGCTTTCTTGAATGTAGTAGCTCTCAAAATTACCCTTTGTAGTCAAAGCCAATCATTCTTCTGATCTGGCCTGAATTTTTTGTGATCTTGAATGTGAATTACTAAAAGAAAAAGCAAAGAATTTTTTAATTACAGATTGTGTGTATGTGCATATTTATGTGAAGTGGTTCAGACAAAGCACATTAAAACCACTTCAACCAATTGTAACTGAAGTTCAGCCCCACAGCAGGAGTGTGTACATGCTGTCACTTCAGAGGCTGCTTTACTTCTGTATGATATCTTGTAGGCACGCTTAGCCCTGCCTGTCGTGTTTGGTACATGAGATGTAGTCGGGGCCATCTCAAGCCTGCTCAGTCAGGTCCCTGGTGCAATGAAACTCTGCATTCATTGTTCTTCCTTCTCATGGTTCTGGACTGCTGGGAGGCATTGTGTGCCATTTCCACTTTTCTGTATCATACTCATCTTGAAAAATGCATTTCAGCCCTGTGCAACAGTGCTGAAACACATCTTGAAGGAAATTGTATCTTCTTCTGAGTCATGGGGTTTGTAGAAACCAGACCCCAAAGGTCTGGGGCTTTTTCTGGCTGAGGACTTGCCAGATACTGGGTCTCTTGAATGTGTTGAGATCAGTTCCCTAAGACATGCTTTGTTTCTCCGATGCTTCAGTCCAATTGGATCAGTGATCTTCCAGCCTCATGAAAGCTTGAGGCCACTTGAGCAGAATTCAACTCTGTTCCTGCAGTCAGATTTATGACAAATGTCAGTGGTCTTAAGTAATCACTGACATCACTAAAAAGAAACTAATTATTTTCTTCAGGTTCCAAAAAAACCCACCCCCCTGCACCCCCCGCAACACTTGATGAGTACAGAAGGGATTTTTTTTTGTCAGGACAGTAACTGGACATAACTCTTCAACTATGCTCAGGTGTTGGCATTTTAGAGCTACTGGTTCACTCCTGTTCAGCAGACCTGGTCTGCTCTGCAGCTGGTGTTGAAAGCCACTTGCTGTGAGCACCTCTCTGCTCCTGCCACCACCATGCTGCCACTGTGTGACACATGATGGGCAGGTGGCCGTGTACACCCTCCCTTCACCTCACCCCACAACAGGCACCTGAAGATTGCAGACCTGGCTTGCAAGGGCTTGGATGGATGGATGGTTTCATTTTGAAGGTCGCGAACTACAGACTGAAAGGTTTTCTTTTTTGATGTTTGATCCGATTTGATACTCAGTAAGGTGGCAGCCTCTGTCCCATTTTTGCCTCAATAGCTAGTTAAAAGTGCTTCCATATAAAGCATTTGCTTAGAGGAGAACCAGCTTGTTGGCTTGTAAAGGGAGGAGGGGGCCATATTATTCTGAATGGTGAAGAGGCGATGCCTTTTGCGTGGTGTTTCATTGGTATCTCCTGGGATGTTACATGCAGCTGACAACACAGTGTAACTCACTGGTATAATATCCACAACACAGAATAATGTTGTGATTTGGTGTAGAAGCAGTTGACCACTGATATATTGGTGCACTGAACCACAGACCTGCTTGTGGCTCGTTTACTGCTTGCTCTGAATATTCCAGTGCACAGGCTGAACTGCTTCCAGTTCCCATATCTTGTGTAGGAAATATCAAAGAAATTTGTAATGGACTTTCTTCCAGACATGGGGCCATTTGAGTCTGCCTGTTAATCATGTGTTTGGTTTAGGCATCAACAAGACACGTTAATTGTTCTCATCCTGTCAGTGATGGTGTGGGAAATTAAAAAAGAGGTCCATGAGATGTGATTCTGACTCTAGGACTAGGAAGACTGCTGTACAAGTTTCCTTCATTTTTCAAAGAGATGACAGAATTAGACTCGTAGTAATGATGGCTGTATGGTAAGAATCAATGTGGTTTGGTGGCAGCCATAGTGGTAGTGGGAATGTCTTTGTCATTCTCTTGGAATGTCATTCTCTTGCTTCGGTGATGCTGTCCATTCTCCCAGACCTCCTGGGGGAGAACTGTGGAGCACTGTGCCCAACAATTCTCCTGTGCTTGTGAGACAGCTCTTTTGGGGGCATACACCTCTTCTGCCTTGCAGGATTTTCTCATCTGTGTCAAAAAGGATCGTACAGTGTATACCTATGTATGATTCTGAGACTGTTGTTCTTGCAGTCCTTAGTATTGCTGGTTAGACCAGTGGGAACTGGAAGAAACTGGTTTGTCCTTCAGTTTTGCAGACACCATGTTGCAAAGACTTTTGGTTTTGGTTTGTGGGTTTGGGGTTTTTTTTGTTTACTGTCCTTTGCTGTGTTCACTATTCCCTAATATTACAGCTCCATAAGGAAGTTAGATGAATCCTACCCATCCCCTGATGGAACTTGTCTGTGAAGATGCCTGCAAGGACAAATTCTGCCAGAAATACAGAGAAGATAAAAGCACTTACGGATAATAACTCCCCTACCCTGTACCAACATTTACCCAAGCTTTTTTGAGATATGGTAGTTCAGCTTAAATTTCTTCCTGTAGAAATCTGAGATCCACTTTAATTGTGATATAAAGGTACCTGGGTTTTTCATTAAACTGCTCACCTCAGAAGCTGTGCTTCATAGTATTCCCACAGTTAGTTTTGCCTTTGCCAACTGAGGTTCTTCAGATGAGCCCACTCAGGGTTGCCTGTAGTATGAGTTGACAAAGCCAGGGGAATGCTCACTTTGTATACACCTTGTCCTTCTCCTTTGCAGAGAACTTCACTACAGTTGGGGTTATATTAAGCATTCTTCCTGCCACTTCTCAAGTAGATGATGTGCGCACCTAGGGCTAAGGAGGTGTTGGTAAGGTGTTTGTGAAGTTGCTGTTTGCTGTTTGTGAGAAGAAACCCTCTGACAAGTAGTTATCGATGTGTTGGGCCCTTCATGTTAACACCATAGGTGACTCCATGCATCTTTCTTTTGATAACAGAATAGTTAAAAACCAACAACTGGAATGAATTCATGTGTGTGTGTGCTCATTTTCCTCCCTCCTTTCCATAAGAGTCCTTAAGAGTTTGTGGCTATCAGTCAAGTGGCTGAGAAGGAACTTCGGTGGTGCTAGGCACATCTGTACCCCCAGTATGAAGAGTGGAAGAGTTACTTTCCCCACTGTGGATGCTACAGATAAAGAATTGTGGTATATATATAACCAAGATGCAAATGAGCAAGTAGACTGCAACTTGGAGAACTCTAGTTAGAGGCAATCTTGCTTTTATGCAAACTTGTGTATGATTTTTTTAAACCAATGAAGTGAGCCTTGACATCTGTCTTGATCATTCAGAGCATGAAGCTTATTGAAACTAAGCTGTTGCAAAAGGCTAATTAAGTGATTGTTCCTGTATCCTGTGGATGTAGCTTGATGGCTCTGAATTTCAGCATAGTTTTTTTAGAATGTGCCTGGACTAGGAATGTTAACTAGCTAAAATAGATTTAATACAGCTGTGTATAATCAAGGAGAGAAGGAATAGGAGCTCATACTCTACCTGATGGGGTTTGAATTAAAAGGTGATGGGGTAAGTGTGATTTGGAACAGATTTGTTCCTTGCTGGCACATAGAAAAACAAACAAACAAAAACCTAAACGGCCAAAAAAAGCCAGCCCTGTTAGTGACCTTTAATAATTTTTCACAGTTAGGGAGATAGTAAAAAAACCCTAATGAACAATTGAACACATTGCTTCTCTGAATTTCTTAAAGATTAATTTCTACTGCTTCTGCAAGCAGGATTTTTTTTCCTTTAAAGTCCAAGGTAGTGAATCTTCTTAAGCAGTTTTTGCTGCATATGCAACCACTCTAAATGGGAGATGTTTAGGGTCAGCACAGGGGCAAGTTATGCTTTCCCAGGAGTCATTCTGTTGGTTCAAGTAACTTAGAATAAATATGTATAGCTGAGTCCTAGGATAAACAAACTATTTTTCCTTTAGGAAAGCCAAAAATGGTATCTAGTTCACTACTGGAAAAAAGAGATGTCTGCACAAGTTTAGCTAAAACTTAAACCTCTTATTTTATGATCCTTCCTCTAAATGGGTGACTGAGCTCACATGCTTCTTATGGGCAGATAACTAATGCCTGTCACCTCCATGAGGAACTACCAGCTCAGTGAGAAAGGCCAGCTCTGCACATAGGCACTGCAGAAATGTGCAGGACACTCTTGCTTTGGGCTGCAGCTGCTGAGCAAAGCCCGGGGATCTAGGCTCCAGGGTGTTGTGGTAGGCACAGAGGCACTTTGAGAGACGAGAGCAGAGGTCTGTTAAAACATGATGACAGCTGGAAACAAACACGAAACATTATGAACCAAAGAAGCGTCTCGCTGAAGATTTGCTCATCTTGACTTCTTGTCATTGTCGTGACATGGCTTGGGTCTGCTTCACAGGAGGGATTTCTGGATATCCTGAAAGAGGTGGGCATGCCAAGGCTGGGGAAGTGTCTTTCTAAGGGTCAAAGCAGCACCAGCCCCAGGAGTGGAATTTTGGTAAGAGGGGCTTTCTCTGAAGTGCAGCAGTGGTGGTTGTGTCAGAATGGCCATCGTAGTCGCGCCGCACCCTGTTCAGTTTTCATTTGCAAAAGGGATAGCCCACAAAAGTGATCCTTCTCTTCTCATTGAAAAGATAGTGCTCATCTTTCTCACCCTTTTCCCCCTCATGTGTAGAATAGGTTAATTTTCAAAGAAAAGAAAGCCTTGCTTAACAGTCAAAGGAAAAACAGCAGTTAGATTCCCTTTTTGTGGGAAGGGAGGGTGCAGGTACAGGGAAGTAGAGAATCTAAGACACTGTGTTTAGTCTTAAATGTCTCCACTGAATTGCACAGAAAGCCTCGTGAGGCAGGATTCAGCAGCTGTCAGCCAGAGTAGTTCACAGGAAGAAAGAAATAATACATAAAGCAATTTTTTGAAGGAAAAAAACCAAAACAAAATCAACACTTCCATGGCTGAATATTTTGAAATGTTTACCCTTAAAGAATACACAACACATCGTGTTGCAAAGAATTGGCAAAGTATTTTGAAGATGATGACAGCTAAAAGAGCTCACTCTTTCCTTTTTGTGTCTACTCCCATTTTCTGGCATGGCAACACAACATGTCTTTTCATTATTCCTCCCCACCCCCCACCACCTTGGAGGCCAAAAAGGTAACTCTAGTTACACCAGAGGCTTAATCTTGGGGCAGAGCAGAAGGTAAGCAGGTGTGGTGTGTTGCTGCCCTTCCATCACTCTGTGCTTTCCTTGGTTGTAATTATTCTTGCCTCCCACTGCTTATGCTGTTATGGGGAGTTGCTTCATGTGTTTTTTCTCTCACCAAATCAGAGCAACCACCCACCCTTCTCTTTCTGATCCCAAACCAGGGACCAAAGGTACCATTAAATTTCAAAACCTTCCCCACACTGGGTATATCTCTCACATTGCCTCCTCTCTGCTCTCCCCATTGTGGAAGTGTCGTATATCTAAAGCCAGAGCCCTGTTCAAAGGGGAGATCCGTAGTCGTCATTTCATTTGACTGCCTTTTCGACTGACTCACTGAGGCAGACACAGCTAAACCAGTGCTAACACCGGCCCCAGCTCTTGCCGTCTTCCCACCTCCTGTGAGGGACCCTGCATTTGCCCCGGGTCCCTCGGCTGCTCCTGGCCTGAATGGCTGCTTCTGCACCTACCCGTAACGTGCAATCCTTTTCAAAGTGACAGCTTAAAGCTGGTGGCAAGGACGAAACAGTTTGATGCCAGTGCTGGTTCCAGATGGCATATAAAGTGCCTGCAAGCATTTTGATTTTGATAATGTTTTAAAGGTGCAACAAAAGAAAAATAAAAAAGTGTTCTTTTGGTTTCGTCCTATGAAGGATGCTAGTGATTTTGCTGGTAGCTGTTAGCCATCACCATGGATTTTGTCCAGCTAGTAGTACCTGTGAAGAGCAAACCTGGAGCAGTCAAAACCAGGACTCTTACTTTAGCAGTCTCCTCACTTGTGAGTTGCATTGTGAGTTTCTCCCAAGTCATGCAGGTTCTTTTCATCTGTGCAATGAAAACCTTTCTGAAAACTTCTGGGCACTGCAAGCATAATCTTTTGCGTAGCAGCAAGTGATCAAATCTTAGAGAAAACCATTTACAGTTGTTTTAAACAAATCTGAAGTGTTTGTATTGGACCGACTTTTGGCACCACTTTTTTTTTTTGTTGTTAAAGCCAGGAGCATCAGTTACTATGAGTATAACTGTACAAGGCCAGAGGCAGCCATAAAATCATATGAAAGAAATAAAAAAAACTCTTCCCTGTGCCTAATAATGTCACAAGTTCTGTGATCTGAAATTTTAGTATCTTGTAGTGTTAGTAGTAATTACCAGCTGTCCTGTCAGACTTTGCCATAGCTGGCTTAAAGTGCTGGAGTAAGCACAGAATTAGCCCCATCCAAAGTACTTGGCTCCAGTCCCTTTCCAAGAAAACAGAGTAATACAAAGAATGAGAAAGCAAATCTTTCAAGCTCATATCAAATAGCTTTCTACATGACACTGAAACTGTTCCCAGCTGGTCAAGTAAAACCAACCTGCAACTGGCACCACATCTTGGGGCAGAGCACAGTGGTTAAAATTTTTAAGATGGTTATCCATGACTTCTCCCTAGGTTGCAGATTTTGCTTTGACAGACAGCAAGTGCCCTAATTTAAAGAGTGGAAGTGGCTTCAGTTATCAGTTTGCACTGCTGATGCAAATGGTCTCTCCTGTGCTTGTCTGGGTAAGTAAATTGAAAGTATCGGTGACAGTCTTTTTAGTTTTTTTTTTATTTTGGGGTGGGAGGGGAGGAATGCAAGAACTACAACTTCTTTGTGATTTTAAAAAAAGTCATCTGCTTCTTTGCTTTTCTATTTTGCTACATAGAGCTGAACTTCAGTCCTGTACAATATTGCACTTTAAGTCTTGGTTGTTCTAAAACGAAATAAGAAATTACAGAATCTTATGTAAGTTCCACCCTGCTTTTCAGGATGAAAATAATAGTCATTCCTGGGAATTTATATTTTACTGTACATCAAGAACTGGCCTAGAACTGACTTGATCTTTCATATTGCTCAGCTGAAGAAGGCAAGTAAGTTCTCAATTACTGCTGATAAACTAGGAATGCTGAAGAGAGAGAGAGGGAGAGAGAGAAGGATCAGAGAGGATTTGAATAAAATAACATTATCTGCTTTTAATTTAGAAATATTAATACTGCTGTGAACCTGTAAGCTAAGACTAAAAGCCCTGGGAACAGAACATTAGTTTTCTACAATCACACAGTAGGACTCATTTCTGATGCACAGCTCTACCAGAAAAGTTTTCTCTGGGCTATAAATGTCATCCTCTGATAACTGTGCCATGTGCTAAAGAGTTATGGTGGGGAAACTGTTTCAGATTACGAGTGCAACTTTTTTAAAGTTAGATCAGGCTTTTGTTGCAGAAAGCTCCCGAGCTGCATTTGGGATGATACAGGGAAAAGCAAGGGGGAAGGAGCAGAGTATGCGCCATGCTATCAGCCTCCAGCGCGCTCAATGCTGTGTTGAGAAGTGCGAGCCTTCAGTCCTCTTCCTGCTTCTGCTTTCTTAACTGCTAACGTGTGGATTTAGTGTGCTAGCTATTAAGCAGGTTGTTTGAAATAATTACATTTCTGAGTCCATTACTCAGTAGTTTTTACTTCTGTTTCCTTCCCATAATGATCATCATCTGTTTGAAATTAAGGCTTCATATGGAAATAATCTAGAGTGCAATTGCTGTGTTTTTATTTCGATGTGTTTCTGGTTTGTTTTGTTGTTTGGTTGGTTTTAATATTATACATCTAGTTCAGACTAAAGAGAGAAAGAGAGAGGTATTAAGGGAGTATTTGGGGCATTTCAGTCTCAAGAGCCACTCATAGAGTAGCTAACTTCCCAGTAAAAGCCTGACCACCAGCTACCAAATAAACTTGTGTTATTGTTCCTCTGAGCAGTGCTTTTGGTGAACTTTTCCTTCACCTATTTGCATTGTGCTGATACCAGCGTTTTGCTCCCTGTGAGCCTCCTGAGCTCTGTCAGGCAATGTTTCCATCCCACTGCGGATGGTTTCACATGAGGGGTTTGGCAGGGACTATATCAGTATTGTCTCCTTCTAATAGGCAGACTGTGTTAGCTGACCCTTTTCTCCCTCCTTGCCCTGTCTCCTGTGTTTTCTTATAAGGAAGAAAATATTGTACAATGCAAAGGTAAGGTCTAAGCAAAATTGTTATCTCAGGGCTTTGAAGGAGGGGTCAGCAGGCTTCTGAGGACAGTGGTCCCTATAGCACATCCATCTTTTCCCAGTAAACCCGACGTCGCAGACTGCTGTGGTACGACACAAGCTCCTGAGCTTGCATCTGGGTCTACTGTTGGTGTTCATGTAAGTTGTGAGCTGCTTTGTGTGGCTGCCTGGGCTTGCAACTGAAACATCCTTATCTGTTTATTATAAGCACTCTTCTGACCTGAGGCACTTGTTTAATCTGGTTTGGCTGTTGCCCAAGGCCTTCCGGTGCAGCAGGAGTCACGTCCTCGGCTTCTCTTGGCATCCTTCTGCTCCAACACCAGGGCTGGCCTTGCCTCTTCTCTCCCAATGCATGTTCCTCTGGAGTGGTAAGCTGGTGTGATGGCTGCTGTCTGAAGTCACTGATATCCCCAGCAGATGTGGGTTTGTGCTGCAGAAAGTGGAGATGAGACCTAGAGTCAAAAATCAGAGAGCTTTCTATGAAGTTTTATCTACCTCTTACATATCTGTAAAACCCCAGCTCCTCTCATACCAGCTTTCAGCATCACAGCCATCCCCTTCTTGATATGAAAACACTTTGTTTACCAGAAAACCATGTTATATTTTAGATCTGCTCTAAATTTAGCTGTACTAGACATGGTTCAGCCTAACATCCATTATCAGTTGCTGCTTTGTTATTTAATACAGTTCCTCTTATGTGAAACTTGCCTTGGTTTGCATTTGCTCTGCCTCTTTCCTGAGGTGCCACTCATCACTGGTTATGCTTCCTGATGTTTTTAACCAAATCTAGTGGTCATCCTAGGAGGAAAGTATTTGGAGGGTGAAGCTTTGTGGGGTGTAATTTTGTAATTGTCTTAACCAGGCCTTCAGGGTTTATATATTTAAACACTTGGAATTCTGCTTCTGTGCTGCAGTGATGAGCAAGTATTCCCATCCTTTATCCAGTAAAGGTAAGGTACAGTTTTCCCGAGCACTGCTGCAAATATTTTTTTCTTCCGTAATATTGATGGTGGTTCACTCACCAGCATGTCAAGTTTTCTTTCTCCTCTTACAGGACAGACTCCTCACAGTTAAGTCCTGGACTCCCTTGCAAATTTTCAGTCCTTGCAACTTCTTTTTCCATTTAATATTGCTGTTCTGGCAACTGACTTGTAACTATGTAACAGCGTCCAGTTGAAAGTTAATCTCATTTGCTTTTCAGACTGCTTTGCAGCGGACTATGCACAGATTGTCAGTTAGTTAGCAGTGCTGGAGGTGGTCATTTCTGTCCACTGTGTGTTTGCCAAAAATGAGGCAATCCATTGCATACCTTTTTTTTTCCTCCATGTGGTACTACTGTCTTGACCTGTGGAGCTCACCCCAGCTTGCTTGACTTGTTTTAAGCTCAGCATGACTTTCTGTTGCAGGATTTTGGAGGCAGAATGTCCTGACTGCAGTGTTGGGGTCTGAGTCTCATTTTAGGTTGTGTGCAACCTGCAGAAATTGAATTGAGTTATCCAAGGATAAGTACAAGTCTCCTGGTAGTCTCTCTAAGGCTGCTGCTTTGGGTGCCCACTGCAGTCTGATTTTTTTTTTCAGGCCCTGACAGTGTCAGGGAGGCTGGTCAAGATCAGCCCTGGATCAGTAACAAACTCAAAACAGCAGTGTGCTGCCCATCTCATCAGGGAACCTTGCTATTATCTTCCGCTGCCTGACTCATCTGACAGCTGTGAAACATACCGCGTTACATCACTTTGCCAAATGGGGTGGTCTTCATTGTTACTAGCAAATTCTCACTTAATTTGGGGTGAAACACTGCTTAAATATTTCCATTCCAGAGGGACTCTATATACTCAATACCATGGCATTCAACTCTTTCACTCTTCCAGGTGTGTGTAAACCCACCTGTTCTTAATATCAGTTCTTCTTAGGGTCTGACGTTTGAGAACTGCTCTGGCCAGAAGGTGCTTGGAAACGCACCTTCAGTGCCCAGCGAGCAGGTCTCAGGGCACCCAAGTACCAGAAAGTGCATTTCTGCCTGCCGGGCCCCCTTGCTCAATTCAGACCTCTAGCAGCTGCCCCACCTGCTTGTGAACTCACACTTCCCTTCTGGCCGCTGTATGGACATGGGTTCAGCTGCTACTTTCTGACAGGAACTGGTTTGTTCTATGAATACAGTGGAAGCAGGATTTATTTTGCAAGTTCCAAAACCGTTTTTGTGTGCTATAAAGCCTAATGAGTAGTTATGGCGGCAAATGGCTGGAGAACACTTTTTTAGTATAAGCTTCTGTGTGCATATTAAATATGCCTATATGCAGAGATAAAAATAATGAAAATATTTTAAAATGTGGCTATATGTTATTTTTGGTGGGGTATTTTACAGAAGGATTAGGGTCACATGGACCATGTTTTCCATTTAGAAAAAGAAAATTGAATCACTGCCCATATTTATTGATTGTATGCTTGTAAGTAAAGTTATTTTAAGGGATGTAGATAAATGGTCTGCAAAATGAAGTATATCCAAATAGGCAAACTGCTGTGTATTCACTGAATGCATTTGACATGTTTAGCTACAGCCTTTATTAGTCCACTTGTATATGTTACACTGATTAAATGGGCACCTTCATGTTTGGCTGTTACTCCACACACATGCACAAAAGCAGATCAAGCATAATCTTTTTGTCATTTACTTTGCTGTTTTACTGTTAATCAATGCTCTGTGTGCAGTTAATTCATCTCTAGATTTTAGCAGTGACATTTTATGCATTTGGCACTGCGAGGTGCATTGTTTTGAAGGGCCAGCTGTCCTCTGTGGCTAGCTGGCCTGGCTTGTGACCAGCAGCTGGGTGCTACAGAGTCTAACTGGGCACCGCTGCAGCAGCCAGGCCAGGGAGCAAACAGCTCTCTGCCTGGGGGGTGGGCTGCTTCGCTGGTCAGCCTGTATCTCCCGCAGCTGAAACTCACCCAACACAGACCTTTATCTCTAGGAGTGTATTTATCCGCCAAGTTTGATAGTATTTTTTTGTCTGTCCAGACGGAGCTAAGGTTTTTTTTCAAGAAGATAAGGAATTAATAAATTTTCATTTGTTTTACCTGAGGAGTAAAAGGCAGGAATGTCGTTTCTCAAAGTTGAAGTTAAGACAGCATGGTATCAGTGGTAAGCTCTGAAAGATCATCGCTGTTTGGAGAGGAAACCTGCTCCTGTATTTTACACAGAGACACTGAGGAGAAAAAAAGGTGGGGGGAGCTTGACGGGTCCTTTGGGGTCTAGCAACAGTAAAGGATTTTATAGGTGAGCAGAGCTATTTGCAACATTGGATTCCTATTTGTGTTCCCTGAGCTTTGTTTTAGGTTGTGTGCAACCTGCAGGAAATGAGTTGCCTGACCCAAGGGATAACTGTGGGTCTCCTGGCAGTCTCTCTAGGTAGTCCCTGTCAATAAAGGGCCCAAGGAGCCTTCTTGCACCGGTACCGTCACCCTGCCCTTGCTTTCCTCTGTGCTCTGGCATTTGCAGCTGCTACCATGCAATTGGTTTGTTGGTGGGATAAAAGGAGCCAGGAGGTGAGAGCACCCTGGAGTGAAGCCAGAGGGATGGCCTGCAGGCTTAACAGTTTGCTTGTCTTGGACCTTGTAACACTTCTTGTTTTCTCTGTTTTGTGGAACAAATGCCAAGTCAGGAACACTGTTATAACTTTGTCAGAATTATAAATGGTCTTTAAAAAATCAGAAAAGCAAAATCCTGGGTTAAATGAGGTTTGTTTGGATATTAATTTCTCAGTGTTTGTTCTCTTTGTCTATGTGTTTAAGTTCAGATGTTTACTGGTTTGAACTGAAATCAGATCTTTCCCTTGCTGCCTTTCCTGAGCGATTGCATCAATATCAACCTCAGAAGACATGCTGTCTACTGGAGGTAGGCACTGGGTCTGGATGGCCTTTTCCTCCATATTGTGGCCTGGAGCCCTGGAGCTGCAGTTGCTTCTTCTGGTTACATCCCAGAGACAAGCCCACGCGTGGTACATCGCATTGTCATTAAGGTGGTATTGCCAAGGCCCAGCAGAATGGCTTCCAGCTCAAGGAGCAGCTGTTGAAAGCTACTGGGGTCAAAATTAAAATGAGAGAATCACCTGGCATCTTCAATATTGTGTGACTGCAGACATGTGGAAAGAGGAAGGATCCTTTCTTAAATGCTTTCAGAAGTCTTAATGAAATCAGATCTCTAATCATGGAGGTAGGGCTTCTTTTAACTAGATAAGGCATATTGGCCTCATGTGAAGAGAATGAACTCTGTTGAAAATCAGCTCTGGTTTCATATTAAATGAAAGTCTCCAGAGATGCCAAGGGTTTTGAATAATAACACTTAGTTATTGATAGTTTTTTTGACGTGTGGTTGTATTCTTAAAATGCAGTTTGTATTACATTGCCTCCTTCAAGGCAAGGTTCATGAGTAGGTGTACACATGTCAACAGGTGAAGTGGGTGGTTGCTTCAAATGCACATCATCTGCTTTGTGCAGACTAGGTATGAACATATGTGGCCATCAATGTGCATTTCTGTTTAGCTAATGTGCAGCCCCCACATTTTCTTTCCTTACCTCCTCCCCAGACAGCCTCCATGAATCTTATTTTTGTTCTTTGAATGTTGAAGAAACTGCATTTCTTTGTTTGTTTTTCTTTTTGTCCTCCTTTCTCAGACCTTAATCTGCAGTTTGCAAATTCTTCACCCTGCCTGGGTGCTCCTTCACTTGACTGGAAGTGCACATTGGTGTAGCCTGCCAAGTATTGGGGCAAGTCCTTCAAAGGGAAAGAGGCATAAAAGGAGAAAGGAAACTTAACAAACTGGGAAAAAGTGCTTATAGGAATAGAAAAAAGGCGGATATATCGGGAGCAGGTATAGTGATAGGCTTTGAATTCAGTTTTGTTTATACAGGCCAGACTTTAAGTTCATGTCTTCTGAACCAGTACTGTGCAGCACACTGGAAATACAGTATCCATACATCACATGGATATCTGTGCCAGGCGATATGGCACTCGTGTTTATGGATAAAAGTGACCATTGTCATACATGGGTGGGATTAGTGCATCTAGCTTTTTTTCAGCTGAAGTAGTTCAGAACTTGGTTTGAAAGGATCCCATTTCTCCAGAGGGTGTGGGTGGTGGCAGAGCACAGGAGAACACAGAGGAAGAGTGACATGTTTGCATCTTTCATGTCTGTATTCTACTGATTAGCTGTTGTTAAAAACAAAAAAACCTCCTGAAGTCAGGAGCAGTGTTGGCTTGTGTGTGTGCAGCTTCCTTGCTTCTTGCCTTCAGCTCTTAGAGGCTATTCCTTTCATCAACTATGTTTCTCCATTCATGCCCCCATCTTGTAAGCAGTGTCTGAAGGCGCAGGCTCTATCTGTGGAAATAGTTATTAGAAAGAGAGACTCGGAGTTCATGTGGACAAAATTGCATTGAGAGAATATATAACACGTAACTGCCCTGGTACAGCATGATGAAGAGACAAAGTTTTGTAAAGTTTGAAGTTTGCTCCATTTCTTGCTGGAAGATGATGTGCTCCAGAGCTGATGTTCAGCCAGGTACCTCCGAGGGCACAAAGCTATATGGGATCTCTTGTCTCAGCAAGAAGGGAGCAGAGGTTAGGAGCGAACACCAGACATGAGATCATATTTTTGTAAATGAAGTGGAGAGGAATAACCAAAAAGCTGGGAGGAGTTGATGTTGCAACACAGGCTTCTAAAAAGCACTTGTTCATCAGAGCTAATCTATTCAAGGAAGTAAAAATTATGAAAAGACTCTTGGCTTGCAGATGGAAAATGTCTGTTACCACAGATATAACTCTTTTTTAATTTAGCAATTCACACTCTTTCACCCCCACCCCTTACCCCCAACAAAACCCATGGATCCAAATTTCCATCAAAGGAATAGAAAGTTGCGGCTCAGCCTCGCTGCTTCTGAGGCTTTGAAATAGGGAGTGAGTGTTCAGTATGCTGCAATGCACAACCACATCAAAGCCATGACAGCATGTAAGATCCTTTTCTATCTAGGTTTCTAGGTAAGTATGTACACCAGGGTTTATCTAGGATGGCACTGGGCAGCAGCTTGTTTTGACCTGTTCCTTCATTCATCTAAGAAATTCCTCATAAAGTATCTTGGCTGCTGAGTAAAGGGAGAGTTTGTGTAATTTAAACTTTAAAGAGGAATAATAATATTGCTCCCACACAAATGCATCATTGTGGTAAGGCAGTGAGGTGGTTTTTAGCTAATCATTAACACTAACTTATGCAAAAAAAAATGTTGGGATGAAGCAAATGGTTTTGTTGGAGTTTGTTGTTTTTGGTGGGTTTTGTTTTTTAGAAGTCACAAGTTCGTGTTGAGTAAAAGGTGTCTGTGTCTTGCTAAAAGGTTGCTGCTTCTGGAACTAGATGTCAGTACAATTCTATGTGTACCCAGTACCTGTAATTAGTGTTTCAGATAGCTGAGAACTAACTATTGCTATCTCTAACTCTCAAAACTAAAGTTAATCTATAGGAATCTAAACAGACTTGGTGGTGCAAGTTGTTAACTGGGACACACCACTCAATTTAGCAGTATCACAGGGGTGATTACTTGTGTTGCAATGAGAAACAGGCTTTGTAAGTGGATTAAGCATATAATTTTAGTTCTGATTTTTGAGATACAGTGCTCATGTACATTCCTTCAAGCCTCCTCTTAGCTTTCCTTACCAACATAGGCTGGTGGCAAAGTGAAGGCTGGCACACATAAATTAGACCCAGAAAATTCCTGCAATTGTTACAGGCTCTGGGATAGCAAACCAAAAAAACACTAGTTTCCAGTCAACCTACCTGAATTATAGAAGACTCAGAGTTGCCTACTAAGTATCTGAGACTGAGACAGGATAGTGAGCAGAGGGTAACGTACTGTGGTGCTTAGGTATGGGGTTACCAAGAAGTTCTTGGAGGTTTTACCTGTGGTGTTTCTCAGTGTCCTCTAGCTGCCAGACATACCTTTTCCCATCAGTAACCTGGGACTTCCGTCTCACCAGTAGTTGCAAGGGTTTCACTTGTGTGTTATCTTTGACATTATCAGCTAACATACAGGGCATGATTTAGGCGCTTTACTGCAACCATTAATTACCCTTCCAACTGAAAACTGGCATAGGAGAGATTTAGTAAACCACCATAAATGGCCCTTTCCTTCAGTTTTGCTCATTCTCTGTGACAGGCTCAACTCAAACCAGATGAATAAGCTATCACATGACTTGGAATTTTGCTGGAAGAGCTGTGTGCAGGTTTTTTTTGTTGTAGTCTGGATTTCCCACTTTTAAAAATATGTGATATAAAGGCAGAGAGGTTAGGGGTTATTTTCCAGATACTTATAAATGGGAACATTGCTCCTGAGATTGTCCTTATGGTACACTCCCAAACAATACTCTAAATCAAGAAAACAAAAAGCTCAGATAAACCTTGATGCAGCCCACTGAATCCCAGTTTGTTCATGGCTCTTTCACAATTGATGAGTTGTTTTGTCTGTCTGTCTAAAATTTGATGGTCAAGACACTGTATCTTTAGGATGTCGACAGAAAGATGAGTGGCTCCGCAGTATTCAATCACAATGAAGTGCATTGTGGAGTGTTAACAACATATTTCTTGTATTTTGGTAAGCAATATCTAGTAATGTTTGCATTCATATTTTGCTTAAGATCTGATGAGGTCCACTCTTGTGTCATGTGTGATGGAACTGCATTATCCAGTCAAAGTTGTAGCAGTCCTTTGAAGTTTCTGAGCTCAAAAGTGAATCTCCTTACCAAGCAGACTTTAATCCATCACAGCCTTTAGCTACTGGGTTACCAACAGGTCCCATTCATATATATGGGAGCTTATGCTGGTTCTGTGGTATACTGGCATTATTTGAAGATGATTGCAAAATTTACATATATTTTAATTGCAACAGGAGGGGCTGTTTAAGGAGATTATGAAAGCCCTGCATGTGAGTTGTTCCATGCCCTTTGTAGTTCTCCAACATCCACAATCACTGTCATAAAAATTATACAGAATACAGCTTTCCCCAGTCCTTTCAGAAACCATTTATATATCATCTGTGAATTTGTTTAATTCCTTTTAACTGTCTGATACTACCATCATCCACGGTCTCCTGTGCAGCAAGTCCCAGAAGTTCACTACCTTATATATAAGGTATTGTTTTCATTTTTTTAAGCTGGTTGCCAGCCAGTTTCCTTGAGTGTCCTCTAGTTCCTGCAATATGGGATCTGGTGAACAACAGTGTGCCATTCAGCATGGCCACCAGCTTTGATATTATGTCATTATATTGATATTTCATTGTATGATATCCCTCATCTTTGTCCTGTGCAAGTTGAAGAGTCCCAGTCCCTTACAATCTGTCCTTGTTGGGCAGCTGCACTGTTCCCTTTATTGTTTTAGTTACCCTTCTCTGTACTTTCTTTAATTTCACTATGTCCTTCTTGAGATGCAGAGAGCCAAGCCACACACCATTGCCAAGATGTAGGCCATCAACTTCTTATGTGGTGTCAAAGTGTTCCTTTCTGTCTTGTTCTCATTACCCTTCCTGATGATGCCTAACATATGTTGGCATTTTCTTTCTTTCTGCTCCTGTATGCTGAGTTAGAAATTGCTGAGAGCTGTCAACGATCACTCCAGGATCCCTTTTCTGCCAGGCTTCACTTTGTGTGGGCACAGGTAGGCTATTTTTTCCTAAGTGCATTTCCTTGCTTATGTTGGTACCAAAGCTCACCTGCCACCTTTCTGCCTGCTCAGCTCTCTTCAGCTCCTTCTGTAATTCTTTGCCATTGACATACAAAAAAAGAGCTCAGCATCATGCAAAAACCATATTTGACTGTTCACTCCCATCTGGGAGACAATGGCTAGAAATAGTCTCAGCACTGATTCCTGGGAGACCTCTCTGCTGACTCTCTCTGTCTTCAAAAATGACCACTAAGGCCTGCCATTTTCTTCTCATCTCTTCATCTACTTTTAGTCCAGAGCCTTTTTCCTAATCACGAGTGAGTTCCATTTCTTTAGTAACCTTTGATACAGACCATCGTATTTGGAAATGTGCGCTGGTTAGGTTCTCTGGATCCTCCCTGCTGAGGGAGAGAGGAGGAGGGACGTGCCGTGCTGCTTCCCATGGGGTGCCTGGCTGCAGTGGTCAGCATTGCTGTCTGCAGGGAGCCTGGGGACTCCTTCCTGGAAAGGGAACCCCTTCAAGCACCCGAACAGCAATGCTGCATTTTGTTCTGCTGAGCTGAAATGCGGTCACCGCAGCCAGCTGGCCTTCAAAATGGCACCAGCAGAATAACCAGCTGTAAGAAACACACGGCAGTAAACTTGCTTGACTTGATTGATCGGAGTTTGTAAACAGAAGGAACTCTGCCGATGAAGTGTGTAGATAAAGGAATTGCAAAATGTTAGTACTGGATGTTGAAGGACGTGCCACACGTGTCCGTGCATGAGCTGTGCTTGAGAAACAAGTGACCTGTAAAGGACCCCAGCCCTGATGGCTGGATATTGCACCCAGATTTGTCACAGAGGTCAAGCATAAATAACCCTGGCCAGTAGACAGGAGATCTGGGATCCAAAGCCAAGATGTACAAGAGGTCCCAGGCCACATCCAGCCCACCAGCCATGAGATTAACCGGCTTCATAATGTACTTTTAGGAAATTAAAATTATTTTTTTAAATAATTGACCTAAACGCACTTGCAGTAAATCTGCAGATCTACCTGCTGCTTAAGCTTGGCCTGTTAGGGCTGCACCATTAATTTCAGAGCTAGCTGTAAACTAATGAGGTAAATTATCTAGTCGGTCTCATGTGACTGCAGGGACCACCCTGACATAGTAGCTGGCTTTCTTACTTTCCCTATTACCTATACAATGGCAGAGCTGGAAAGTCTGGCTTGAGTATCTTTATATTGCACATAGTCTGCAGTATGATGCTGTGTATATAGATGTGTATTCAGAAAGCAGATTGTAATTGTGATTTATATGATAAAACATACAAAATCTAATTATGCAATATGTTAGAAAATGTATACTGTTTAAAGAAAAATGTTTATATTGTGATTTGGGAGATGCACATGTCTCTACATATGCATTCTAATGGTAGCTTCTACAACATATGTTACTCAACAAATAGCAGGTGATTAGGCAAGGCACGTGATATGTAAAGAATAAACCTTTCTCTTGCAGTTGCTTATAATGCTGAGAATCACAGCCTTGGCTGTGACTAGAAGAACATACAGACACCAGAATGAGATTTTCATTGCCAAAACTTAAAATAGGTATTGCTGCACATAAAAAGCTTGTGTCTCTAAAGAAGAGGTGAAATGTCTAATTGTAAACTCTCTTTATAAATGAAGCTTTAGAGGGCATCCTGGGAACCACAGGGCAGTGAGTCTGACTCCCAGCAGTGGTAGGATGATAGAGCTGATAGAAAGGAATAAGAGCATTGGGCAGGTAGGCACAAACACAGGCTGTGGGAAGCAGTCAGCATGGCTCTTTTGAAAGGAAACCCTACCTGACTAGCCTCCTGGGGCCTGTGGGGGTGTTACTAAGTATGTGGATAAGAAAGGCCCAGGAGAAAGGGATATATGTGGATTTCCAAACAGCATTAGGCAAGGGTCCACAGCAGAGGTTACTAAAAAAACTCAGTTGCTGTGGGACTGGAAGAAAGACTGGTTTAAATTTGTATATTTTTTTTTTAGTGGACAGAAAGCTGTTGAGAGGATGAGATGCTCTGATACGCACTCCATTCAAATTTCAGATGATTTGAAAATGGAATAGAGCCTGTCCACAATGGGAATTCACATTTTAGCTTCCCTGTGAGACAAAATAATTAATGAACATTGTATGGAACAGGCTTCTGGGTGAGCAACCACTGTGTTCAATGTCATTGATAATGAGTCTGTGGCCTGTTCCTTCCAGGACTTAAAAGGGCACATATAGTCAGAAGAAAATTGATGGCCCATGAGCATGCAGAAGCCAAATGCGTAAAAAGAATGGTTTTAGGTTGTTGGCCCCTCACAACCAATGGCTGATCAGGCCACCCATCTCAGCCCATCTGTGAAACACTGGGAAGAGTCACTTGGAACTGAGCTACCAGTTAAAAAAAAGATGTAAGGAGGAGAACAGTACAATTTCCTTCATTTTATTCCTTCTTCCTTTATATCTTCAAAAAGACTGCCTAACCACTATTCAGACTCTCATTCCTGCAAATAACATTAATAAAAAATATTTCTGAGGTAGAAAAAGGTGTGAAACTTCAGCCCTGAGGAAAGACATTACATGCAAACGGAAATTACTTTTTGCATTGGAAATGTTTATTCAGCCTTAACGGTATTCACTGGTCCTATGAAACAAAGCAGGGAGAAAGAGCAAAGCTGAGCAAATTCAATGCAAAGTTTGCCTATAGGTTTTTTTTTTCCTTTACTCAGAGTTGAATTTGATCCATTTTCTTTTATTTGTTCTAGAATAACAATGATCCTTCGCTCCCCCAGCAGTAAACATTGCAGCCTGTGAACATCAGGCTTCAGCAAGCAAACTTTCGAAAATCCCTTTGCAGGGTAAATGTCAGGCTGTTGTTCAATTAATTATTTTTAAAAGTGAATTCACAAGCAGCAGTGACCTTTAGCTGTGCTGCATGCACACCGCTGCTTTTCATGATCTTATTTGCTGTTTCATGTCCTGGCCTAACATGAGGGACTGGTGGTGTGAATAGCAGCAGAAGAGATGTGCCTGCAATGTTGGGGGGCAGGGAAGGGAGGTTGGTGAAAGCCTGACACCTCAGAGGGGGGATCTGCTCTCCTTCATCACCTGAGCCCTGCTGGGGCCACCTTGGCCTTGGTCAGAGTCACCTAGGCTCGGGGAGGGGGGTGAAATGGCTGATCCCACCTGGCACCTTGCCCTGCTTCTTGCTGCTGGCATCCTCCGTCACCACCAAATGAGACACAGCTGGGACTCGTACAGCAAAAGGAGGCAAAAAAACTGATGTGGTTTGGAGTTCTGTAAATGAGACTGTGCTGTCTTGATCTCTCCATCTGGCATATTTTGTCATCTCACCTGGTGTTGCTTCAACAGTCAAATGAGAAAATAACAATTCCTCTTCACAGGTGGGCTGAGAACAGCTTTGTTGACAGGAGGCATACACATGCATCCCAAGGGAGCAAGCAGCCAGCTGAAGTTCTGTAAGGCTGCTCACAAAGGTGTGGGTTTGCAGGTCCTGAGAAAATGCACCCAGCAGCAAAAAGAACGTTTACCTTAAAAAAAATTCTAATGGACTGGAAATCAATATAAAACAGCACCGATGGGGTCTGAAGTAATTGCAGAGATGTTTAGGGTTCTGGCTTGCTCTGCAAGAGAAGAAATGGTCATCCTCGCCATGCACCACAGCTGCTCTCCTGAACTTAGAAACTTAAAGAAAATCATACCTCATTGGAAGGAGCAAAATAGTTTAACTCCTGAAGCTACTTCAACAGGTGATAACATTAAAAACATTTTGATATCCTCTCAGAGATGCATGGAAGACCACCAACCAGCAAAAGAGAGTGAATCAAGGCAAGAAACTGGAGTGCCTGAGTCACGAGACCCTGTTACACATGCAGGAGCTCTGTGCTCTTGCCACGTGCTGGCTGGAGACCCAGCAGCTTTGCATTATTTAAGTCTGTTTGAGTTTTATCCAACTCAAACCCTTACTTGGTTGTTTGAACTGGCCAGCAGCTACCAGCTTTGTGTTTTGGTTTTCTTTTTGCCACCAGAGAGCGATTTTTGTCTAGGTACTATACTTCAGAAAATAATGTTTAATGTTGTAAAAAAACTTATGTTCTGTTTTCTGGAGGATTATTATGTTTTCTAAGAAAAATTCAAATGTGAGGTTTGATACCAAACAATTTCTATTTGTCTTCCACACTTTCCATAATTCCCATGCTTTATATTGTTTATATTATAGACAGAGATCCTAGTACTTACTGTCCAAGCAAAAAAACAGTTAGAGCACATACAGATGCATATATGCTCTTTGATCTTTATTTAGCCCAAGTGCTCAGCTGTTCCTTGCTTGTGGCGTGTATATTCTGATATTGCTTAATCCACTTAAAAAGCCACAACCAAAACAGTGTGAATATTTGAAACTGCAATTAGCCTATTTCTTGCCACTTGCACTGAAGAGAAAAAGGAAAACCAAATACACATGCTCTAGCTGAAAGATCAGATTCTTTCTTACTTCCCTTCCCATTTTAGTGAAAAAAGCAAACCTTACAGCAGGAGAACGGTTGGAAAAGGTCTTCCAGTTGTTGATCAGCTACATGTTGTATGTATGTATACATATATATGTCCCAGATACAAAAATGCTATTTGTGATTTTGAAGCATCCTCAGTACAGGATCCTTCAATGTTCACTTGTAAGTTATTCCCTTTTAAGTTTGGGGTAACTTAGTTCAGATTCAAGCTTGCTAATATGCTTAACGACAGGCTAAAAAGACAATGTTTTCATTTATATTAGACTTGTACCCAAATTTGTGTGTGGTGGCTCAGGACTTGAGTTTGCCCTCCTCCAGAGTAAGAGGAGATGTGTATATATTAGCAGCATTGCCATAGTTTTGGCTCCCAAGTTAGGTTCTCTTCACTGTAATAACTGCTGGTTTTCTTGCAGGTGACTTTAATGGAGGGCAGCTGAGGGGTGCATGGGAGCTAAGGACCTCAAAGCAGATGTCTGAGAAAACTTCAAGCTTGCATGCCCAGTCATTTCCGACTTACTGCACCTGACGACAACATCCACTCTTCTACTGCTTTTGTGGTTGTGCAATGTCATCAATGGGTCAAAGCAACTGTTTTACCAGCTATTAAGGATGGTGGTGGAGAAGGTTTGTGACCAGTACTTCCTCTGAAGATTATTTAATTGAAGAGCAGGGAAGATCCTTGCAGTAAGTGATACTTAATATGCAGAGCATCAGTGCCTGGGTCCATTTTCCTGTCATTAGCCTTCCTAGAAGCATTTTCTGTGACTAATATGGCCCCTTTATACAGAGTGGGGTCATGCAGTTTGTACCCCCAACACAGAAGCACCTGGTTTTTGAAGCAGCTGCTGCCAGCATGACGAAGGGGGTCGAGGTGGTGAGGCTGGAGGGATGTGGAGCCCATCTCCCCAGCAGCCTGGCAGAAGGGGAGAAAACACTCATAAGTAGTGATGGCAAGCCACTGGCTTATGGAAAATGCCTGTTTACATCCATCTTTGTGGAAACAGGACTCATTTCCTAGAAGCTGATACCAACGGGAAGCCAAAATGCATCTCAGCCTCAAAGGGGGAAGGAAGATCTGGCTCCCCCCTCATCTCTGCAGGTGTATTCCTCTTGGTATCTGGCTGCTGAAGCATGCTAGTAAGAAAAAACAAGTTCTTATTGTCTGCCAGATGTTTAACCTAGAGATCAGTACAGTATTTTGGTTTTCTGTGCTATCAGTGTGACATTCAAAGCCTATGTTGCCCTTGGGAGAGTATGCAGACCCTGAGTTAGCACCCCAATGCACCTTTTCCTGGTGTTTTGGTACTGCAGAACCCCAAGTACGGAGTACGTTGTAATCCTAAGCCTAAGTTTTCTCCTGAATTGGACTGCTCCTCGGTCTCCTTAAAGAAACATTGTTAAGGTCATTCATTTAAATGCAAAAAGACAATTCTCCCTTTTTTTACTTGTTGAAGCTAACAGAAAAGCTTGGCTCTACCACTGATGCATGGGCTTGAAAGACAAAGGTCTTGTGTCTGGGTTACTCTTCTTGGGTGCTACAGGTGAATTGCTGGAGTGCTGCTGATAGTTCATCCAAGTATTTCAGTCAGTGGCAGTAAAAGCACTTTTCTTCAGGTCAAAACATATTAAAACTAAAATTCAGCTTTCTTAGGTGGTCATTGTGGTTGTGCTTATGCATAAAGATTAAATACTGATGTGTATGAGGGAAAAAAAGAGACTCTGGACAGAATAAAGCTAATCGTAGAGCAAAGACTGAATGTCTACAGTGTCTTGCTTGCCCAGTGATGTTTTTCTTAAAACTATCCTGAGTGAAGAGGCTCTGAAAAGCCAGCTCACTCTGGAAGCAGGGAGTGATACTGGTCTAGGTTAACCACACAGACTTGGAGGAGAAAGACAAGAAGCCAGACATGACATCATGATAAACTGAATGTAATAAGGGTTTCCAGTGGTATTAATATTAGATGATAATGTCCGAGCGCAGCTGGTAATTAGACAGGGCAGCTGCCGAGGCCAGTCATTAGTAATGTTGATCTATTCACTCGAAAAACAGACTGTAAAAAAGTATGGCAGATGTCTCTCTGTCACTCCTGGTTTGGCTGTAATGTACACAATAGCTCTTCTCCTCCATTGCAGGTATAAAGTTCACCCCCTTGCTTAACAGACTTGGATTGTTTGAGTTGCCACAGGATGTTCTTATTTCTTACTTGATGTGTTTGGCCTAGGGTTGTAAATCACAAATAGAAAGCTGTGTAATTCTGACTTTTATTACGTTAATGTATTTTAAGAGCAGGAAATCCATAGACTCTTGGCTCAGTGCAGCAGAAGCAAAGCACGGTGGGGACTCTGTGGTCAAGAATGTTCTCAGAAATATGCTTCTTGCTGCAAAGGTGACCTTAGGATAAACTTTGCTCAGCTTTTGGGCTGGGGAAGGAAGGACATCCCAACCTCTCAGCTCAGAAGTGAACTGGGACATGGGTTCTGGGTGTAGGAGTTTTTAACCTGAGTGTAGCAAGGGAAGGAAGGGTGAAAAAAATGGTTTTAACCTCAGTGCTGAGACCACCTTGTGGATGCAGAGGTGAGGCTATGACAGACAATACCCTAGGATGCTCTTTCCCAGTGTCCCTTTCTAACGATATAAGGTGAAGGGACTATGTGTAGAGGTAATATCCATCTCTGTTTCCTCAATCCCTTCCTAGGCATTAAGCTATCTTAAATAAGCCTTAGGTGTTTCAGGAAGCTCCCCTCCAGCCCCACTGAGCATCAATGGTGTCACAGCGTGCAAAATTGATCTTCACATGCAGTGGAAAAATCCTTCAGACTTGTGGCTGGCTACCACCAAAATCTGTGTTCAGCAGGTATAACTGTGGATGAACTCACTAATGATTACAAGCTTCTCTGTGAGTGTGTTGTTTTCCACTCTGTTTTTGAACAGCTATTTTAATTTGGGTGGAGGGAGAGGAGGGAAGCCAGATTGATAAGCACTTGGTCTGCAGAGCCAGGACCTCACCATCCATTTAGGATGGCCTCTGGGCTAACAAACTCTATATCGCTCCACCTGGGGAAAAAAGCTTCCCCATGTGAATAGTCTAACCTGAGAGAGGACTGTCAGCAATGGGCTCAATGTTCAATGGGCTGTGTTATATCCATGAAGTTGCCAGTGAGTATTTGGAGGAGGGATGTTCAACAAGCATCCATCTTTGAAAAGGCATAAAAGATGGATTGCTCCTTTTTTATTGCTTCTGAATATCCTACCTTGAATGTACTGCTCTCCTTTAGCTGCGAAGTTGTGCTGGAGAGTCTTGAACATAACACAGTCATATTATGGCTCTTGATCCTTCTCGTTTGCAAGTGCCCTGCCTGCTCAGGGATGCCTCAGGTAAGTAGTGCTGAACTGCTGGGACAATTATATCACTAGGATCTGGTTTAGCCTTTCTTTTAGCTATCATATGCTGGGAGAATTATGCTAAATGAGGTCATAATACAAATGTTGTGAAATGGAAGTTGATATAACAGAAACTTGGCTTGGTAAAAGCAAAGCAAAGAGGGAGGCATGCGAGAGAGAGAGGAAGATTTGAACTCCATCTCCAGGTTCAGCCTCTAAAGAGGAGAGAGAGTGGAAGCTAATGCAGTGAAATGAGCTGTTACAAAGCCATGCCAGAATTATTCAGCTGTTCACAAGAATTTTAGAAGAACTGTAATTGGGAAATGATGTGAATATTAAACAAAATGTCACTTGATGGGAAGCTTTGCAAAGAGGGGGAAATAAAAGAAAAATATAAAAAAACCACCTGCATTACATGTCACCCTCTTAGACGCACTCTGAGAGTTCCTTGCTCCCCACTTAGAGCCTTTGGCATGCTATTATGTAACATTGTGTATTTCCATGTGGGGTGCTTCTCCTTGAAAGAAATTAAAATGATGGGAAAGCTGGCTTGTCACATTAAATAACATCACATGCTTTTTTGTTGGGGAGGGAAAAAAAAATGGAAGAAATACTCTGCTGAGTTCCAAGAAAATAACTGCTGAGGAAATGAGTGCAGCGGCTCAGGTCCCGTCCCTAGAAAGTATCAGCCATACCAGCATGGGGAAACACGCCCTGTGTCCTGGCAGGGCTCATAAGGTAGGCTTGAATGTCTTCTGCATGCTGTTTGATGGTGACCTGCAGACTCGATTGTCTATGTTGCTGATCTGTCCAGCTGTCCAATAATGATTTTGCAGTTCAAATGTTGTTGTTTTTTTTTCTAAAATTTGAAATGTATTTAAAAATATCAGGACTGTTGACTACCATTTCTGCTGTTGTTTATAATATGCACATTTTTCCCCTCCCAATTCCCTGTCTGCCATTCTTCTTGGGAAATAAGTCTTCCTGAAAGCACCTCATCACTTGCTTCTCCCTCATTGTCACCCTTCACAGCCAGAGAGCACCACCGGGTCGGGTCTGTGGGGCCCCTTGACATTCTGCTCAGCACTCACAGGAGTATTGCCCTTCGGTCAAACTGCAGGTTCCCCATCTTTTTAATTTAGTGTAAGCCTTCATCTAGAAACACTGAGAAAGCACATGCTGCACATAGGAACATAAGGAACACAGGAGCCACTGAGCCCACTGTATATTTGGGGAGGGGAGGAGGACTGGGACTGGATTTGCTTTGAGGTTTACCCGAGTGAAAAAATCCTCCTTTCTCTTGAAAGGATATAATGACAACTCTGCGGAGGAATCACTCATCAAGGAGACAAGAAAAGCACGCTGATTTCAATTAGATGGAATTTCTCAGCGGCCTCACTGTGTTCCTTCTCACCTCAGATCTGCTGCAACCAGGAACTTAAAAAAAGGAGGGTAATATGGGCTTTGCTTGGTTGAGTTGCTGGGGCTATATGGAGGAAAAAAGGTGTCTCAGGACACTGCAGTAAGACAGTGAGTTGTCAGAAATATATATATATAATGTATTTATAGTATAATATTATACATATATACATTATGTATATATTAGTAATAAATACTGTATTTTAATAACAATTTAAACATTGTTATGCAGTTGTCATGATGTTTAGGTGATTTTTTTATAGGGAACTCTTCAGCTGAGCAAACATTTTTAAAGGCCTGATAAAACAGATATGCTGGCTTCTATCCATAAATTGTAGTGAATTTGATGGAAATTTCCCAACTTGTTTCTTAAAATAATTCTTCATATATAGTAAGCATAAGAAAAATCCTACCCTGGAGCATCACAGCTAAACAAAATGCTAAGCCCTCTTGTGTTTTTCCCTCACCTCCATGTCTTTGCTACAGAGCTGGGAGACATTTGCTAGCTTTAAAAGAAGAAAAAAAAAAAAAGTAAAGCCACTCTCTTGCTGCTAATTCTAGAGAATGAGGTCCTATAGCAAGATTTTAAGATTTCCAACTGATATCTCCTGATTCTGTTTTTGACTGTGTATTTGATTTGTTTGGTTTGGTACTGTTTCTAGTCAGTGAACCATGATCTCTAAAGGCATCCCGCCATCGGACTGTGTCGGGGCACAGTTCCCATAAAATGCACGTACAGGCACAGGAACACAGGCGGGTGAGGCTCTGTTCTCAGTTGCTGCTCTTAGTTTACACAGCAGCCGGTGCATCTCTATAGCCTTGAAGCAAGGCTGGTAGAGCAGTTTGCTTGGTTGAGGCCAGGCAGTAATTTCCAGCTGCTGTGTCAAAGGGGGGCCGGGCAGGCGTCCCTGAACCCCACCATGTGCCCCTCGAGCACAGAGGGAGGGTGAAAAGGTTATGGGAGGTGATTTGGGCTGCCATCACTGTGGGCCCTTTGCTCCCACAGAGAGAAACCCAGTCAAAGGGTGCTGAAGAATAAATGCTGGTGTAAAAGACTCAAAAATGTACTGCAAAAAGAAAGCAATGGGGCAGGTCAGCCTTAACAGCCAGCTTCATGCCTCTTCCTAGCAGAAGTTTTGGTATCTGTGTGCTTCTCCCAGACCTCTCTCCCATTCAGAAGGAAACACAAAGCAGATGATTTGTGGCCTGTTCTTATTCCTGCTACAGAGAATGAGCGTCGCTTTTGAGTCTGAGCAGGAACTGGTCTCATGTTTCCTCCACAACTAAGTAGGTCTGGATCTCCTTCAGCCACATAACTCTCTGTCCTTGTTGTTTTTCTCCCCCCACTTAAGGAGCTCACAGAGGCAGACCCCGGGTGTGCATGTGCTTTTATCCTCGGTCTCAATTATTAATGGGTCTAATAGTTAACATTTGTTTGGATAAGACCTTATTAATCAAAGGCTGCCTGCTCTAGTAAAGGTCTAATGGTATTTTACAGCTCTTCTTCCTAGAGCAGAGCTTAGTCTGTGAACGGTTAAGCAAAGTTGTCCCTGGGCTCTCTAGCATGTCGCTAAGCTCTGTTACTTGCCCTTGCAGGGATGGCTGCTTTTTGGCTAATCTGAGATGCAAAGGGCAAAATCAAACTAAAATATCTGCTCCGTGTTTAAGTTAAATAATGGTGCTGCTGCCATTCCAAATTCGGTAGTGTTCCCTGGAATAATTTCCTGGGAAAGGGTTTGGCAAAATTTACTTTCCGACTCATACAAATATGAGCTGTTCTTGCTGTTTCGAAGTTACTGAATGGAGGAGTTTGCATGCTGTGGTGTGATTTTGATTTCCTTTTTACTTCATCCTTGCATTTTTTTTCCCCCAAACATTATAGAACATTATGAATTCATTTGAAAAGCACTGTGGGATTTTTTTTCCCTGTTACACAAAGTTATACCATCAAATATTACCCCGCAGTGGGGCTCTTTCTTAGCTGGCTGCATGGCAATACAATTGAGGGCTTGGCAACCGATAGTAAGTAATCCTTGATGTCACTGTAATGTTTGGAAGAAGCCCCCCCC
>JANZLQ010000050.1:17577222-17601459 GCA_026212715.1 Elanus axillaris
ATCCCTCCTCCCCATACATTTCAAGGCCACCAAGTTGTGTGCATCTGCAGAAAGGAGTGATGCTGAATATAGGAAACCTGAAGCCAGGATATATTTTACAGCATGGCAGTTATAATGCAGGATTGTAAGAAATGTTTGCATTTTGAAATGTTTTATCTTATGTTTAAAGGATACTGTTTCTGGCAGGGAAAAACAATATTTAAGGGCACTGAATGGCTTTCTTTGCAGGCAATTAAACAATGAAGCAAGTCTGAGGCATTTAAATAATTGTAACAGATGTTTATTGCCTAGCGCAGTTTACTGCATCCGCTTATTCTCTTTACATACAGAAGAGAAGAACACATGGCAAACTATACCGTAAAAGAAATTCCTTACTGCCTTGTGAGCAATGTGGCTGCTTCTCTGACTTCTTAATTGAATCACCTTGGGAACGAGTCAGTAATAAATAGTATTTGGAGAGCAGACAAGTGACTAACTGCCTGAAGGAGCAGCAGCAACTGGTGTGCAAAGACGTGGGGCTGGTGGTAAATACCTTTGAGCAAACAAACTGCAGTGGGATAACTCTGAGTGATGCTTGGCTCACTCGCGTTAAGGATTTTGGTGCCTCCTGAGGTTGTGTGTTTCTGGAGGCTCTTCTTTCCTGAAATCCCTTTTGTGTGCTTCTTTGAGAGAGGAAAGATAACGTGGGTCCTTGGGTAGGCTTTGGACAGGACATTTGTAATCCAGTTTACCACAGATTTGCTGTGTGGCCCTTATTTCTCACACCTCATCTCAGTGAGATAGGGTAGCAGTTCTTTCCAGTCTGCTGAAGGTGTTGCATACGATGGAAGGGTGGATGTCCTGGGTCAGGCTGAAGGTGCAAGGAGCCCCATTCTCCTGCAACGACCTCTGGCAATGGCCTCAGCTGGATGATGAGGCAATGGTGAAGGGCAAGCACATGTGGTATTTCCCCCAAGTACTCTCCAACCATTTCTGTTGTAGTGCCAGATGTGTTCTGTGTGTCTTTAATAATGTATTTATTAGACCATATATTTAATTCTGTGTATTTAATAATTATTTTTCTTTTGTTCATTCTCCCCTTGAATTCATACAGATATTTAGTGTTCAGAGCAGCCTGTGTAAGGCTCTAGGATAGAAAACGTCCTAGAGGAACTCATGAGCTCTTCATCACCTAGTTTAAAAAAACCCACAATACCTCAAAAAGATAAAGCATCTGCTTTCTCTAAACAAACAAAAAAATGCCAACAACATCTTCCCTCCTAATCCCAAATCCCTGGACAAAGCTCTGTAGACTTTTAAACTCTTGCCTAGTATCCCACCAGTTGTCTTACCCTTGGTTTTGACTAAAATGTGAGGTTTTTCCAGCGATGATTTCTTTTCTACTTTTTGGCTCAGTTCAGCCAAAGCTGCTTTGTGAATTTGGTTCAGACTTGGCAAAATTTGAGGATTTTTCAAGATTCTAAAGATATTTACATTTTTTTTGCAGAAAAGTTTCAATGTTTTTAACTTATATAGCATTTGGACACCAAGTTTTGATGATGTAAATCATGAGAGAAACAAAACATTTATATGCCCAGTGCATGGGAGAAAGTTACATGGTGCCAAGGAATGCCTGCAGCTATGCTTGGACTGTAATCGCTGCAGCTATTACACTGAACTCAAGACTTTTTTTTTACTTGTTTCTCTTTCCCTCCTTGCACTATAGCTTTCTAAAGCTCAAGCTGCCAATGAAGTGCTGTGCAGGGTATTTTTGGTGTGTGGGCTTGGTGGGTTTGACTTTCTCAGCTACCTTCCGTCCCTGGGAGGACCACGTCTAGGATGTGATTCTTGCTCCCTGTGGTTACACTCAAATAATTTTTGTGGATGAAAAGAAAATACACCTTGTAGATAAAGACAAGAGTTTATTATTAGTGTAATTGAAATCTGAACAGTCTAATCCAAAAATTATTGTTAGTGCTGATGTGGTTACAGAAAAAGAAGGAATACTTCCATACAGATAAAGTCTCAATAATAACAACAATACAGTTAAAGTTGTTTTTTACATAGCTTCTTAATTTCTACACCTTTTTCTTGGTGTTATGCTTACTTTTCAGCTGTCCTCTGCGCCCAAGGTTGGTAGCTCCATTCTGGTCATGGTGGAGAGGGTGTCAGGGCCACTCATCAGCATCTGGAGTCCTTCACGAGGACTGATCATCATGGTGCTGATGGTTTCTTCTTCCTCACACTTCTTCCTTCCTTCTTTCCCCCCACATTTGATTTGCCATTTTGACTCTAACATCCTTTTAGACTTGCTCTTTTCTCATTGTCTGCACCTCCATGTTACACTGAAATTCACTATTTATGCTGCCTTTTATGTCTGTTAGATACCATGTCTTTGTTCTCTGCCTCACCCCTAGAACCAGTTTTGTTCAGCTCCAGGTCTGCACTTCTTTAACTGGCCATTGGTGAGTTTTTTTATAACCGTGGGGTCTCCAGACCAGCCTGTGCCCCTTGCACTATCACCCCATGCCTGTGCTCCTCTACACCACCTCCTGTGTCTCCACCTCTCAAGGCCTCTGTCCTCTTTAGTGCATCATTATGTTAGAGTTGTAAATATCCCATTCTTTATAGAAAAACTGCTTGTTACTGCGATCTATATAAAATTAGTCTTGCATCATGCAGAGATGAATAAACGTAAAGCAAAATAACCATAGCCACCTGGTCATCAGGAAAATTGCCATTACAGTTGAACCAAGCTTTGATGATGTTTCTGAATTGCTCTGGTCTGGTTGTACCTGCCCTTTCCCAGTGCAGCATTTCATCCTCAGGTAAATTACTATTACATGCATGACCTTCACAGGGGTCTGCAGGAAAAATATAGCTGGGTGGAAGGTGGCTAGGGCAAGGAGGAGGGGGAGCGGACAAGAATCGGTCAACCCCAGCTGCGGGATGCGGATCAGTGCCTCTACTTCTCAATGTAATCAGGACCTTTTATGAAAAGTCCTGTCAGTTTGTCAGAAACCCTTTACCAGGTTTTGATCTACTGCTTGTCCAGGCAATGTAAGAGTGTAGCAGATGACAGCTGAACTGGGAGTGTTTAAAATTTCTCTCTTCTCTCTCCTGATTATTCAAAGAAGCCTTCACTGGAGAGGCTGTGTCGCTTCCCAGACATGTTAGGAAAGACCATATACTTTTCTTAAAGCTAAAGACATCCCAGTGCAATTTCTCAGTTTCAGTTTGGGGTCACTCCTGGGTGTGCCGCTGTGCTTCATTCAGGAACAGAAACCACTCCACACAAATCGGGATGACAGAAACAGGCCTGAGCAAACAAGGCTGGCATGGGACTGACTAATTAAGAGGAGACCTGTGTTTAAAGACAAGGACACCCTGAAAGGCCTTCCATCAGAGGCTGCCTACACCTGCCCTTGCCAGCTCTGAAGGGGACTCTGCACTGGAGAGTCTTGCCCATAGCTTTTTTGGATACACCAAGAAAGAGCCTTACCTGCCACCATGCCTCTGGAGCATCCCCACAGGCAGCAAGACACCAGAGAGAGAGTTCAGTGATATGTGCAGGTATTGGCTCTGCTGAAATCAGGGCAGACTTTTTTGCTGTGGTGAGACCTGGAGCCTTGCTCAGAGAACTGGGCCAGCCCTGGTCTCACCTCGGCTGACCAAGCTCAGTGGTGGCATCCTGGGGACCAGAGGGTGGAAAGAGTCACCTTGGTCCTTAGCTTTCTCATCTCCACCGTTCCCATAACTTGTTAAAACCAGCTTTCTGACATTTCTTTCTTAAGTGAGACTCTTAGCAACAACCTTTTTGTATGTTAGAAAGCAATAATCAAATCAGTCTGCCTTCTCGCTGAAGCAGAACAAATCCATGGCGGTGTTCCCAGCTGTAAACAAAAGTAAACAGATGTGGGACTGTGGTCATCTCCATCCCAGCAGGAGGGATTATCAGAAAAACTCCATAAATAATGAAAATGTAAATGGGGCATAAAATTCATTTTTAAATGAAACTGGAAGCCCTTTGCATACCACTCTTCCAGTTAGGAGAGCAATCCTTGTCTCACCTTATAACATTAGAGTGATTTTCTTCTCAGTGAATATTATAAAACTTTGAAGTCTCCACAAATCCCCTCATGTTTGATTGTTTGTTTTCCCCTTGCTGTGTTTGCCGGCTACTTAAAATGAGAGGTTTCCTTTCCTAGCCATTCCCTTTTTCCCCTTCCTTTTTTTTTTTCTCCACCCCTCCCTGCCATTTAGACCTCCTCTTACTCTGCCAGATCTCTCAGCTGCACACTATCCCCTTTCCCAGATTCTGTCCCAACCTTTTGGGCATCAACTCATGTGCTTGGTTATGTGTTTTCACAAACAGTATCAGAGTAGCAGTCAAGAGGGAAGTTGAAAATAATATAAATTTGAGGCAAATACAGTGCATTCTCAGTTCACGTCTCATCACTGAGCATAGAAAATCGTATGTATTACTATTCCCTATGTACATTGTCGTTATCCTTGCCATTTGCCAATCTTTTTAGAGACTGTTCTTAGGAAAAAAAGCAAAGCAGAACAACCTACCCCCCTGCTTGTACGTCCAGTCTTGACACAAAATCAGTTGTAGCGGATTCCGTATTAAAACATCTAAAATATCTGCCTTGAAAACAAGGAGCGGCTGGGCAGGAGTGGCACTGGGTGCAGCTGGCTGAGAGGAGACAGGCTCCAGAGCCTCTCTGTAAACTGTGGGTCCCCTCTATAGATTAGGGGGCCTGGGAGCTGGGTTTCCCCCATCTGCACAAATACTCTGCCTCTTACTTGGGGTGGGAAGGCTGCCTGAGCACCTATTCCTGTGCCTGAGCACCTATTCCTGTGCCTGAGCACCTATTCCTGTGCCCTAGCTGAAAATCACATCAAATTGGGGATGCTCCTGCGACATGTCAATAGAGTAGTGGATTATTATTTTTTTTTAAATAGGATCAGGGAGCTCTAGGTGACTGAAGACAGATCCCAGAAGATCCCAGGCTGGCCTTCAGGAGGAACCTCTGCTGGAAGCCAAAGGCTGGGCAAGTGGCTAATGTGCTTTAAAAAGCAAGCCCTCAAAAAGCATTTAGGCTGCATTCAGTGATGCTGTAGCACAGGGTCATAGCTTTTTGCAGAGGGAGAAAGTATAACTGCACAGCAAGGCTTGGTAAAAGGGTTTAGAGCTGAGGCTGCTGTTGATTTTGTTGAAACTTCTTGGGTTTTGACATTTATTTGGGGATAATGAAATAGCAACCTGGTGATAGCCACATCATATGGCTCCTTTTAAAATAAGCCTTACAGTGAGGCTTCTTCCTTCAGGTGAACAGTGTGGGCTTCCACTAGCACAGGAGAGCCAGCAGTGGGGAGAGCTCCTTTCAGGCATCACTCCCATGGGGCACACAAAGCTGCCAGATCGTGTGGCCGTGGCCAGCAGCCAGCGTGGGAATTCATGGAGATGATTTTCCACTACCCGGAGGCACGTCCTTCTTGTCAGAGGGCGCAGATCCGCACTTGCACAGCACTCTGCCCTGTCCACAGGCATCGCTCCCAGACATTGTTCTGCCCCGAGAGCGTTTCCCCTTGCCCCAGCAGCGAGGCCATATCATAATCTGCAAGGTGAAGAGCATTAGTGCCACAGTTCTATTAGAGCATTATGGATTATAACAATCCTGTCTCTTGGGAAATAGTTAAAAATTTCTTCTGTTTCAAATTGGAAAGAAAAGTAGAAAGTTGTGACTATTTCTGTGGAATGCAAATTAAAGAAAAAACGGTTCAGAAATACTCATGAGTTTTAAGTATGAGGCGCATCCTGAGCATCCCTTGGCAAAAACAAGGCAAATGCAGCAAATGCTGGGTTTGGGCACATCTTGCAGGCTGTTGTGGATTATGGTTGCCTGTTAGCCTATATAACTGAATGTAAAGTCATCTCCTCTGATGCTTGGAGTGCTTGGAGAACCCACTTTAACCTCACCTTCCATGGGAGGTTATTTTGCACCCTCATGTCCCTGGAGACTCCCCTAGCAAGCACCATGAATCAGGCAGTATCATGGGATGGAGAAGTGCCATCTCTCCTGTTAATGGTTTCCAGGATCTATAAAGCAGTTTAGTGTTTATTGGAATGAAGTCTGGAACATAAGGGTTTCTCCTCTGAGCTGAGTGCCCTCACCAGATGACAACTGATCTGGCTCATTGAATGTTTTAGTCTTTCTGGAAATTATATCAATTCCAACAGGAGAAAATGAGGAAAATTTACCCCTGAGTGCCCAGAACTGTGTTGGTAATGCTCTCCTGAAAAGCTGTGAATCCTGGTCCAGGTTCCCTCCCCTAGTCTGGCAGACCCAAAGCCAGGTTTGGAGTCACCCAAGCATCTTCAATCTCACTTCATGGTGCTCCTAGGGGCCAGTACAGGAGCAGGACATAGGGGTCCCCAGTGTTTTTAAGGGAGAAGCAGGAGATTTTAAATGTTGTAATACTAGCAAATATTTGGTCTACATGCAGTCCACAGTGGTTTCTCCTGCCCTTGGAGACAGAGACCCAGTGCAGCTCTCACTGTGGTCTACTGGTCCTAACCTCTTTCTCTCTGTTTTTGCATTGGCTAATGGATAGCTAGGCCAATCTTTGCAGTTGCTTCAAGCAACATGATGAAGAGGATGATAGAATAAGATTCGGTGCCAGAGAGGAAAAAAAGGGAGATGCTGATTTAAGGTCCCAGCCCCTCCTGTTTCAGGTCACAGGAGAGAAAGCGGAGAGGAGAGCTGCAGCTCGAGGATGCAGAGCCATGGTGCTGGTGCCGGAGAAGAGCTGCTCACTGAACAAGACTGATGGCTAATGACTGGTATAAGGGACTGAAGTTATCAGTCAGCAGTGGTTGGTACACACTGATAAAATTCCAGGGAGGTGACCTGCCTTGTCCTGTGCCGTTTCTGTAGTTTGTGTCTTCTGAGATCTGGGGGGGACAGGGACAAATGATTTGTTTGTATTACTAAAAGCTTTTTATAGCACTGTGGATTTACATGCCGCTTTGCAAACTTAGCTGTGTTCCTTACCCCAAAGAGTTTATAACTCTAAGTCTTTCATAGAAAATCCATTGAATAAACTCAATTAATTATTTGGAGGGGAACAGTGGTGAGATGGGAATCATTTAACTCTGTCCTTAGAAGTGAATTTACACCTGCATGAGTTGAATTTGAAGCATTATGCTGACTTACTTGCTTGAGTGCCTGGCTAAAAAGTGGACTTTTTTGTTTGCTTTCTTACTTTTGTCATGATTTGTGTTTTGTACTAGAAACACACAAAACGGTGCTGTTTCCTGGAGATGACTCCTGCTGTGTCTGACCAGTAGGTCAGACAGGTAATTTCTTTTCAGCACAGAATTGCCTTTTCTTGTCTGCATCCTTGTTATTAGTACCTCAACTGAGAGAAACTTCTGCTTCTTGCTCAGTTTCCCACTTGGACTCAGATCTCCTTCTTCTTCTGATTCAGACTAAGAGCAACCTGAGGAAGAGGAACAACTCCAACATCTCTGTGTGCCCAGCCCCTGGATGTTGCCTGCTTGTGGCTTCTGGTGGTGGAGGGAAGATCAGGGAGGTGAGGTGGACCTCGGCTTTCCCCCATGGCAGTCCTGGCCGTGCATCCCCTGGGATGCTGAGGCTGCTGGATGGGAAGTGTGGTGAGCAGGAGCTCGTCTGGTCTCCAGCCCTCATCCCCTGCCCTCCCACCTGCTGCTCTGTTGTGTAGCCTCTCCTGCCAGCTGCAAGGAAGAGCTGATCATCCTCCTTCCTCCCCTGCTAGCCAGCAGCGCTGAAGGTAGTAAGTAAGTTTTGGCTAAGCACCATGATAAACCATTGCTGCGACCAAGCAGGGAGGAGGGGACATAGCATATGTACTCTCACAGGACTGAATTTTGCCATCCTCAACGACTTGGAAAAACAAAGACCTGGTACTGACTGAGCTTAAGGCAATGATTTCTCAGCCTTCATCAGGCTGCTGCCCTAGGCTACCTCCTGCTTGGATTATGGCAAGGGAAGTGTCCATATGTACTCTTTAGAGTTCTTTATTGAATACTAAGGTCCTCAGCAACATCAAGCTAGCGAGATTCCTGGGTCTGCTCCCTCAAATAGAGAGGAAGGGATTTGTGTCCAGTTCGGTGAAAGGCATGTTAGCTTGGGTCCAACTTTCTAACAAGCTGCTCCCAAATTTGAGTCACGTTCAGATCCGGAGGCTAACTTTGTAGCTAGAGCCCACCCGTAGCATTAATGGAAGTGTTTCATTTAAAGCAGCATGCAGCTGGCTGACAATGCTTGTGAGAAATATCTCGTGCTGTTAGCAGGCACTGGTCCTGCTAGGACGGGGGTAAATGAATTCTGCTGACTCTGGGAGGCAGGGAGCTCATTACTTTCCTGGAGTAGCAAAGTAATAGTGGAGGCGAGGTGAGAGCGAGAGAGAAAAAAGCCTTGTATGTGGACTCCCAGCTGCTCTTGACTTAGCAGTGTGGATGCAGGGATGGGAGGGTCGGGATAGGTGCTGAACAGGGCTGGGCACATGCAGGCAAGCAGAGCCCCTACCACCCACAGCCAGCATTTGGGCTACATGTCCAGAGCAGATGCTGGAAAGATGGCTCGAGTCTAGAGTGCATTCAGTTAACACAAATAGTGGCCCAGGTGTGGGTGAGCTCTGTGGGACCCCCAGGCTGGGCTTGTACCTGTTCACCCAATGCACTGTGTTACCAGGCTTGCCTGGTCCTGATGCTGATGTGAGCTGTGATGTGATGGCATGAGCGGCAGCAGCAAAAGCTCCACTCTTCTCCTGGTGTGGCCCTTGACTTGAGTTTGAATTAAAAGTGCTGCACAGGTCTGGACTATTTTTTTTTTATTCTGTCACTCTAAAAGATTTTATATCACTGTGATTTATATCAACTGGGAGGTACAGCTTCCTGGCATTCTTTCTTTTCTGTGTTAATGGCTTTTAGAGCTGCATTACAGCCAAAAAGAAAGAAGAGACAGGTGTTAAATTAGGAGAAAAGGAGGTCACCAGAAAACCTGACTGTACATCTACCAGGTGCCTTTTCTGTGTCCAGGGAGTTTCTGCAACCAACAGAGTGACTAAAGCAAGTTTGCCTGTAGCTGCTGCTTGTTTGCTTATGAAAAGCAGGAGCCAACCCCAGAGCTGTGCAGTGGGAGCTCCAAAATGCCGAGCATTTCCCCGGGGTGGGCTGTCTCAGTGGGTACGTGCTACTTGGTGAATTTTGCCTCCTGAGCTCAGTGAGCGTCAGCTCCAAACCCTGCAGGGGTCTGTCTGAGCGCTGCCCTGTGTACAAGGTGTGCCGATGAACGAAATAGCCCCTGAGTGACAGTGGCAAAATTTGCTCAGATGGTTGGGTCTGTCACACACTTTGTTCGTAACCTCTTTGAGTTTGATTCCTTGAACTTGTGAGAGCAAAGAGGGGCTGTGCTTCCAAAATGTCTCGAGAGGCTCCCTACAGTCTAATGCTGGACTTTCTGTCTCTCTCGTTGGCAAAGAGGTTACCCTTGCTATGCAGTCAAAAATTGATCCAGAGGGAAACATTTACCCCTCTTTGACTGTTCAGTATTTGGTCCCTAGACAATATGATTGATATACAGTGTGCTGTATATTTTATTAGGTGAAAAAGTACCCACTGAGGCATAGTATCATTTCTAAGGGTGACCTTGTGACAGCGGGCGGCAGCAGTGCACATAAAAATGACAAAAGCCTGGCTAAAATCCCTGGCTGCATAGGTTGAAGAGATGGCTCAGAAACTGTTGATAGATGGGTTAGATTAACAGATACGCATAGGCTCAGAGGTTGACTTTTTTTTAAAAAGGCAAATCAGGGAAAGAAATGAATGCAGACAAGCACACAGAGAATCAAGAGAAAGTCAAATGCAATGGAAGAGAGGAGGAAGAGAGGAGAAGGTTTGGGTTTTTTAAAAGAAAGCACTCTTCATGAGGAAATATGGCCAGACTGAGGTGTTGGTGTGTTGGATTGTGCTGCAGGGGGAAATGGGAGCGTAGACTGTACGAAACTGTGTATAGGTTTCTCTATTACCATTAAGTTCTCTGTCTTTACTTGGTTATGTGCGGTGTGTGTTTGTAGTGAGTGTTCTGGCAGTGTAGATAAATTATCACATTGATTTTTCTTTCTCACTGTTTTGATGGGGCAAAGGGGAAGGGTTTTGTGTATTATATAGAAAGCAGAGTGGCTGTTAACAACCTGTTGGGTTTAGCCTCCCACTGTATAGGAGAGATGCTTGAACCAGAACTTGGAAACCAAATCCCTTCAGCTGCAGGGGAGTTGGGGGTCTGCATCTGAATTTGCCACTCAAGACGACCTCTAATACCCAATATAGGAACAAACTACCCTGGCTCCCCAGGACTGTATATATTGCAGCTCAAGACAAGGAATATCATCAATTGAAAAATCAGTGATTGATGTGATCATGGTCAATGTAACAGATCTGATTGGGTTTTGAGCTGTCGTTATAGTTGCAGTAAAGAAGTAATACTTTCTGTTTGGGTTTTCATGCCCTACTCTGGCAAGACAGAGATATTAAAGGTGAACACCTAAGGAAAGGGCTTGAAGCAGTCAAGGGAAGAGAGAAGAGATTAATATTTCTGCCCAGAAGCTGGAGATGAAAAGGGAGAGTTGTGCCCATGACAAACATTACCTCGAGTCGCTCACCACTGACAAATGGGTTTGCTGACCAGAGTGCATCATTTCACACCAGGGAGGTGTGGCTCAGACCAGAAACTGGTGACCAAGAGTTTGTTACCCAAATTTCCCTGAATTACCTTTCAAGGCAGTGGAATCTGCTAACAGGTTGGGAAACACACAAACTTAACCTTCAGTTCCCCAACCTATAAAATGTCCCTTAGAGGATGCAGAAAATAGTGGAAGAGAAGTGATCCTCACTGGAAGTGGCTATTTATTATTAGCATTTGCAAACTTTCCACATCTAATCATTCTCTCTGAGTTTGTTGTTGGCAATAATGCAACTCCTGTGCAATCTCGGTTGCCTTTTCATATCCTAGTTCGCTCTGATGTGCTGCCTGTAGCCAAAGTGTTAATCCAAAAAGTAGTATCAGGGAATTGTCAGTGCATTGTGCTGCTTATCAGATCTCCCTGTGGCTGTGCCACGTTGGTTCATTGTGGTTTTGCTGGCTTCAGCTTGCATTGCACTCCTGCATCTACTTGTGTTTTCACTTCTCTGACCTGGGGTGTTGGATACCCATACATATCATCTTATAACTTGGGGTTATGCATGCAAATGTTTAAGGTCAATCTTAATAGCTTTCTCTGCCACCGTGAAGCACACGAGCTGACCCCCTCTGGAGATTAGCCTGCCTTGCCTGCTTTTGTGGGCACTAAAAAGGTGATGCAAAGGGGTAGAAGTGTGAAAGGTAGAAGGATTGCAACAGCAAGCAGAGGGCTTGCTGCTGGGGAAGCTCGTGCCTCCAGCCAGGCTGGCCAGGAGGTTGTTCCAGCCACGCTGCGCAAAGTGGCATGTGTGGGACGTAGAGCTGAGCCAACTCTGTTCCTGACAGCTCAGGAGAGCTGCTGGCTCCAAGGCAGGTGTGTCTGGGGAGTAAAGTTGGGATTTCAGGGGGCAGGGAAGGGAAAGGTCTGGGGGTGGCATGACAGTCCAGCCCAGCTGTCAGGTTAGCTACAGTAATGACATGATCCTATGAATATTTACTTCCAACTATTTATAGGGCCATATCTCAGATGTTCCTTATGGTTATTTTAGTAGAATTAATGCTTAGAGGATATTCTCAATGAAAAATGTTTCCCATGACTGAGTCAAATCAAATAAATAAATTTGCTGCTTACCATAAAATAGCAAAGGTACACTTAATTTTCCTGCTAGGATGACATCATTTCTGTGGAGACACTAGCAAAATATCTCGAGTACATGCAGTGCTTTGAAATGAAAATAACTAAAATATAAGGTATTTTGAGTGCAGTGCAAAAATAACTGTGAAGGCTGAAAAGAAACATGTATGTTTTGACTTTGATTTTTACTTCAGTTGTGGAATTGACTGAGATGGCTGTATATAATCCAGACAAAACTGGTGCAAAGTAACATTTCTACATACATATACCAACAAGTCTGAGGACAATAAGAATTCAGATACTGAAATGAAAGCCATCCCTTAAGAAAACATAGGTTCATTACTTAGTACAGTTGGTACTAATGCAGAAAAAAATGAACTGTTAAATGAATGTTTGTTATGGATAAGGAAATGTGATTTAGCGTATATTTGGAAGTCACAGTGATACTGAAATTCCATTTTGAAAACAGGTAATGAAAATGCTAGAAAGCCAATGCTGTCATTGGAATCTTAAATTTTACATGACCAAGTAACTCACACCCAGGAATTCAGAAAAGATTTAGCCAAGAAGAGTCCACATTGATTGTGAGTAAACTGCGAAGGACACATCAGAGAAGGGTGTGCACATACATGAACTTGAGAGGCACTGGGATTGCATAAAATCATACTAATTTTTTAAAAAGATACTTTGAAACCACAGGTAACTAAAGGCTGATTTGCCTAGCATTAAATTTGGTCCAAAAAGAGAGAGACATAATTAGAAGAGATACAGGAAGACAACTGAGGCCTTTAAATATTGTTTTGTGGAAAACATATCTTGTGGAATTTAGACAGGTTTTTTGATGGGATTACAAATCTGGGTCATGATGGTAAATGTTCACATGAGGTACTTCTCTAAGGTGTTGGACTTGGTGCCACAGAAGATTCTAATTAAAGGTTAGCAGTGAGTAAACTAAATGTAGCACACAAATGGATTAAAACTGGCTTACTGATAAATCTCAAATAGTAATTGTAAATGAGGAATCATCTTGCAAAAGAAGTGTATCCCACAAGGGTCCCCCAGGGATCTCTTCTTGCTCAGTTCCTTTCTTCTTTCCCCAGTCTTTTGGAAGAACATATAAAACCATTGCTAATAAAGTTTGTGGTTGAGATAAAGGTGAAAAATAATAAGGACAGTTTAGTTCAACTGGCTGAACTGAATTACTTGATAAGGCTGGACTTTTCTGAGCAAAATCCTTTTTGATGTAGCCAGATTCAAGGTCATGCATCCAGAAGTGGAGCATTTCGGTCACGCTTACAGGATTGGGGGCTGCTTCCTGATAGATAGCAACTGCGAAGAAGACATGTGGTAGATAACCCACTGGCCCCTGTTGGGATCTTGTTGCTGAAAGCTGCCTTTGAATATGAACTGAGAAAATTAAGAGCCCTGTTTCCAGTGCCATGTGGGGGATTGGTGAAACAGTTTGTAGAGGTCTGTGAAGAGCAATGTTTCCAGGAAAATTCTGAGGAAACAGGAGACATATACAAAGAAAAAGTAAAAGATTGGTTTAAAGCTTGAATTATACCCAGTTATTGTTTTTCTTTTGTTAGTTCATATTTTTGCTCCACATATTTAATGTAACTCTTGGGCAGAGAAGGATAGAAATTAATCTTGGGTTTCACATTGCTAGCTGCTTTATTGTTCAGCAGTGGATAAATACAGTCCCTATCTCTAATTCTAAGTAAGTCTGCATGACTGTACACGCAATTATTCTTTTTATCTCCAGACTCTGCCTGTAATACCTACTTTCCTCTGTTTTCTAAGACTGGTCCCAGATATTGCTAGCTGCTACAGACTAACAGAAAGTCTAAACCCTCCTGACTAACCGGCAGGAGTTTCAGTGCCTGTCACAACTTGCTGAGGAGATTTGTTTCACAAAGTCTCTACAAGGATATAAGAACTAGAGACAGGAGAGAAAGAGAAACGATGCACCAACCAGCTGAGCAGTGGAGACCTTCATGGGTGTAGCTATCTTCTGAATGTTGTGATTGTACAGTGGAAGCTACACAATTAATTTCACTTAGTTGCTTTTGTTATATATGGCCTGAACCCAGAGTAGTCTAGGAATAAGCCAGGAAAAATCAGAGCTGCAGCTAGACCTGAACGTCCTCATAACCTACAGATGACTTGTGATGCTCTCTCGACAGGGAGAGGTCTGGCATAGCAGTTTTGTAACCAGTATAGCACCACTATAGCTGGTGATACTAAGTCCCAGATAAGTTTGCTCTGTATGTTACACTGAAGTGCAGAGCAAGAGAAGGAATTGTGTTTATGATGACCTAAGGGCATGGGGGATTTGGCACAAATGGGACAGGGTCTGTATGTCCCTTAGGAAGAAGACGAATAAAAGGGTATTTATTAAAAGTATAATATAATAAAGGATGGCCCAGATGTAAGACAAGGTAGCACTTCTGTTTTCCCTGTTTCATGAAGTAAGAATGATAAGACTAAGGAGGGGGAATTCAGTACTGAAAAAATAAAATACTTTCTTTCTCTTCCTGCTTATAATTAAGCTATGGAGCAGATTGCCACAGGTTGATACTGAAATACTTTATTAAGCCCGTGTGTTTGAATTATATTATGCTAATTACTGTAGCTCATGCTGCATTCTCTTGATATCCTTATGTCTGCCTATCAAGAATACGCAGAATGGTTGTGAGGACCATTGTTAAAAACATAGAGGGGTGGACAGATCTCTTAAGCCTCCCACTTCAGGGCTTAAACTAATCTTCAGCTACCAGAGATCCACTGGGGACAGGACATGACTAGGAGGAAAGCTGTGGTGGGGTAAGGTGCATGGCCAGAGCCGAGGCACAGGACCATTTCACCTTGGTTCTGGTTTAGTGTCTTCAGTTCTTAGTTCTGGACTTGCCTTGCTGGGTTTTTTTTTTTGCTGCTTCACATGGTGTAAAGCAGCACAGTGCTTTTGGTTTCAGTGGTATGCTACTGATTTATGCCATGCTTTGCCTAGACCCGAATGCATCAATATGGTGATAAACCTGCTGCATCAGTCAAACTACAGACCTTTTTCCTGATACCCTGGTAGAGTTTGCATTTGGGGGGAATCTCTTATTTTTTCCATCTACAAGAAAAAAAAATCTTCCACCTAAGATCCAGGGAAAAGGTGTTTTTTCTGGTTGGGTGCTTTTTCCAACTGAGATTGAATAGGCATTCTGTGAGCAACCAGGTGGAGAATTTTGGTCCTGCTTAGTGAGTCTCACTCTTCAGGTGCTCACTTGCAATTTGCAAGCACTTCTGAGTATCTTTTGGCATGTGAGCTCTCCATTCTCTGGACGATGTTTTTTTCGATTCCTTGTATTGTGCAAATATTCTCACAGGTGGCAGGCACACTGCAGATAAACCTTTTGTTCCTTCGGAATCACCAACCTCTTGTAATCTTGTTTTCCAGCTTTGCAAATGTTACCCCCACGCGTACAGCTTCTTGTTACACTCAGATCTTCACTGTTACTTCATTTCAAACAGCATCATCTTCCCTGTCAATGTGCTGCATCACATTTCCCCAAGAAAAAGAGACTTCTCGAAATGATCACTAGATGGCTACACTACCGCACAGGATTTCACAACTCTGCTTTTCCAGACCTTCAAGCCATTTCTCACGGCCCTCTAGTTTGTAATATCTTTGGTCTGAATTGCATTTCAGACACAAAATGCAATTTCCATATCTTCAATTTTCTCCTCAGCATGTTGCAATATAATTCCACACCATTCAAGTTCCTTGTACAAAGAAGTCGCTGGGGCTTAAATGGCATCTAACCTCTGAAGCATCTGGTATTGTCCACCATTAGAAACAGGATCCTGGACTGCATGCCCTATTGGGTTGATCCAATAGAGCAGCTCCTGTCTTTCTGAAGTCTCTGAAGAAAACCTTTGGAGTCAATTGGGCATGACCTAGTGTGTCTATTGACCCGTCTCTGGCTGAGCAGCTCTGAAAGCCCCAAGACTGGGGACAGGTGTCTGTCAGTGATTCAAACCTTCACCAGTCACCACTGCTGTTTTACAGGGATTGAAGGGGATTTCTGAAGGAGGGAAAAAAAAATCTGTTTATTTGCCTATTGTAAGCTAGAGCAGACTTTAGGAACAAGAAGCGGCAAATACCACAGACGCGTTTGCCTTCCTTACTACCTTGTTTGTGTCTCATGCAAATCAAAGACTAATGCAAATGTTAAACTCTCCAACAGAAATGGTTTCTTGCAATAGTTGGCAGGAGGGACCTAAAAAAGGCAAGCAAGGATTAATTTTTTCCATATATGTTCTGTTCGGATCCACGCAGAATAGAAATGCATTCCTCCCCCACCAAAAGTCCCTGTTTGCGCCCTTACACAAATCCTCCCACATTCTTGTGAGTAGTTACAATAATGACATTTATGTAATATTGCTAGGTGTTTATAGCTGTGTAGTTTGAACGTGAATCTGGACATAAATAATATGATTGTCATCTCCGGCGAGCTAGAGAAATGTTATCTGTGTTTTACGGATGAGGGAATTGAGGTAAATGGGGGGAAGCGAAGAGAAAAACTGCTCTCACCTGCAAGCTCTGGCACCCTGCTATATTCATGGGCATTGCAGGATGCGGGCGGTCAGTCAGCCCTGGGATGCCAGCCTCCAGGCAGAGGGCAAGTGCTGGGATGGTGCTAGTGGCTGTGCTGGCGTGGGGGGCAGGAAAACAAGGGAGAGAGCATTTCGCAGAGGGGACAGGCCAGTGAAGAGACCCCTTTGGAGTGAAAGAAAACACCTGGCTGAGGAATAAGGTGTGTGGGGTGCGGTGGCAACATCACAAGTTTTCCCAAGTCAGGTTTTTCAAGTTGGTTGCCTGCTGGTGGTTCTGGGAATGTGATATGAAGAGCAGGGCTATAAATACGTCTGTCTTAGTATGTTTTCAATGGGAGTCCACAAAGGAGGAAAAGCATCAGAAAAGGAGAACTAACAGAGCACGCAGGCCAGGTCTTTCTGCCACATGGCCATTTGGAGCCAGGGAGAGTGGCATGTGCTGCCCCCCAGGCTGCCCTGGCTGGGCACTGCAGCAGTAGTTGCTGCTCACCAGTAGCCCTGCAGGCACCCAGTTGCTTCCAACCAACCAAGCAAACCTGGATGGTTTGCCCGTGAATTCCCCATGGCAAATAAAACTCCCTGTTTTGCAAACATTCAGCCTGTTGTAAAAGAGAAACTGAAAAAGCAAAATCCCTCCATAAATGCAGATGAGCACTGTGGATTCAAAAAAAGCATCCCAGTTGTTCACTCTGGGCAGGCTGGAGCCAGGGATCCACTTTCTTTGGCTCTTAAAGGTATTTCAGCCATTTAAGAGGCCAGATAAATTGGAAGAAGAGCTTCATGCTTGCATGGGCAGATTTGCTCACAAAGCTTCAGAAAAATATTAAAAAATTGTATGGCTGGTGTAATTGTCAGATATACAAACGTGTACATAAGAGTTCCTAAGGAGTGTTGTGAGTTTGATTGCCAGGCAAAAACCAGTATTAATTTCAGATAGTAATCTATAGAGACAACAGGGTCCTTTTTCAGGGAACTGCTTTTGCAGTCTGTGCTATTGAAATCTAGAGGCAAAGGAAGGTATTGATGGGAGCCAATATCTCCAATGTGGCCGTCTCAGCAAAACTCCGAATATGATGATCAACATTGCAGCGATCATTTTATTTTGTCAGCACAAAGCTGTGAATCAGCAGTGGCTAATGAGAGACACCAGTTAATAATGGGATTGCAGCAGAATTGTCCGGACTGTTTTAGGCAGCGGCGTGTAATTTTGTAAACGGAGCTAGCACTTGTTCAAAGGGGAAGGGTTTAAAGGCAAAGGGGTTCCTTCCAAATCCTCCGCTAACTTGTCATAGAAATACTGGCGCATTGGCAGCAAGGATAGCTGCTTAGCTTTTACCTCTTCTAAGTTTCTGCTACAATCCCATATCATCTGTCAGGATGCTCAGTGAATAGGTTACATTAAAATCCTACACACCATTATGCAAGTAACAAGAATCCCTAATGACTTGACAGGTGCTGTGTGGCTCTCCCAAGAGGCTGACGGCTACGGAGGCTCTCACTTCTTGCATCAAGGAGGTGGCAAACACAAGCAAAGCCCTAGGATTGCTAAGGCAGCTTATACAGCCCTGTCTTCTGCTCCCCAGGAAGATTTTCTTAGGGACTTCTTTTTCACAAGTGGATGAATAGTTTTGGCTTTACTTTATCCAAGAGCAGAGGAGAAAATAATCTGGGCTAGGAGTGAGGCCCAAGGCTTTAATAACCCCTTGCTGCCCTCTGGGGCTGCTCTACATTGAGATTTTTCTAGCAGTTGTGCCCTTTTGCAGTTCACATGATATGCCCCAACTCATAAACCATTTTGCTGAGAGGTTAAAGCCAGCTGTGGACCACAAAAGGAGGGGGCAATCATCTATGCAGCAATGCACTTGTCCCTGCGGCTCTAAAATTGACCTTCCCTCCTGGAATGAACAGCTCCAAGGAGGAGGACAGGCACCCTTGCTATGTGGCAGACCCTGTCCCAGCTCAGGAGCTGGGCAATGCTCCAAAAATCTTAGGGGGGGGAAAAAATTAGGTTATATTCTCTGTTCCACCCCAGATCTGCCTATGGATTTCTTACAAGAAGCAACCTGGCCTCAAAACCTGCCAATGCGTAACACAGCGTTTCATGTACTGCACAGTAGACAATTATTGTGAGAAGGCTGTTTCATTTTAGAAGTTGCAGAAATGTTGCCTCAGCAGTCAGCTTTCTAGCCAGAAACAGCTGCCTTCCTTGTTCCTGTGCTAGACTTTTCCATCCAAATCTCAGGGCCTTGTTTCATTGGGGATTAACTTTATTCAGCCTCCATTTTGAGATTACAAGAAAGTTACTGACAAGATTAAATACTTTTCCTTTATTTTTTTCCTCCAAACTCAAAGATGAAACAGGCACTGACTGAATTTTTTTGGTGGTCACAAACATAAGATGCAGACTTTCCCGTGATAGTGCTTAAACCCTACTTGAAAGAGAGACTTTTTTGGAACCATAAAATACTTTTATCTGCAGGATTGAAATTGGGTTAGCAATTTCCTCAAAGAACAGAAGAAAACTGACTGCTCTGGGTCATGCAGTGTGCTTGCATGCCTTTGAAGTAGTCTTTTTAAAATTAATGTCCCAATGCACAGTTAAACTTGCTGCTGCTTTTTTTTTTTTTTTCTTCTGACACCAAGAGGTCTTTGGAGTCAATAAGGTTATTTTTCATCTCGTTGGATAAGCAGAGGATGGTGATAGGAGCTGGGAAGTGCTCAGATCTGCACCAGCACCGGGCAGCGAGTTTCAGAGGAGCAGTCCCAAACGCTCATTCAGACTTTGATTAATCATGAGCTGTTCCTGATTCTGGCCACAGTCACTGTCACTGCCATAGATTTATGTTGTTGTGCTTTCTCTGCTCATTACAATTTTTCAAGAGGAAAAGGCATTCATCAGCTCTGACATCAGACAAAAACTAATGAGTTGTGTTACCCCAGCCTATTCAGCAATGAGAGCCCCGAGAAAAGTGTCGCAGCTCACTCTGCCCACGTGGACCATGATAATGTGTAAAGAAGCATGAGGCTTGGAGTAATTGCAAGCAGAAAATTATTACTGAGCCCCAGTCTCCAAGAGGGAGTGTGGTTGAATGATTTTAACTCTGCACTGGTGGGCAGGACCCACAGATCAGTGCTCGCTCCTACTAATGGCTGTGGGCAAGTAATTTAAATCTGTATTTTGATTTCTCTGTGAAGGGTATGTGACAGTTGTGGTTTCTGGAGAGAATGGGTACTGTATAGATGTGGGCTCTGATCTCTCTGGCTTATTGGAGGTGTACTCTAGTAAATGACAGCAAAGGATGAGCCTTTGAGTATGGCAAATGATTCTGGAGGGAACCCAGAACTGAAAAATACTAAGTCAAATGGGCTTAAGAATAGTCATAGATAACAGTTAGTATCAGAGATATATTGTCTGGACCAGAGCAACTGCTTTCCTCCTTGACATCATTTAAGAACTTGCTTAAAACTTGCTTTGATGCTTGTGATGCTCAGGAATCCCATGAGCAGAAAATATGGTGGTGCTATTTAGTGTTTAGGTCCACTCTGTCTTACTGCTGTATTGCACTCCACCATCTCTTTTATGTTCATCTGTTGTTTGCCCTCTAGTATTTGTATTTCAAACCCTGTGGGTCAAGCCAGCTTGTGTTACACCCATGTGCGGTACCTACTATTGTGAATTGAGGTCATACTGTACTGTCATGTAGTTAATAATTGGTTTTCTGGTCCATGCTCTGGGAGATGGCTCTGGACTGCCTGGTCCTATTTGGGCTGCCAATACTCTGATGTGGCATTCCTTGGCTTTTCTAATTTTCACCTGCACCACGGTCCAAGTAAGCTGTTAAGTACAACCGTGGCAGAGCAGGGGATATCATTGTCTTCCTCTGAATACACAGCTGCATTCTGACGCCTCCTAATCCTCAAGGCTGGGTTGTCAATAAAAATTTGAAACACTGTGGCATCATCATATCTCACCTTCAATATAATCCTAACACAGGGTCTGTGGCCTTGGTATGTGATGGATGAGTTTTTATGACTGTGTTCAGTTGCTTTATAAAGGCATATGATGATTGTGCTGTCAATAACTATCTATAACCTCTGCCTGCTTTACGGGTTGTTCTGCTTCCTTAACTGTTGCTCTACAGCCTTGAGCCCTAAATTTTAAATCTGTACAAGAAATAATGTGCATCTGTGAAATTAAGACTTGCATTCCTCTCATTATTAATCAGGCCTTCCCTGGCAGGTCCTGATTGTGCTCCATGCTGTAATAGCATGACTGCAATGCTTGAGTTCTATCCCCCCTCTTGTACTTTTCTTTCTCCAATTCCTTTTCTACCTTTTAGGCTAAGAAGGGCCATTCAGTCAGAAGGTGGCAGGTGTGAAGTGGTGGAGTTTAACAGAAAAAAAAAAAAAAGAATCGGCGAACAATGAGTTTGTTAGATTGTTTCATCTTAAGAGGGATGGAAGAGGTTTTCAGAGGATGGAGAAGAAAAATTAGAGAGCAGCATATCTAGATGTGAATTCAAATTGAGGTTAGGTAACTTCAGAGAGTTTCTTTGGGTTTTTCTTTTTTTTCTTTTCTTCCCTGACTCAGGACAGCCCTTGGAAAAAAAGTCAACAGATTAAAGAGAAATGGGCCTAAGCCTAAATCCTGGTCTTAATTTACTGAAACCCTGGGGAATCCAGATTTTGCTCTATGCCTGAGCTTTGCATTTTGTGGCCAGGGCAGAGCCAGTTTGGATTTCCCCCCCAGTTTTCTCCAGCAAAAGCAACAAAATGAAACACTATGAGTCATGCTAATGAGCTGGATCTAACTTCATTTCACCACCTCAGGTGAGATGCCAGGTGCCCTGAGGGCACTAATTAGGTCATAGTGGCCTGGGGCAGCCTTGCTGGGGACCACCCCCCCCCCTCCTGGGCCTGGGGGCTTCAGCTCAGGTCAGGGTGCCCCATCTAGCACTGCCCTACATCAGACCTTCACCATAGGCACCGTCTCCAGCGGGGTCTTGGACCATTTCTCCCAGATGGACATTGGACCACACTGTTGGAGGCTCCAACTCCAGCCCCACCTCCTACTCCTCCTAGCAGGACCCCGACCAGCCCCTGGACCCAGCTCATCCCTGGCTGAGTTGAGGCTGCCACTGAAGCCAATCACCTGCCTCCAGCTCTGCCCATCCGGCTCAGACCCCAGCTGGGGTCACCCTGGCGCAGCCCCCATCCCAGAGCAGCCCTGCTGGCACTGCGCCCTGGCAAAAAAGTAAAAATAAGCAGGTATGAACAGTGCTGTGAACATAAAGGTGTGGCTAACTGGAGAGGTTACAGTCTATTTTGATCTTGTTTCAGACTTTTTTTGGACTCTGGTAGTTAAAAATTATTGTAAAATCTGTTGTTAGAAATAGTAAAAAATGGAAACAAAAGAAGCTGCAATTTTTGAATGGAGGTCATTCATTCTGCAAGTTCAGAAAGATAGTTTTATCGCGTCACTGTTTCACAAGTATATTTATCACAAGTTTTCAAGTGGAATCTTCAACTACAACTTTTTCCTGATTCCTCCATTCTTTCTTCTTTTGTTTTCCTTGGGGGGGGGAGGGGTGGGGGGTGTGGAACCAAAGCTCCAAAACCAAGGAAAGGGGAAATTATGACAAGGAAACTGGGTTGAGTTGGGAAGGGAGTGGGAGAGCTTAACCACTATTATTGTTTTGCTGTATCTTTTCTAAACCAAAATTTTTATCTGAAAAATGGCCATCCCCTACACCTGCCCAAAAAAAAATCCAGATTATTTTAAAACATACATTTTGCAAAGGCTTTAATTGTAAGTAGCTCATTTATTGAAAGATGGAGCCTGCTGGTATAAGCCTATCTTCTGATATGATAGGCTTGAAAGAGGGATGGAAACAGGTAATACCATTTGATAAATTAAAATATTCCAGATAGAATAATGATATCTGTGTAGCAGCCATGAGGGTCTTAGACAACAGGAAGAATTTAGCTATTCTAGCCTATAGCATGAGAGAGATTTTCTTAGTCCAAAGCTGGGAATAAAAATGCTGTTTTCAAGGATGGTTGGTTTGCTGCATGCATGACGGCTAGTTCTGTCTTTTTGGGTTATTAGACTTTATGGAGGCTCTTGGCATTTTTTTAGACTTTCATTTTCCTTGGAATCTTTCCTCCTTTTATTCTGCTAGCAATAGACATATTCTCTTTAGTGTGATGTAGTGTTTGTTATTAGGCAGTCATATTATTTTTTATATGACAATATTATTGGTATGGCATTAGCTGCTATAAAATTTAGGTGTGAGGTTTCCTAGCTCAAGCTCCTGCAAGTCTGAAGCTGTAGAGGATGGGGTGCTCGTGCAAGGAGTTCATGATCTGGAGAGGCAGGAGAGGGGAAGGGGCAGCCCAGAGAGGTGAAGCCCTTGGTCGGAGCCAGTGCAGTGGATCAGCATCAGCAGCTGAACTCCCTTTGAAGTGTGCTGTTTAAATGCAGCATTTATCATCCCATGGGGCCTGCCCCACAGCCAGAACTGTCCAGGGACTACATGAAACCTGAACTGTGACTGAAATGAAGGAAAAGTACTTTTCCTTATGGAATACAAAATACATGTTTTACCATAAAATTTCTACTACTTCTTTCACATGTGATTGATAGCATTCACCTTGATACCTCTGGGTCATACCTGTATTGTATGTTGGAGGGGAATGGTGTGAGTTAGCTTGAAATGAGCTTTCTTTAAGTGTGGGTGCAGTTAGCCTTGGTAATTCAAAACTCTGAGGAGAGCCAGCCCAGGTCACTGTGCTGAGATGGGAACACTTTACTGCAGTGTGGGCACACTCCATAAGTCTTCAAGGGCTTGTGGAGGATTTACCTAAAACCTAAGCCATTCCAGCTCCCGAGCAGGTAAAAATGACATTCATAGAATGGTTTGGGTTGGAAGGGACCTTAAAGATCATCTAGCTCCAACCCCCTGCCATGGGCAGGGACACCTTCCACTAGACCATGTTGCTCAAAGCCCCATCCAACCTGGCCTTGAACATTTCCAGGTATGGGGCATCCACAGCCTCTCTGGGCAACCTGTTCCAGTGCCTCACCACCTTCACAGTGAAGAACTTCTTCCTTGCATCTAATCTAAATCTAGCCTCTCTCAGTTTAAAGCCATTCCCCCTTGTCCTATCACCACATGCCCTTGTAAAAGGTCCCTCTCTGGCTTTCCTGTAGGCCCCCTTTAGGTACTGGGAGGCTGCTCTAAGGTCTTCCTGGAGCCTTCTCTTCTCCAGGCTGAACAACCCCAACTCTCAAAGCCTGTCTTCATAGGAGAGGTTCTCCAGCACTCTGATCATATTTGTGGCCTTCTTGGACTCACCTCAACAGGTCCATGTGTTTCTTATGTTGGGGGCCCCAGAGCTGAACTCCAGGTGGGGTCTCACGAGAGCAGAATCACCTCCCTTGACCTGCTGGTCACACTTCTTTTGATGCAGCCCAGAATGCGATTGGCTTTCTGGGCTGTGAGTGCACATTGCTGGCTCATATTCGGTTTTTCATCCACTCATACAGCCAAGTCCTTCTCCTCAGGGCTGCCCTCAATCCACTCATCACCCAGCCTGTGTTCGGAAATGCCCAGACCCATGTGCAGGACCGTGTACTTGACCTTGTTGAACTTCATGAGGTTTGCACAGGCCCAACTCTCAAGCCTGTGAAGGTCCCTCTGGATGTCATCCCTTCCCTCCAGCATGTCAACCACAGCACACAGCTTGGTGTTGTCAGCAGACTTGCTGAGGATGCACTCAATC
>JANZLQ010000050.1:17602488-17695672 GCA_026212715.1 Elanus axillaris
CCTTGTTGGCTCCTCTACCACTTGGAGAAGGAAGTTATCACCAAGGCATTCCAGGAACCTCCTGGATTGCTTATGTCTTGCTGTGTTGTCCCTTCAACAGATAGTGGGGTGGTTGATGTCCCCCACAAGGACCAGGGCTTGTGAACATGAGACTGCTCCTATCTGTCTATAGAGGGCTTCATCCATTTGGTCTTCCTGGGTGGGTGGCCTGTAGCAGACCCCCACTATAATGTCACTTGTCCCTGCCCTCCCTGTAATCCTGACCTATAGGCTCTTGGTCAGCTCCTTATCCATGCCCAGGCAGAGGTCCATGCACTCCAGCTGGTCACTGACATAGAGGGTGACACCCCTCCTCATCTCCCCTGCTTGGCCTTCCGAAAAAGCCTGTGTCTTTCCATTCCAACACTCCAGTCATAGGAGCCATCCCACCATGTCTCCACGACACCAGGAAGATCACACCCCTGCAGGCGTATGCACATCTCAACTCCTCTTGTTTATTCCCCATGCTACGTGTGTTTGCATAGAAGCATTCAAGTTGTTCCAGCAAGGATTATCAGTTAAACTCTAAGTGGCTTCTTGCTCATCACTTTGTTATTTTCAGAGATCAGGTCAAGAGGAACGATCAGGTGTGATGAGGGAATAATCCATTTACTTCTGCTGAAATATGCCTAACAGAGCAAAAGGGAAATGGGCTATTCTAAAGATAGGGAAATATCCTAGCAAAAGAAAGATGGTTTCATAAATACTATTGCTGAGGAAGCAGAAACTGTATTATTAAAAGAATTATTCTTTTGACCTCTAAATAATTCCAAGTCTATAAAAGGCAGACTTTTGTCAATAAATGAGTGTCATTAAGACGGATCCATACAGAAAAAGATCATAAATCAAAAGGAGGAGGGCTGCAGTATCAGAGCACAGCTACAAATTGCTGTTCTGCTCGTTTCTGCATTGTTAGCAACCTGCTGATAAATATGAAATGTGCACAAAATGTCTGTAGCTATTTCATCAGCAAATGGTTCAGCTTTTGAAAATAAATGGAGCAGGTGGTGTTAACTGAACACAGGCCTGGAAGAAAAGACATTTTGGGTTGTGTTCCCATCTTTGATGAGGGTCCCCATAGAGCACTGACTTATTTCTGTTGGACTTATTTTCATTGCACCTTGCTTCTAGGAGCACCCCAGTGAAGGCTCATCAGGGTGAGGTGGCCTAGCCTGTGAGATGTGGTGGTGCTCATGTGCTTCAAATGTTGCACCTGATTAACTCCAGGATTTCCAGGGACAATATGGGTGCTCGGGGCAGAACTAGAATTTTGGGGAGCAAAGTGAAAAAAATGAAAGGGGTTAGACCTCTCAGCACACACACTGCTTCAAACATCTCTTGAATTGTTCCAGAGTTTAAAAAACAAGGGGGAAGTTAACACTCTTGGACCGCTACTCCCATCTTATCTAAGATCTATTGAATAATGTATCATAACATGCATAGCATGCCCTCTCAGTGGAGAAAAAAGTAATTTTGCTAGAGGAAAATGGGGTCTGCAGAGCCATTAGCAGAGAAAGAGAGAGAACTGGAGGATGCCCCAAAATGAAGGGGAGGCAGGGCAATGGTATGCAAAGCTCATGCAACAGGGATGGAGGAGGAAGAACAGAAAACCTCTGATACATGGTCAAATTCAGGTATCCAACCTAGGCTTAGGAGGCACATTGCGCTGGTGTGGTTAAGGTAGGCATTTTCTACAGTTGACAGAGACAGAGAGAGAGACACATCTTGCAATGTATCTGGTCCCCTCTGGCACCCAAACCCATGTAATGCACCATGGTTGACTTGACTGAGGCAGTGGCTAGTGCTGGATGATGTCCTGGACTTTCTGGCCTGAGAATCCTGACCTCAGCTCTGTCCCAGTTCTCCTGCTGGCCTTGTGTGGAAGGAGTGGCCCAAGTATGCTTGCATGGGGCAGGGAGAAAGGGGACCCAGCTGGGGGAAGGGCCATGTTTATGGGCAAATAGTAAGAGAAGCGGTGAGGACCAGGGCAGAAAGGGACATGTGTGATGCAGGGCCTGAGGGTCACAGTGGGGAGTGGCTGAGGAGCACTGAAGTGGCAGGGGATGTGGACAGAACAAAAATGTGCCCTGAGAAGAGCAAATGCATTTTGGCTTGAAAAGAGCTTGGCCTACAGAAAAATACAACTTTCCCCCATTGTGCCAGCCTGCCAGACAACATTTGTCAAATGATTTGGGACCAGAGCACAACAGAAAGATAAAGATATTATCATCTTCCATTATTAAATCCTGATGGAGGATTTCTTAAACACAGTCATTTCAGAAGAATGTGTTACTTTTTCCCTTGACATGTGAGATAGTGAAAAAGTAGGACTTTCTCCTCCGAGTTTAGATTGTGGTTTGTCACTGATTAGAGGAACCAGAAATTCTCTGCACTTGGTGGCTCTGAGCCATCTTCATGAAGCTGGTGCAGTAAACACACTCTGACAGTAGGAATTAATGTTATAATCGTATCAGGACTGTGAACCACAACTTGTTGATGAAGTTGTGAGAAGTGCACTTACCAGATATAGAATGTATGCAGAGCATTTGATGCATTAAATGTCAGATCCCCACAGCCTACATTCCAGAAATAAAAAAGGATAATTAATTTCCATACATATTGGCACACTCCATTAGAACAGTGACAGCAGAAGTAAATGCTGTTACAAGTGGTTGCTGAAAAACTCTATTGAATTTGGGGAATAGGAACAGCAATTCACGGTCAGTCTGAAAGTTCATCTCTCTCAGTATCTTCTCTCCATAATGCCTAGTAGCAGAGGTTTAAGGAAAACATATAAGAAGTGAGGGAGCACAGGGTGATATTTTCCCTGATTTTGTCCTACCTTCTGGCAGTCTGTGTTTCATGGACTTCATGTATTTTCATCATGTGTTTAAAATCCCTTGTTGAACCTATGTTTTTATTTGTCTAACCATTTTATTTTTAAGCCAGTTTTATTTTTGGCATCAGCAATGTCTCAGATCAGTGAGTTTCACAGCTTATGTATACATGTGTGAAAGAGCAATTTCTTGTGTCTCTTTTTAAACCTGCCACCTGATAATTTCCCCAGTTTCCTCCTACTTCTTTCATTGCAATATATTATGAAATTGAAAAACTGTCCCTTGTTCACCTTCTTCAGACTGCTCATTAAGACCCTGAGCTAGTTTATTTCCAAGTTGAAAAGCTCTACTCCATATATCATATCCCCTCCTCCGGCTCATCATAGCACAGCCCTTCAGTACTTAGTGCGGTAAGCAAGGAACAGCTGAACTTCATACCTATTTCTTCCCAGAACTGCTTGCCATCTCACAGCTAGCAGCCATTCCCACTCCCACCAGTGACTTTGTTCCTGCAACCCCCCACCCTACGATGGATGTCTTGATCCTACCTGGCACCGCATTCTTTATTTATTTATTTTATTTTATTTATTTTATTTATTTTCTTTATTATTTATGTTTACCTAATACATTTACTTTACAAGCCATTTCACTTGGGAAATCCTTATCCTTCACTTGAGTTCTTCTTTTGAAGTCGAGGAAGTTTTTCCCCATTTTAGATGCTCCTGGAATCTCTTTTTTTGAGTGGGAGCAAACCCAGAGCAGTATTTGTTAAGCAAGGCACTTGTTCTTTCTCATTTCAGCCTCTGGAGAATGAGTGAAGTCAGTCAGCACAACTATGCTAACCTGCCTCAGGGGAGATCTCTTTTACAGAGAAGAGAGAGGAATGCCAACAAGGTACACAGATGTCAGTAAGACACAATGAAGATCTAAACACCTAGAAATGTGCCTGGCTCAGGAAATTCTGGAACCAGGTATGGTGCATGGGAGGGTGCTCAAGGAAAGTCTTGTAGCCAGTCGCTGTAGTCTTCTGTGATGGCTTTTGGCTGGTGTTGGAGATAAAGTACTAGGATAAATGGACTTTAGAACTGACCTACTGCAGCTGCCTTTACTCTTAAGACATGAATAGATCAGTTGAATCTTTTTGAACAGAAGATGGGCCACTTGCACAGGGGTGGATGCAGCCCTGCTCCAAGTACAGATGGGGAGTAGGGTTAGGGAGGGAGGGTGAGGGCTGAGGCCATTCCCTCCTCTAGCAAAGCTGTGTTAGCACCATAAAACACGTCTATCTATGTATGAGACATTCCCTGCTGAGATGTTCACTGAGATGGTTTTTGTCCTTCAGTGGTCTCCAGCCTGCTCCAAACACTACACAGATGCCTGCCTTTGAGGCTTGAGCAGTTTTTTCTGTTGTATTTTGGATCACCTAAAGGAAAAGGGGACTGCCTGAATGTCAGGATGGTACTGCAGGACTCACTGGTGATCTGCTCCTGAAGAGTCTTGTCCCTACTTTCCTTCCCTTCTTATTGGTAAAGGTATATAAGCCTGTTTGAGCTGGAAAATCTGAAGAACTCACACTAAATTGCATGAAATCTCTTTTCTCTGATGTAGACGGTTTCAAAAACTTCTATTCTTAAAATGGCAATGCCCAAAATATGGTTAACTATTCTTCTGTAGCTTTTTTGAAGGCAGATTTTACCTATCAAGTTCAGGAACGTGGAAACACTCCTTGGCTCTTTTAATAAATACCTTTGGCACCTTTCTAAGTATTCCCCTCACTGTAGCCCTCATGATTTCAAGAAGTTTGGCAAATAGCTTCTGTGTCTCAGGCTGGTTCAAGTGATGCTAGAGCATGGCATTCATGCATTTTTTACAGAGAGAATTAAAATGTAAAACCATAGTCTTCTCTTACTATTCCAGGTTTGGGGTTGCAGCACTGACGGAATGGTAGCAGAAGCCATTTTACTGCATGGGGATAGTTAAATAAATGTCTCATTTAAATCAAATGGCAATAAAGAGTTCTGTGATGAAGACTCCTCACATACATCAATGTTTAAATAGCATTACGAGGCTAAAGCATTAAAGAAATGAGAGGAGAAAATCTATGCTTACACACTGAACACAGCATGCATTAAAAAAAAAAAGCTAGAAAGTGATTATTATTTCAGGGTCAGTCTTCTCTGTTTGTTCTGCAAGGGCTAATTACTAGCGACAAAATTAGCTGTTGCTGTTATCAGAATTATTGTAAATTCTGGAAAGATGGAGGGAGTGAGGGGCAGAGAAGCAGGAGGGGAAGAGTCCATAGTTACACTGGAGTTAGACTCTCTTTACGAGCATTAGCATTTCAGTGAGTAATCAAACCTCTGAACTGGGTCCTGATCTTCAAAGGCTTTTGAACCTGTGTGTTTCTGTGGGTGAGCAATCTACCTGAGGTTGTGTTATGATGTGAATTACCTCTACAGATAGTGCTCCTCTGAGCACATTACAGCTTGAGCAGATTTAACCTTTCAGGAATGTTCCACAGCATAAAAAATGCCAAAGTCTGCAGTGTGCACCCTGTTAGGGGTTTTCCTTGATGACTGCTGATGGTGGCCTTTGTCCTGGTGTCAAAAAATATTGTCTGTCTTTTTATCACACCTCTGCAGTACAGATTTGAAAGCCATCATCAGAACAAAATGGGAACTTTGCTAGATTTTGTCCTGGTAACACACTTGGCTTAGAACTGTTCAATTAATCTGCTTAAATGTTCCCATTTAATTTGTATGTTATGTAGAAACCTCATTCACTTGCAGAAGTTGCAACAGCGTCTTGCTTTTCTTGACCTTCATACTCTGTCTTAGAAAGCTACATGAATTTACCCTTCTAGATGCCTGTGTTTAGCTTTGGATTTTTTTAAGCTTACAGGTAGCTTATTCCTAACCCATAGACACATTTGGGACACTAAAGAAAATGTCAAATTGTTTGAAATACCGTATGTATTATTATGGAATCCTCCTTAGGCTGGTTGTCAAAGCTCTTTCTTGCCGCCTTAGAGAGTAGGAACAGCTGTGCCATTCTTTTCTGCTTCAGGACAAATGAACTGGTATTGGAAATGACATTTTCATTGTGTTCCATTACATCCCTTTTTGTTTATGTACATGGTACCATTGGAGTTGCTAAGATATCTTTTGTGCCAAGAATGAATACACAGAGTGGTGTATCCTGGTGTAACTTGACTGGTGTCAGTACAGTTCTGCTGGAAGTGAATATGATCCATTATATTTCTTTCCATAAGCGATGGAGCAAGAGCTTACTCCAGACATGTACTTAGTAGATGGAGCAAATATATCAACTGCGATCAGCTGTTGCTGCATGCTGCTCTTGCTCTGGTAGGAAGGGCTGGTGCTCACAGCCCACACAGTGGTCACGGTGTAGGTCTCCATAGTATTTGCCTGAAGCCAAGATTATTTGCCATTTGCATCTTTCTAGCTCATTGAAGGTGCCTTGCGGCCATTTCTGTGCAGGGGACTGGTGCCAGGAGGAAGCCATACAGGCTGATTTCTTCTTAAATGAACTACTGTGCACGCTTACCTTGGTATTGTCAATACTGGATTTGAGTAGTGGATTAGGGGGCAAAGGGCACATAGACTCTGTCTCTCTCAAATGCCCTTTCAGCAGATGATTGATGAAGTATGAGAGTCTGATTGGAAAGCCTGTAAACTAGCTTTTTTCTTTTAGTCCTTGCCTACATCTTTCTGCTGCCAGCAGTGTTTTCATGTCTTTCTCACTGAAAGATCAGGTATTCATGACCTGCAGTCTCTAGGTTTTCAGAAACATTTGGCAGAAAGATGAATTCCTGTAAGGAGTAGCTGTGGGACGAACTTAACCATCAGGAAAGAAGCATTGAGTGGACTGCCTCAGGATTTATTTTTATTTATTTTTTTTTAATTTTTTCCTCCTCCTAGCATTGTTGTGCAACAGCCTTCTACATCTAAGGTGTCCCAAGTTAAATTTTGGCTGATGTTTATCTAACACTTGTATGGGACACCAGCACAAGGCTATTTATTTCTCCAGGGAGCTGAATATCTCAGAGCCTTCTTTCTGTCCTCTGGCTACTGAGGGCAACTGCCATTCATCCAGGTCCTCAGCTGTGATTTTATAGGTGGATTGCATCATACTACTCCATGTTTATATGCAGATAAAAATTTCTGAACACTCCAGTCTTTGGTCTGAAAGAGTTAATATGCCTAGCCTGATATTAAAACATGTCTAATGATTTTTGGCACAGGTATCTGCAGAAAGATATTAGGCATCTATATTCCAAAAAGCTATCTTAAAGGTATTTCAGGCAAAGAACAACTGTACTCCAAGTCACGAGACTCTATGAAAAATGGGTGCCTCAGTTGGACTCTGTGAGAGGAAATACTGACTTATGTCTGGAAGGTTTGAACAGTGACAGCAAATGCTAGCTCTCCCTCCAGAGCAAGCCCTGCTTACTGATCAGAACCCTGATTCTTCTAGCCACAAGCTGGGCTCTGTAGCAGAAGTAGTCCAGGACTTCTTTTTGTGAGGGCTGTATTATAAGTGACATAGCACGAGACTGCTGCTGGACCCTGCTACAAGCAAGGATAGTGGCTGACTGGCAGAAGACTTTGGCTCTTTTTTCCCCCACTGTACACAATGCACATTTGCATTTACATTTGCTTTTGGACAGAGTTTGTTCATCCATTCAGCAAACACAAATTATTCCTATGTTGTAGGTATCCCTTCACCAAGCTAATTCTCCCTGTGTTCTGGAAAAGAGGAGGACTGGCTGAGCTTGTGGAAATCCAGGTATCCTGTTAGTGCTGGTTCCTACCAGGGAGTACTCAATCTGTCAGTGTTGATGCTCTTTGTGTTGTGTTTCACATGTATGATCTATGTGATCAACTGCACAGCTTCACTTCTCTGTTACAAGGATTATTACTAATTAACTCGTTTATAGTCCAACTAGTCCCAAGCCTACAGTGAAGACATTTTGCCATTAGAATATTTTAAAAGCACTTTTTCAATTATTAGGGGTATTTAACTTTATTTGAACAGCTGTAGAACTGACATGACTGGGGTTCAAAAGTGCATATTTGGCATGAAGTTGGCCTTCCTTTAATTGCAAATTAATGTAAATCTAGCCTTCATAAAGCCACAGAAACAAGATGATGTCAAATACTATTACACTGTGATGTGTTAGACTGGTGCGTGAAACATTCAGTGAAGACTCATCTCAATTATAGGAGTGTAATAGACAGCTTGTGGTTTTTTTAAATGACTGGGAGGGGAGTTGGGGATGGTAATTAATATCCCATTCCCTATCTTCCTATAGCATGGTCCAAATATCTTGCCCCACTAGTGGAAAATATATGTGCTTGTTTGCTCTGGTTCAGACAGCCTAAAGAACAAAGCCATATAGTGACTTAAAAATTAAATGAAACTGAGAGCGGGGTGTAAATACAGAGAAACAAGTGAACTTGTGTCTGTATTTATATGTGCCCCATGTCCACTTTATGTTACTATTGCCCTAAAATAAATAGCACTGTGCTTTGCAAAAGTGAGCAGAGCTCACTGTGTCATTATTTTCTCTGGAAATACTATGCCACAGCACTGAGCTTAAATCAGACCAGCTAGATGTTTATCACCTTTAAAACCTGGTGAAGGTGAGATGGATGGAAAAGGGTGAGGGCTGGAGGCCATAGCAGTGTTAAAAATGTAATTAACTTATAGATGTGGCAGACATTTCAGAGATTTTTTTTTTTATTTCACTGATTTTACAAAGCTGTTCAGAACATGCTTTTTTCTCAACAAAGCTTGGAAAGTTCAGAGTTACAGAAGAGTGCATCCTTTTTTCTTATTAAATATGATATTTTGTATAACATTTTTCTAAAAGCTTGAGAATTTTCCAGCCTCTTCCACAGCTGGCTGAAGGTGGCATAATGTTTATGTAAAGAATTAACGTCCTCCTTTTGTCCGTGTGATGTGGAAATTTAATTGAAAAATTGCAAGCCTGAATACCTCTAATTCTTACCTTCGTAATCAGCTTCTAGGTCTTCATGTTAACTTGCCTGACTAAAGTGACTTTTTCAAGTGTTTAAATGTAGATCTACTTAAAATTTTTTTATACTTTTCCCAGCAATGTCTTATGTCAAAACAAGATGGCAGTTTTTCAGGAAGACTGAAACTTTCCCCAGTTTTTGATTAACCTCCCCTCAACTTGCAGATAAAAACTTGAAGTTGAAAACTTGCAGATTTCAACAAAACCATTCTTACTGCACCCCATTTCAAAAGTTCCTGTTGAATTTTAGTATGGAAAGGCATGGTTTTTATTTGAAAGTCAGCTTTACTTCAAAGGCTGTGGGAAAACACCTCAGAAGCCACAGTTCTGTGTGTCGGTCAGCAGCTCCAATTTTGCAGGAGAACAGGGACTTTCCCCACCTGGAGGTAAGATTTTCCTTCTTTAGACCTATGAAGCACTTTAGATACTCATGTTATTTTTCCCTAAAAAGGGTGCATGCCTGTGAGTGTAAGCCAAAAAGGCCAATTGAATGTCAGAGCCTGGATGAGGCTATGTTAGTTTTAGTCTTGCAGTGTGAAGTCAGAAAGTGGCACCCCTAAAGGGCAGAAGGATGTGAAGGGAGGAAAGCACCAGCTGTGGCCGAGGGAAGTGTGCAGCAGTTCCCCACCTGCACTGGGTGCCCCTCAGTGCTTCCAGGAGGGAAGAGCTCTTCCACCCCTTCCTTCAGCTGGTTGCCTTAGCTCCTAAGCAGGGACAAGGTCTCCTCACAGTGCTGTGAAACCAGAGAGTCAAAGGAAAATGGTAAGTGAAGAACACTTAATACTTCTAAATTACTTTCACTACTGTATTGTTAACTTGGCAACAAAATGAGTTTGAAATAGATCTTGGAGATTTTAATTGCTTGAAGCAATCACATTGGTTATTAAGTCACTGGGCAGGATTCACCTAGGGGAAGCATACAACAATGCAGTGATTGTAACCCGTCACTGGTAGGTGTGAAAAAATTCTTGTGTATAAAACATTTGTTTTGTGTGCTACTACCAAAGCCATCACCATAAACTCAGCAGACACAGGCTGGTCTTTCTGATACGTTACTGCTTGTTATAAGGAGGTATGTAGGAGGGCCAACAAATTCACAACACAAAATAGCATAAGCCCTTAAGGAGTGGCACTATAAATAGGAGGGAGGGAAATCAGCAACTGATTAATGAACTGTCAGGGTACCTGTCAACAAGGGAAACAAGACCAAGGTGTCTACATTCACTAGATGATCCCTTCTCTGAAATATGAGCAACTTTGCCAATACCTGTTTGAGTAAGATGGGGTCTAGTCTCCTGTGTTACAGAGCTTGTACAGCTGTAGAACACATTTAGAGCAAAATCTCTCTAAGAGACTTGACAAGAAGGAGAAGACATTTCAAGGACTGCCTTAGCAGACGACACTAGATATATAGTTCGAGAGGTATGACATAAGCTATAAAAGCAGATGGATAAATATGTTTACAGAGAGACATCCTAAACTTTATCATTTTTTAAGTGTCTGCCACTTGGCAAGCCGTTGATCTCAATTTTCTTTTTCTTTTGTGAAAAGCATGGAAACTCATCTCAGTTTTCACTCACTGTAAACTGGAGTTGTTCTGTGAAAGCCAGAGGGTCTCAAGCAATTTACAATATCTGAGGATCTGTGTGTTAAAAGAAGACAAGCTCACAGTACCTTGCAGGGAAAGAATAAAAACTGTCAGTAACCTCCACCTTTTCCTGCAAGGGCTGTGCAGTTCTGGAATACATTGGAGTGCTGGCAAGCCTGACCCACACCTGCTTTGGCTAGTCTGGATGCAAGGCAGCTGAGGTATTCCAGCTTTTCACCTTTTCCAGTGCCCCAGGCATTTTACAAGAAACATCTCTGTGAATGCAATTATCCCCATACCAGCTGAGCCCTGCCCTGTCAGGTCTGTCTGAACCAGTGTACTGGACACACCTCACCTGGAAGTCAGTGTCGCAATAATGGCAATTTATTTTTAGAAAATTAAGTGCATGTTCCAGGCAGCAGTCCTGGTGTCCTCAGGAGTTAGCTTCCAATTTAATGTGAATAGTCCCAGCTAGAGAACCCTTGCTTAGAAAAGTCCCCTCTCTGTATGTATCTTGACATACAAAGACAACATTTTGTTGCTTTTTCAGAGCAAGCATCTTCTAAAATGCAATATGCATGAGAAAGGGAGAGAGATGAAAGCAGAATTGTAAAGAAGGAGGAGGTCCTCAAAGCCCCCATGGTGACGTAGGGGGGAATTTACAAGGTCATCTTGAATCTACTTAAAAATGTGCTGATGTAAAGAGGATGATGGGAACTCTTGGAACCAATTGGGAATTGAGTCACTTGTCCCTGCCTGCTGCTGCCTCCGCCTGTGACTAATATTTGCAGCTCACCTTTTCTTCTTTAAGCAGCTGATGCAACTGATGCTGACTCAACTCCAGGGGATGGAAATGTAAGCCAGATTGAAGCCAGAGGTGATCTTGTTTCCATGCATGGGGTTTTATTTTTCATTGTTTGATTAGGATCACAGTCACATCAGAAGCATTGGAGAGAAAAGAAAGCACAGTTTTTGCCCTTCATGAAAGGCCTTTGGGAATTTTAGCTCTACCTATGGGGGGAGGGGGTGTGTGGTAAAGTTTACAACTAGACGAATCAATTTATTTCTCTTCCCTTCAGCTCCTCCCCTCCCCATTCCCACACTTGTCTGAGCTTTTTTTGTAGGGAAAAGATAGGGGAAGGTGACTGCGACAGATGAAAGTGGTGTTAGTTATGTCAGCTGCTGTTGGAAATAGAGCTGAGGAATCTGCCTACTAAGAAATACAGCCAGAAAATAATCTGTCCCAAAGAGTTACTGCAGTCTCTGCATAGGGCACCTGAAGAAGCTTTTGAAGGGCGTCTTTTTTCTTATTACAGTAATATTTTTCAGGTTCACAAGGTGAGCACTGTATATGGGATGCAGCTGACTACAGTGATTAATGGCTCTTTCTGCTAAGAGTTCCTCTGCAGATCCTTTGGCATTTCATGTATTCAGTAAAGCTTATTTCCACTTAGTCTCTCTTGGTGGCTCAACATCCATTTGGACCCTTATAAAGTATATCTGCATGCTAGTTAATCTCTACTGTTGTCAAGGGCGTCCACCCGTGCAGCACGCTGCTTCTTCCTCTTCCTTTGCCCTGGGTTTAAGAGGATATCTTCTTACTAACGCAGGCTAGCTACCTCAGCTTACAAAATTTGCTGTTGAAAATAAAACATTGAAAGCCAATTCCTCTGAAGCACTTGTTTGTTCTCATCTAAAAAAGGAAGTGCCATTGCTTTTTAGGTTCCTTAAAGAGGTATCTTTCCCTCCACTGCTTTGCATGTGGCAGTGAGGTTGCATGGTTTAGTATAGCAGTATCCTAAATGTGATCCATTGAACAGCAAAATCAGTTTGCAAAGGAGAAACACACAAACAAGTCCAAGAATCTGCTTTGGAGTGAGATCTTGTTGCTGAGCAAGAGATGAGGACAGTTTCTCTGTAGCGTGAGGTATCTCTGGCAGTGGCTGTTAGAAACCTGCAGAACTTTATGGGAGAGGCATAAAGGCACAAAGGATGTCCTTTATCTGTTTTCTGTCTCTCAAGTGCTCCTCCTGTAGTGCTCTCTGTTCCTGCTGCTCTGACTGCAGTTCAAGGTGCGATCACTGGGGAGGAGAGGGGCTGCTCAGGACATCAGTGTCGAGATGCCTTTTAAAGAAGAAACAGTTGTTGAAACTACAGTTGCAGGAAGGTGTCTTGTTGTTAAAAAGGGTGATCCTTTCTGGTGGTAGCTGGTGGATATGGCACCTTGGGCATCCATAGTGGCACCTCTTGGTCTCTACTGAGAGTCTCTGTAGCAACATAGTTGTCAAGAGGTAATCAAAACACTCAGTCATCCTTTTTATTCACATACCACTGTCCCCCATCCCATCCCCAGTCATGGGGTTTTGCTTGCTTGGTGGCACAAGTAGGGTGAGAGAAAACCAGAGCTACAGATTTCCTTCCCTTCCTTTGTGCAGCTCTGTTACCCCATCGCATGGGCACTATTTCCCACCATCTTTCCTTTCTGACTGTCCCTGCTACCTGCTCTGCAGCTGCTGAAGTACGTGCCGAATGCTGCTGTTTGCCATTTTTTGCCAGTTTTGCCAGTATTCTTTCAAGGCGTGCTCACACTTTTCCATGCTGAGTTCTCTGTGAATTTGGGATTTACCACAACAGCACTGCCTGCCCACTCACGCTGTGTTTTACTTCTAAGTTGCTCTCTTCCTTTTCAAAACTCTCTCTGGATTGCTCCAGGCTAACTCCTCTGTCTTGCTCTGCTTCTAGCCATCTCTCTGACCTGCCACATAGCTGTGTGACTTTGGCTGGTGAGAGGTGTCTTCTCTCAAACCCATGCCATCCTGCGTCCAGTGCATTCAAACCTCAGCTGTAACATGTTTCCCCACTTCTGCTTCATAATTCACTACTTCTCCCCTTGGATATTACTATTAGGATGACTAATATATTGCATCTGTTTCAATGTGTTGATGCTTTTAGCAATCTTGGTGAAAGTAGTGTTTGTGTGTGTGCACAATGGTCGTATTTAACTGTATAAAGCAGCTTCATTTAGTTTCTTCAGAAGCATGTGATGAAGAGATAATAAATTTGGTGCAAAATTGCCTTTGGCGTTATTAAGACTAGGCAGGAAACTTTAGTTGCTGCTACCTCTCTTGCTTTAGCTTTTGACCTTCTGTATGCCCTTGAGGATATTGTCTGGACATCTTCTTGCAGTGCAGCCCAGTCTCCATTTGGAGGTGATTGCTAAGTTGACATGGCCTGAAAAGTTTGAGCTTGTGCTTTTGTTGCCTTTGCTTTCAGATACCAGACTGAATTAACTGTAAGCTGTAATGTGCCGAAATGTTTAGTGGACTTGCCTTTTTTTTTTTTTCACTTGTATCTCTGCTGTGTTCCCAGCCTGACACTACGCGTAACTCAAGTGAAAGTGAGTAACACACAGGCAGTGAACATGGTGGCTATTTGGAGGTGGAAGATGATGTATTCTGGGAGTATTAGTACTTGCTAGACACAGGCTTGAGTTGCTAGGGTACAGCTCTGAACTCTTTCAGGCTTTAAGGATGGCTAAGAGTGGAATTTGGTGTCAGATAATTAGGGTGAAGAAAGCACCACTCAATGAGATCCGAGTTCATCCCAAATGCAGATTCTTCTGATCTAGAATTTAATTCATAGTATTTGTTGTGGTTTTGATGGTACTTTGGAGATCTCTCCTGGAAATGAGCTTTGCCACCACATTTGCACTAGCATGTGACCCTTCTGCACAAACACAGCTGACGTGTTCCTGTGTTGGATATTTGCGCGGCAGAGGAGCCAGAAGAAGGTAAGGCAAAGCTGTCAGGTCTGAGGAAACTTACAGCAGAATAGGGAAATCCCCCTGTCCCCTTCAAATCCCACCTTACAGACTACAGTGCCTTTGTGTGTGTTACTGGTGACAGTGGCATAGCCAGAGAGATGAAGTGGGGAGGAACGTTTCCTCCCACCTCTTTCACTTCTGTACACAGAAGCCTGAGAGGGAGCCAGGCAAAAATGAGATGTATTTGCAAATACTTGGCAGACTCTGAAACCAGAGTGTGACTTTTCTATATGTATGCACCTTTTCAGAGGTCACTGTGGTGAGAAGGGGAGGTACTGCTCATACAAACCAGGATGGCAATTTCAGCCCAATGGCTGGAATTCACATAACTGTCAAACTAAACGAGTCTGGAGCACAAGCAAAGGGGGTTTCAGAAGGTTAAATCTGGAAGCAAACACAACTACGTGCTTCAGGCTTTAAATTGTGAATCATGAATGTCAAACACTTGAAGCTATCAGCATAGCATGCTATTTATCACAAAACAAACAACTTAACTCACTGAACACATTTATAGAGGTCTCATTCTTCTCCCACGCTTGGCTTCCAGGCAGATGCAGAACTACTTGTCTAAGGAAGTGCTCCTTTCCTACAGGACAGAGACACATGAAATGGCTAACACCGAATGCAGATATTCCAGAGGTGCTCTATAATGAAATGACAAGCATTCTCCACAGTCATCTCTTGAGACTGCATTTACTCCCACAGTGTACCTGAGAGCCAAATAAAGAAAGCCATATTAAGGTGAAAATGAGCCCCATTGTGCTGGCCTACAGCAGAGCAGCTTCATGCATGTTGTCTCCTGCGGCCCAGAATGAGGATGAGAGCAGCAGAAACAGGTCCCAGCACCCCTGAGCCTGCACGCATTCCCCAAAAGCTCACACCCTAAGATCCCCAGGGCTTCCATGCACTAGGCATGGCTTGCAGTGACAGCTGTGTGGATGTTTTCTGGTGCAGCTCTTCTGTGATAGGGTTAAGCCTTCTTCTCCAGCTGGCTCCCTGTAGCTTACTGCAAAATAAGGCTTCGTCACATCCAGAACCCTAGTGAATAATGTTAAAAATAACAGGAGTGGCAAGCCCTGGGCTGGGTTAGTTCCTAGGTGGTAAAGATTGCTCTGCAGGATCCTGCTGGAGCCCCCCAAGAGTTTCTGCTTATGGGGTTGGAGGGATCTGCGCTGTGGCTGGAGCGTGGTAGCAGCCAGGAGGGGCTGTGGGGAATCTGAAGATGTTAGCTCTCCCCGCAAGGAACACTCTCAGTCCTCTGGCTGCAGTGGCCGTGCTGGTTGTCAGAGCTGCAGGGGACACCCAGCCTCCCCCACCTGCCCCACCGCTGCTGCAGGTGGCCCTCAGACCCCTGCTCAGGTCCCAGTCTTCTCTACAGCATCCCTTGTTACAATTTTAAAGTCAGCTCCAAAGACAAGGTTGTGAGATTAGTGTGTCTTGCAAGCCTAAGCTTACAATATCTTAATCAGTCTGATTTACTATCTGATTCAGCACATTAGCCGCAGACTGTGCAGCTTCCCAAGCTCCGTGGTGTAATGAATATGCATACATTCAACAGTTGCAATTAGCAGGCAGCCACTGCTGGGGAAAACAAACAACCCAGGGTCTAATTCTACTCTTCCCATAGTGACTTCAGTGGGACATTAGCTTAAATGCAAGCCCCTGAATTTGCCCTGCAAAGCAGTAGTTAATAGGCCCTAATGTTTTAAAAACGTCTTTAAGTAGCAAGGTTTGGGTCAATTCTAATTTTACTTGAACCACTTTGCCTATTCCTCTGTGACCCAGGCAGGGAAATTGAAAGTACAGAGCACATACGGTACAGTACAGTACCTGCGTCAGTGTTTGTTTCGGGACTGGCCATTTGGGTAAGCTGCCTCCTCTTGCTGAAAGAAATAGAATTAATTATCAAACTTCAAGAAAGTAAAAGGGTTAAGCCTTCCCTCTGGGATTCCCAGCAGATAGGTTCAGCATTATGCAATTGTCATGAGAATTTATGAGACAGAAACTACTGGAGTAGCTAGGAAAAATATGCACAATTAATATTACATTTCTGTTCTTGTCCTTCAGCTTAACCCCTTGGTGGAGCAATAAGCTGAAACGTTGGGGAGGGGGGGTTGTTTTTTTTTTCCTCACAGAGGTTTTTCAGATATCCTTACACAAAATTGAAGCTACAATTGGCATATTCAAACCCTGAGTTTAAGTTTTGCTCACAGCTGACACAGTGATTTGCAAAGAAACACTTTCACATAGTTATTTCATAAAAACCATTTATGTTTAATATAAGTCTGTCCAGCATTCAAAACCATATGTGAAATAATTTAAAATGCTTACAGAGTCATAGAACATTGCGCTTTATTGCATTCAGAAGCAGAAAGCAAGGGCCTGACCTGCAGCAATAGAAATCTGAGCTCAACCTTATCCAAAGCTGAAAGAGATAAAGGGATCCTGTTGTTGTGTACATACAGAGAAGGAGACTGTGTTGCACCACTGCACGCGTCTCCTTCCTTTCTTCACGTGGCTTTCCGTCTCCTGTTATACCCACCCCAGACCCATCCTCTGAAGCTGTGCATGGATTGAGTTGTTGAGATTTTGACAGGCTGCTGACCTCTTGACTAACATAACTGTAAGTGACTGTCCCTGCAATGTTTCCATTTCATCTTGAATTCAATCTAAACCAAACCACCGACATCCACTGTGTGAGTAGGTCACAACAGCTCACTAAACAGAAGTGGTGACCAGTTATGGAGCAGTCACTCATCTGATCAAACCCTCCTTCCTAGATGGACCTTCAGTAGCATCCCTTGTTGCCAGCTCCTTGCTACGTACCTGTCTGGTTCTGTGGGATCTTTCTAAAGTCCATATCGGGGCAATGTCTTCCATAATGGACATAGCAAATGTGCATTTTGCTCATGCAAAGTTCGTAACACTCACAGAAGCAAACTGGTGTTTGTCCTTCCCTGAACAGAAGCTGCTAAGTATGGGCGAAGTAAAAACCTCTTTGCAGAGCAAAGGACCAGATTCTTTTCCTTTCCTTTGGAGAGGTACTAGGTGTCCCAGGAAAAGGGAGAATGGTGGCTCTTCACATCATGCTAATGCATCTAAAGATGACCAAAGGGAAGAGAGGAAGAAGTACAAATGCTCACCTCTCCTAGATGTCTTTCCCCATTTGCCTCCAAACTTTGAACAAAATTACACATTTTCATTGAATCTGGCCCATGAAAATTCAAGAAGGCTGGTTTAGCTTTTGCAAAGCTAAATAGTGACATGAAGATAAGATCAGGATTATAATGACAGAATACTTTCTACTTAAATATGGAGACATTAGCTTGCCTGTATAATACGTGCTGACTCTGCAGATGCTTTTAATTCACACTGCTTGCATTTATTTATTTATTTTAATTAAAAGGCTGTAGCTGCATCTGTTTAAAGATAAAGAAAAAAATGCTGTATTCATGTTGTACCTCAATTTTGTGTCATTTTCTTGATGCATGGATAGAGTGGGTAGGAATCTGCCTGTGTGCCATTTGGAAGTAAGAATGGGATAAGCACTTCAGGGCCAATCCTGATGCCTGCTGTAGCACATTGGTACTATTTCTGTGGGGGTACACAGGGGCTAGGGAGCAACCAGCTCACTCTCGGTTGAGAACCCCCTTTAGTGGTGTGTGGACCTGGCTATATCACGTCACTTCACCTTGTCACAAGCTGGTGGAAGACTTTCTGAGGTCATGCCCAACATCAGGAAAGAGCAGATGGAAAATTAGCTGGTAGAAAAAAAAAAAACAAACCAGGGTCAAAACAGACTGGAAAGCTAGGTTGAAAGGAGAAGAAATAGAGCATTGAAATGGATGCGCTCATGGAGGTTGCACTCAAATTCTGACCTGGCACTCCACTAATTACAGTACCTATATCTGTATCCGCATCCAATGTTGTGTATTAGATCTACTTGTGCCAGGCTGTTGGTAGGACAGTAGAAGGAGGAATTTCTTCTCCCTGGTTCAAGATGTTGACTTACTTTTAGCTTAAAGGAATGTGGTTTGTGGAAAGGCGTATATTGAAAGGAATATATTGAATTAATTCCTGAAGGGCAGGAGGAGAGAGGGAAAAGGGATGGCTAACGAATACAGTTTAAGAAGGAGAGTTATTTGGCAGATGCAGACTGGTTCCTGGTCAATCTGTGCTCTCAAGTAGCTGCTGAGATGTCAGCTGGAGGTGAGAGAAAGGAAAGGAAGGGAACAGCTTCATGATTGTGCATAAAATTAACATTAAAGCTGTCCTATAAACCTCTCCTATCCATCTCCCCCAAAATGAAAGTCTGATGGGTTTGCAAAATCCTTTCAAATGAGCCTACCCTGGTTCAAACACTGGGAAGTGCAGTGTGAGCAGGCTCTTAACCGCAGTAGGCACCATATGTAACTGTTGCTGTTCTTTGTATATATGCCGTGCATACACACGGTCAGCAATGAAACGTGTACTGTAAATGAATGAAAAGCAGTCCATGAACTTGCTCCTTTTTTGTTTTCTCTGTATGAGGCAAGTGGATTTATGCATATCGTGCACATACATCATGAGTGTGAGAAATAATCAACTGGAGCATTTTAAGGCTGTTTGTGGATTGCCTGCCCAATTCCCTGAGGTTTGCCTTGCTAATTTTATTCTCCCTTTAGGAACTATAAATTTTTTTTTGTTGCCTAAAAAAGAGAAAACCCAGCACCTAGAAAATGCAGTTGTTTCTATATCAGCACAATTGCAAATGCAATATGGGGAGAACCTCAAAAATGAATAGTTTTCAATTCTGATACTACTTTTGAATGTGAATTCTGATGTCAAAGATGAGTATGTTGGGCAGGGACTGGACAACAGAGAGGGCTGGCTGTGTCTCAGAGGTCTTTCTTACAGTTGCAGGGTGGTTCTTTGCTGGGGAGCAAAGCAATCCACATCCCTGGGTACCACATGGTTGTGGAGCCGACTTCTGGGGACGACCAAAAGAGGCATGATCTTGGGCAACTACAGGAGGGATCAGACCCAGCTGGAGCCTTGGGTAGATATCAATGATTTGCTCTGTCTTCTGATCTTTGCAAGGTCCCTTCTGGGCATTAACACCACTCTTACTAAACAGAGGATCCTGCTCCCCTTTCCTACCAGCCCTGCATCGTGACTCACTTGTTGCCAACAAGGGAGTTCCCCTACCATCTACTGCAGGCACATATTATCCGTATTTTATGGTGAGCAGCAGCAGAAGTACTGCTGCTCTTTCCTGGTACAGAACAACCGACTCCCCTGGGAAAGCCAGTCAGTATAATCCCCTTTGCCCTTAAGGAAAACAGGACCCTGGAGGTGGTGCATGACTTGCCCAGGCTGTTGTGGTAGACTTATAGTGGTGCTCGGCATCTGCAAGAGCCGAGCTCCTGCATGTTTCTGCTCGCCACCGGTTTGTGTGATCCATCAGCAGGGCCCGATATGCCGCACCAGCGTAACTGTTACCTCAGCCTGCATGGCTGGCTGCTCTCCATGCTTCTGCATGCTCCCTCTGCATACATATTGACTGATGAATGCACACCCTGTTGAGTGTTATTGCTTTCTTAATGTGCTGCAATTTTTCCCCCAATATCCTAACTGAGAATGATTGTTGCTGTTGAACATCCTTTCTCCGTTTGCCACAACCCATGTTTATTTACAAGAGCACATTTTGCATCAGCTGTCGATCTGTTCTCACCAAAATAGAAGTTTCAAGTTCATAGAACAATAAAAGATATAAATTAGGTATTATAATTAACTGAATGGCATGAGTGAGCTTTCAAATACCAGACTCTGTTAGGCCCTAATTATACAATATGCACACGAGAGCTTAAGCATCTCTGCCCTTCTGTCTGTGCCGGGGCCTGGGCACTGCCTCCATCCTGATCTCAGCCCAGCAGGCAGCACTTCATGCCACAGTCCCAGCTGGTGCCAGGCTATGAATGCAGAAGGTGAGGTCTCACCCACTCTAACCATCTTTTATCACTGTCCCGCACCACCCTCGTTGGACCCCATGAGCAGGCCCAGAAGGGGAGGAGGAGGTAGAAATGCCATTTCCTTAGAAAAGGAGTGTTATTTCCCAGCCTACACAGATTTGGAGAGAAATCCTGGCTGACGCTGAGGTTTGTCTGCTGGCCCTTTCTATAGAGCTCAGGTAGCCAGAAGGCCGCCTTCTTCTTCTGGAGGCGAGGGGGCAATTTTCTGCCAGAGTCCCCTGCAACTCTTCATCTGGAGCTGTGCCACCCCTCCACCCCAGGTGTTCACCCACACCACATTCAGCACCCAGAGCCTGGTCATGAACATCATGCATTACTTTGCCATATGGACTCCTGCTAACCTCACATCTCCATATCTATTTGACATGCTGGTTTGAAGGAGATGAGCTAGGCCTCCATGGGTCATTGGTGGTGTTTAACCTCCCCGCAAGCCGCTGGTGTGTCTGTAGTTAGTTGAACCCTTCGTCATTTTGACAGGAGGTGATTCCACACAGGCAGACCCAAGAGGCAAGAGGCTCATTTTTAGGTGAGGGCAGTCAATAAGCCTCTGGAAGGAGAGTTAAAACTTATGTCTTGCTCAAGTTATAGACTAGAGAAAATCAGAGGCTGGAGGTTTGACTTACTATAGCCAAGGGAAAGTTTATGTGGACAGGCAACATACATCCCCCAGATCAGGAGCATCCTTGGGGAAGGATGCTCTGCTTAGGAGCTGAATCCTTGCATGAGGCTTTACAGGTGTTCGGACAGCTTGTTAACAGCAGGAAACACAAAGAGAGCAAGTCCTTCTGTGGCTCATTAAAACCCCAGGTGGATATGTAAACTTAGTTTTGTGCTCTTTCGTACACCTGTTTTGGGGCTTTAAAATGTGTGATCTGTATTTAAAGCTGCGTAACATGAATCTTCCTTTATTTCTACTTTAACACTGTTTTTTTTTCTGTAAGATGGTGTCATGGTAACTGACCCACAACTAAGAGCTCCATGTCTAGACGGGAGGCTGCCCTTACAGAAATAAAATATCTGACTGTTCCTACAACTCTCCAGCCAAGCCAATACTACTTTGTAGGGTGCCTGTGGAACTGGAGGGGTTTCTTGACAAAGCTTCATCATTAAAGGTTTAGAAAAGATAATTCATGAACTATCACTAGTGTTGAATAGTGGCTTCTCAGCATAGACTATGGGCATGGAAAGAGAGCATGAGTGTTTGGCACAGCCCAGAAAGGTCAGGAGACAATTTAGTCTGTCCAAATCTTTCACAGAACAGCTATCCCTTTTGATAAAATTTTGTATTTGAGAAAAATCTGACCCATTTATTATACATCTGTTTTCTATGATACTGCATTATATTATTGTTTTAATATATATTAGTATTTTGTACTGTAATATTTTGACATTATTGAAACAAATTATTATTTTCTTACTGGAGAAAGCAACTAGTGAAACAAAATGTTCTAAGGGCTCCAAACTATTTTTTTTTTCCAGCTTTGGCATTGCATGGCAAATCTGAGAGTTCAGCTTTACAGAACAAAAAAAATCACACTTCATATATTGGAATTCCTGACCAGGGCTACTATAAGATTGTACTACATGAACCCTCAAAGGATTAACAAGCTTTTAAATCAAAGCTGACTGAATAAATTGTACTGAATAATTTATTCAATTAAGTTCTCTTCTATTTTCTCTTTACCAGTTTGTCTACTAATAGATTGTGACTAATTTAGTTGTTGTTTGAAATACTTTAGTAATAATTTCTGTAAATTATTTGATCAGGAAAAATTTTATCAAATTTAACAGAATGAGCAATCTTCATACAGAATTTTAAAGGGGATTTTATAGTACCGTAGGGTGTAGATATTCCTGAACTGCTTTTTGGAAAAAGAAAAATATTATCTGAAACCCACAAGTGCTTGAAATAGTTTCTGTTTCTACATTTGCTGTTTTCATTGCTATTTTTATATATAAAGAAAATAATATGTAAGAGAGTCTCAAGCTATAGGCGAGTGCTCAAAAGCAAGTCATGGGATGCATTTGATATTCAAATTTCCTTGAATTTTATTTGCATTCATAAGATACATATGCTGTGTTTATACTCTGGTTGGATGATCTCAGCCTTCCAGATTATTTTCTTACATGGCTACTCAATTACAGGTTAAGTCCCAACTTCCAACAACATCCTAGAAGTCAAGGTGTCAAGGAAGACTTCTGCCCTAAGGCCGCTCACAGGTGGTTTTGCTGTAAGTAAAAAAAGATAAAGGTTTCATTTTATTTTAATCTATCAGGTCTGGAAAGGTTTCATATTTCAGTTTTGCTTGTTGTAATTCCTGAATTAAGTAAAAGGTGTTTATTTTGGAAAGGCACACGGTAGTATTTTTCAGTGTTTAAACTGACTTTACCCAAGCCAGTCTTGACCATTCTCCTACATGCCTGTCCACTAAAAAAGGAGCCTTTTGTTTTGCTTTGAAGTGTGAGGTGGTCTTTTGGACAGACTGTGCCTGCTCACTTCCTTCACTGCACTGGAAAACCTCTTTCAAGCCTGTCCCTCCCAGCAGTGAGAAGTCACCTGCCACAGGGGTGAGCCCCACTGTGCTACCAGCTGTGGTGGCAGAGACCATGCTTGGTCTTCATTGGTTGGACTCGATGATCTTGAAGGTCTTTTCCAACCTAAACGCTTCTATGATTCTATGATATGTTCTCCTGTTCACCCCAGCACCACGGAGCTGTGGCCCACTGAGGTGGGAGGTCCCTGTTAAATTAAAAAAACCCCACATATAGTGGCAAATAACTAGGAAGAAGAAAGAAAACTCGCTTCCTCTGTATCTTGGCAGCAAACCAGTGGTGTGGAGCTTTGCTTGCTGGGGCTTGTGAGGGGTTAGCAGGCGGTGGAGGAGTGACGGTGAAGGCAGCAGCAGTGCAGAACGTGCTTCTTGCAAGGTGGTCAGCAGCATCCAGCACTTCTCTGCATGGCACGTGTGGTGGCACCACATTGCTGACCCAAGAGCTGAAAGCTTTGTGGTGAGGGGGTGAGAGATAAAAGACGGTTTGCTGTGCTTCATGTATTATGGCTGTGATTGACAGGTACAGCAATACTTATTCCTAAATGCCTGTTTCATGTCTCTTGTGAGCACCGCAGAGTCTTTCCTTGAAGCTATGTGATACTGATGCAACAAGGCCTGTAACTCCTGCATCTGAAAACTCATCATGTGCATGAATAATTTGCTGAATGTATGCAGATTTCAACACGTGTTCATAGCAAAGCATAATTGGCACCACTGAAAACTGGCTGGGAGTGGAGGAGTCTAGGCATCTCAGACACTGATCTGAGATGTTTTGAAAATGCTGTCCCTTGCCTTGTATTTTCATGATGTTTTCATAAACAGATGAAAATACTGACCCTAAATAGGAAGGTCGCTAAGTATTTCTCTTGCTTCCCAAGTTCGGTTGCACGAAACAAGACTGAATTTTAACTGTGTACACAGTATTTTGATTAAATGGCTAACTTGGCATTACTTTAAAATCTAATTTTAATTGGGGCTTTGCTAGAAGCAAGAATAATTTTTCTCCCTTCTTTCCTCATCAGTGCTGATGTGGGTTGAAACTCCTTTGTACATTGTTATAGCTTATTCCCGTACAGCTGAAAACATTAGCATGAATCACCGGGGAACAGAGATATGCTGCAGTGTCCCTCCCGAACACCACTCCACCAGTCCTATGCTTTTGTGTCACCTCTTAGCCTCCTTCTGTGCAGCTTGACTCTACTCTCTGAAACAGAAATGTTTTCCCAGTGAAGGCAACTCAGACAGTTTTGTGATCAAAGTTTTCCTGCAACAATCATGGGATTGTGTCCGAAGGCTCTCCACTCTGGAAGGGCAAGAGGTGCCCCCGGGCAGGGCTGGGGCAAGGGCCAGAGCCAGCATAATGCCAGGAACAAGCCTTCACAGAGCATCACAAGTGCAAAGTGTGAGGAGCTCACCCGTGTGACTGCTGTAGTAATAACATTTCTTCCTCAAGAATGCTGAGATTTCCAAACATAAAATACAACTGGGTGACACCATGCCCGAGAAGCAGCTTTACATCTGGCCTCCAGGGCTCAAGTCCTGGGGAAAGTCAGCTATGTATTTGATAATACCTTTAGAAGCAATATAATTGCCTTGGGAAAGGCTCTCTTTTTTCCATTATGTTTGATAGAAGATAAATATAGCTTTCAGCTGTAGCTTTCCTGGGCAAAAGACCGTCCTGGACACACTGATGTGTGCGCAGGCACTTCAATTGATTTTGAAAGGGCCAAGGTTTTTCCCCCTTTCCCTGTTTAATTTGTCTGGACAGGACTCCATGCACCCTTGGCACTAATTCAATGAGAAAGAACAGCATGCTTTAGGAAAAGGAGACTTCAGGATGGTCCTGTCAATGCCGTGAAGCCAGTTTAAGCAATTTTGACTTAAGAAATGTCTAACAACCTTTTCACATACAAGTAGGATGGTTCAGGAAAAGTTAGTGGTTTCAGAGTGATTAATGAAAACTCACCTCTCACTCGGAGCTTAATTCTTCTGTTAAAGGAATTATGGTTTTTGCTGTTAGCTGAAAGTGGGCTGACCTTGAAATAACGTAACATGCACCTTAGGAGGAGAAATATTTCAGGGCCTGTTGGTATCATACCTTCTCTATGTGCTTTGCAGGTATTTGCTCATTTCTCTTCTGCCAGTTCTGATAAAGACCTTACTCTGAGCAAAATCTGGTCCTTCACAGCTTTGGGTTATTCAGCAGCTGCCTTGCGCTGTATGAATGATGCAGCCCATAAGAGTGAACATTGACTCTACTCTGGTCATTTTAAATTACTTTTTTTTTTTTAAAGAGTTTAGGCTTAGTCCCAGTAATCTTTTCTGGTTTGGGATTGAAAGGCATTTCTTCAAAGCTTTTCAGTTCCCTAAAATTCTCTTCTTTATTAATGTAACAGAACAAATAAAGAAAATCAGGACATTCTTCTAATACTGTCAAAGCACTTAATAAGAAATGAAAGAGGATTTCTTTTGTTCCTACAATTATGGCTATTGAAGCAAACTGTGGTAGTGAACCTTATTTGGTTTTTGATAATTTTGTTATTTGAGAGCAGCTTAGACTACTGTGCATATGGTTACTACCCGTTATCACAGGGGAACATAAGGTAGTGAATGCCACATGAGCAGCAAAGTCTCATACAGGCAGGGAGGAAACAGTGATTTTTGTGGGTAAACCTTTCAATTAGGACATTAAAAAAAATCTGGTTTATATATGTTCCTCAGCTATATACTTTCTGTGGGTCCTTGGAGGTGTCATTTAGGGGCAAATATTCAAAGACATTTAGGTACACAGCTCTCGTGGGATTAAATGGACTTCACTGACTATATGGGCCTCATCTTTCTGGGTCTGGTTTCCACCAGGTGATGATGTTTCTTTCATACCCTATGTATTGCAACTGCAAGCTTTGGATAAAAAGCACTTTCTTTTAGTGTGTGTCATTTCATCAACTACCAAAATGGCGCCAGGCACCAAATATGCAGAGACCAAATACAGGTTATACTGTACTGCATGGGTATGCGTGTGTGTATGTATCCATCTGCACATGCAGACTGTCTCTTCAGTAACCTTTTCTGTCTCTTTCTAGCTTTGCTAATGTTGAGGTAAAAATGCTTTTTCTGTATTTCCTGTCTTCTTAAATGGCTTTCCTAACTTTCCATTCTTCATTTTTCATCTGATTTCAATTTAAGCTGTGAGGAAGATGAACCTCTGACCTGCCAAAGAACATCACTCTTGTGAATGAGAACCTATATTAAAAGATGTTTAAATTCCCACAGAAGCAAGTGTTTTTAAAGCCGTTAGATCTGTTTCCTTACAGTTTGACGTCTCTTTTTGCATTATATTGCACTATATAATGTACAAAACATACAAAAGGCAAATTGGAGTGCTGTGAATACGTTTCTGACTGTGTAATCTACGACATTATACAACGTGAAATTTGTTAAAAAGTTAAACAACAAATTATTTCAAAACAGGGTGACAGAATGATTGAAGTATCATTTGAAAATATGGACAGGGTATGTCTGCATATTTTAAGCATAGCTTTTCCACAACTCGCTTTTAAAAGGAAATTCTAGAAAATTTTAGGTAATTCTGCACAACTCCCTGGTTTTGATAGAACTGCATGAAGAGTATCTGGTTCCATAAAACTTTTTTCAAAAAAACCTATATAAAACCTTAATTAAAACACACTGTCTCTATCAGTGCTACAGGAAATCAGATAACAAAGCAATGGCACCCAATATGCTGCTCGAGATGGCATAATTTCCTATTTCATTTACAGTTCTAATGAATGTTTCATTTTCTCTTCATTATTCCATATGCATCTTTCTTCGTCCTGGAGATAATGTAACAGCAGGCACTGCAGGTTGTGCTTAAACAATTGTCATTTGTAAGACATAAAGTGTATGATACAGTTCTATAGGCACTCCCCTAATGAAATCAATGGCTCTGTCACTGTGCTCATGAGCATTTACACAATAGACTGATCCAACTGCTGGCACCAAGTAACATTTGTTTTGAAATTCAAAGGAGAGGCCATCAAATTCTTCCACAATTTCCCATCAGGAAAGAAGAATCCAGTAGCCCCCATTATTTCATTTCTCCTGAAAAATAAACGCCTAATTAGACAGTGTACTGCAGGAAAACTAAAATGAAAGAAAATCCAGCCAAAGTTTATTAATCTGAAAAATCATCAGTCTTGCTTCTCTTTGTGTGCCAATCCTGTTTATGCTCAATGTGTTCACATATGACTGGAAAGGAGATTTCAATCAACATTTTATGCTGCATGCCCAGTTTTCATGCCTTCATGTGTGACCTTTTCTTACCCTGAAGGTACAATTGTTTTTTCAGTGACATATATTTTATTAACTTTTTCATGCTGGGATTGCATTGAAGTAATGCTGCTTTTGCCCCCTGGAGTCACACCAGGTGACACAGGCTTTCAAATCGCAATTTACAGAAATGGTCTCCTGCAGATGTCCCGGGAAGGATGGGAATCTCTTACAGAGTGAAGGGTCTACCCCTGCCACTTACAGAGGTGCTCCTTCATGATCCGTGAACAATTTCAGTCTGGTGGGCTCTTTAAAGCTATTTCCATTTTTACGTATTCTTCGCCACTCTCTTCTTGATTGTACATTTCAGTGGCTCTGCAGGGCTGTGAGATCCAGGGATTTCTTTTTCGGTAGCAGCCATTCAGCTTCATTGCTCCCCTGTAAAACATCTGTTTCTTCTCCTGGGAGTCAGCAAAATTTGAGTAGGGCAACCAGGAACAGCAGCAGGGAAAATTGAGAAGGAATGTAAAAGGCAGCATGACCAGAGTAGGCAAGGAGCCAGTGCTTGTGTCCAGGCTGGTCAGTGGGCCAACTCCAAGACAAGCAAGAAACACAGTGGTTGATCAGCCTACAGCAAAAAATGGCTAAGAAGCAATGACATCATTTTACTTAACCAGGGATCTGATCAAAAGCCTGCTTAGGTCAGTGGAAAAAGACTCCCACTGAGATCAGTAGACTTTGGATCTGTCCTCCGAAACTACTCCACCATTGGTAATTAAAATAACTTTTGCTGCCACCTCTTCCTCTTAGCATGACGGATTCCACACTTCTGTTATGAAAGAAGTGGACTTGCTTATGACTAAAAGGTGGAGTGGTTGCAAGGAAGACGTGCTCCAGAATCTGGCCTGTAAAACATTTATTACTAGTAAAGATGTGAGGGGAAGAAAAAACCCAGAATGGTTCTCAACTTCTTGGTGAGTTTCCAAAACAGCATGAGGCAGCAAATCCCCAGTTTAGTGGCTGCAAAACAAGCACTTTTCACATGAAACAGAAGCCCAGAGCTTTGTTATTGCTGCTTTGGAAGTCAAAATGATGAAAAGAACTGCTTGCTTTCATCATTGCTCCACCAATGAGTCCCTGCAAACAGCCTTTGCAGAGGAAATGGGGATTTAGCATCCAAGGCCCCTTCTGAGATCTCATGACATATTGTGGGCATTAAGAAAAAGGATTGCAGAATTATAAGTATTTGCTGCTGCTTCTTTGGTCCAAATGTCACCAGGAAGATTATTTTTTAAGATGGACAGTTTGAGACATGAAGTCTACATCCGACTCTAGGCTTCAGCTGGTAGGACCCAGAGATACCCATTCCTCAAAGCCCAGTTCTGAGTCTCTTTGCTGGCTGTTGCACAGCATCCCAGACTGTGCTCACCTGGGGCCAGAGCTGTGCTCTTGCTTCTCACTCTCCAGCACCCAGCACATTTTGGATGCCTCTGTGATACTGAGTAGTAACAGCGCTTCCGATTAGGAACAACAAAAGAAAGTGTCAAGAGTGCTTATTTTGGTGCTCTGTCAACATCTCTTTATGCATGCAGAGGTTTTATGTAGATATTGGCAGAGAACTGCATGAAACCCACACCTCTTTTGCTACAAAGTGAGAAATTTCCCCCAGAAATCTGGGGAATACAGTAGAAGAACATAAAAGAAAACAAAACAAAACCCAATTACCAACACAACGCTGCCCAACTTTGTCCTGACCATAGAGAAATCAGAAGCAAATCTGTGTCTGTTCTTCCAGCCATATATATATGTTTTGATTACAATTCACAGCTAATGCTTTACCATGCTCAAAGCTATAGCCAGGCATGGAAGAGCCGGAGAACCCCAGGAGACACCAGGACTACATTGCCACATCCCCGCAGAAGATACCCATTGGGGAAAATACTACAGGGACCGAGCTGCAATTGCCAAGATTGCCAACCCAAGGGGGAGCTCTGAGTGAAAGGCAAGCAATGCTCTCCTGGAAGGAAACCCACTGCTTGCTTGCAGGTAAATAGGCATTACTGGTCTGCCACCTGTAGCACTGCTGTGTTTGTTGTGATGCCGAAAGCAATGAGGTCATGCTTTCAGCTGTACATGGGTACTTTTACTTGTATTTATCTTTATTTTGCATGCCTTTTTCTCTGTTACCCTACTTGTCTAGCCCTCCCTCACAGTACAAGCACTGCTGCTTGGTGTTTCCTGGAGGGAACAGTCTGTTTCAATTACTGTGGCAGCAGTAGACCATTGTTGATAACAAATAGCTATTGTGCTCCTGGCCCCAGAAAAAGGCACTGTAGGGAAATGTGCCTCCAGTTTGCAGGCAACAGTCCAATTTCCCAATTTATTTTCAATATTCAAACCTTCACTCATGCTCTCTGCTCTGCCGTCTACAATCCCAAAGAAAAAGGCAATGATCCTACCCATCCAATGGTCCTAGATTTGCAGGGAGTAAAATGGAGTTTCACAAGTTCCAAGATGAGTAAGAGCACCAAAACCTAGCCCACTTTCATGTTTCTCAAAAGGGACGCTAGCAGCCTTTCACAGAAACAACACCTTCAGTGCAAGAAGGTCTCGGATGCTTCACATATAATTGATGAGCGAAGTCTCACTGTGACCTGCAAAGGAGAGAGGTCCTCTGACTCCTCTGTGTACAGGTAGGACAGCAAGAGGTGAGGTGACCTGCCCAAGGCAGTAGGCAGCTGGTGACAGACCCAGAAGTAGAAAGCTTCTTTCTGACGTCCAGGCCCACAACTTTCTGCTTCTAGGTCTTCCTTCTGCCATCTTGGATTAATAGTTGAGCGTAACAACTCAGCATGAGTGGAGGTATAAAATAACACAAGTGAATGTCCATGTTGGGTTAGCACCGTCATTGCCTGGGTTTAATAACGTGTGCTCAAAGTCATACTTACCAGACACCCTGTGTTAGGTTTTTCCTGGAATCACTGGCCATACTTCTCCATGCACCAGCCTGTAATTTGTGAAAACACCACTTTTGCTTCTATTTTTGAGTCATGTTTCTTATCATTTCCTTCACAGTTATCAGGGCTGGGTAGTTCTGCAAGAGCTCAGTCAGCATGAGAGAAACCAGCAGTATGCAGGGAAAATGACAGTGACGGCAAACTTCAAAAGGTTCAGAGGTTCAGGCAGAGGCGTAAGCTTATCTGAACCTCTTTGGTGTGGAAATTGAGATGGAGTGTCATGAAAAACCTCAACTCGCTTGGAAGACATGTGGCACATCAGAATTTCAGCTGGGTTTGAAGTAACTTGAGAGTGACCTTTCCCGCATTCTTTCCCTATTTCACCTTCCTGTCCACCACGAACGAAAAGTGGCAGAAGTGCACAACGGTTTCAGTATGTGGGGGCAGGCTCCCTGCTCCCCCATCCTCTGTCCTTTGTCATTAACACATTGAGGGGCCCCATCTGCAAACAACAAAAATCCCAGCCAACTAAAGTGTCCTTTTTAAGCTTTACAAGAACGTTTTGGGCAGTATTGGAGGTTGGGAGAGGAAGTGTGCAGAGGTAAATAATTATTTCATGTGAGAAAGTTTATTTGTATGGGGGCAGCTGGACCAACTGGCAGCATCATAATGTGGAGGTGATATAAGGGTAAAAGTAATATAAAACTGTGCAGGATAAATTCCCCCTGACATACACCCCATGCCACTTCAGAGAAATTGATGGCTTGCATGGATTGTAAAAAGAGTACAGATTTTGGCCTTTTGTTTTTATGCAAGGCTACAAATTCCCAACGCTGTGATTGTTGCCCTTGATATGAAAGTCGCATGCTATGATTCAGTGGTTTTAGCTCTCCTCAAAAAGCTCATTAATCACTGATTGTATAATTATTCTGCTGGAAATCTCAATCCATTTTTTTTTCATGTGAGAGTCAATAGTTAGAGGTCTGTCAAGTCTAATCACTATAAAACCCTATTGTCAAGAATATATAACTGGGCTGTAAACATTCGTTCTAATCTAAACAATTGCGCAGAAACAGTCTGTTAAAGGAGGTAAATTTAAAAAAAAAATACAGAAAGAAAAAAAAAGAAAAATCCATATGGCTGGTTTTAGTTACATGTCCTTTAGTGGAGGTAGTATGAGGCATCCAGCTCTGCAGGCTCAGGATGAGCACAAGGCTATGGTGCTTCTCTCCGTTCTGCCGGCAAAGGGAAAGGAAATGCTGCTGTTACTCTCTCCTCCTTCAGATACCGCAGATGGTTTTCTGTCCCAGGCAGATGAAAGTCTGGGCCAAAGTCCCAGTGCCAAAGTCTGGGCTCCAGGCAGAGGTTTCTGCGCCATGAGTGCCTTTCTAGCAGGTGTCTTTAACCAAATCCAGGTCCATTCTGTATTTTGCTCAAAAGGTGTAATTTTGATGCACGGGAGGTTTCATCAAACTATGTCATCGTCCCCTCTGGCCTGAAACTTTGTAGTAAAATAATCCAAAGCAACCCCTGCAGTGGGTCCCTGGCAGGCAGACTGCGGCAGCAGCCAATGCCAGGAACTTGTGCCAGAGCCGGTGCTGGAGCTCCCCTTGCTGTCACCCTGTGCCCACTGGGTGGGTTTGGTCGGAGGAGCCTGGCCTGCTTTTTGGTACTACTGTCCTGGGCTGTCTGGGCAGTCAGCCAGCAGCTCCATGCACAGATAAAACAGGAGCATGAGCTTGGTGGGAAGCACCAATTTCAAATCTGCTGGTATATGCATGGGTATTCCTATAATTCAGGGCAATTTTTGAGGGGCTGTCTCTACAGCCCTGGGACTTTCATTAATTTCATAGCAGAGCTGTGTGTTGCTATGTGGAGAAATGGTTTCTTGGATGGATAAGTAGGCTAGGATGACAAAATGTTTGAGTCCCATCCAGTGGGGGGAATATGGAGGAGCTCAGTCCCTAAGCCCTGAACACCGCTACCTCCACTGCCTAGTGTGGCAGAGAGTAGTTGTGCTGAAAATAACTTTCCCAATTTAAACAGAGAAGTCTCTGATGTTCCCCCTTCCTCTCCGAAAGCAGGCATGAGAGGAATCCGTCAAATGAGAGGAAATCTCTGGCTTTCCAGCATGCCGTTTCAGGCAGGTGTGGTGCTGTGTGCATCTGCTTGGTAACCACAGGAATGATTTCTGAGCATCATTAGACATTTCAATGTAGAATTGTTATGGCTGGAGAAGCACCTTTTGCAGAACTGGATCACTGCATAAGCAACTTCTTGTAATAATAGTATTTTTAAATGGCCCATGGTTCCAGACAGAGCAATAAAGCACATCAACAAATACTTAGGGAAACAGTCATACCTATGAGCCCCAGCTGCACATCCCCACAGGACGCTGTGCCTCTAAGAGTGGGCTGGCTAAAACAGACTGTGCAAATGGAAAGAAGGACAAAGCAGCTTTCTGTAGTGAGGCACTTAAAAAATCCCTGAAAGTTTTCTGCTTCTTTCTCTGGGTGTTCCTGCTTCATGAAACAGAATCTGAGGACCAAAGTGGTTCAGACTCAGGATATCTACTGGAGAACTAGGGCTTGAATGCAATGTTTCTTGAACCCCCCCAGGTGTTCAGCATATAAAAGAGAAGGGAGGACTTCCCTGCCTCCCCACAGCCCTTATGCTCCACCAGGATAACCACTGTGTGTAACACGCAGTGGCCGTGATGTCTATCAGTTAGCAGTGCGCAGTGCCTAGGAGAAGGACCACATAGTCTGGAAGGGAAGGGCTCTAGCGAGGTCCTGCCTCTGGCTCCAAGCAGAGTCAGTACTGAATTCAGACCTAGCTTCTCAGGGCTTTATCCAGTCAGGAGCTGGAAACTCCCAAGGGTGAAGCCCACGTAACCTTTGTGGGTAATATCTGCTCCAAAGTCTGACTGTCCTCATGGTGGAAAGATTTTTCCTTATATTCTGTCTGGACATCCCCTATTTCAGTTTATGACTGCTGTCCTGTTCTATGACCATGCATGTCAGTGAAGAGCCTGGCTCCATCTTCTCAATAACCCCTTTATAAGTACTGGCAGGCTTCTGGTAGGTCTGTCAAAGCTTTCTTTTCTCTTCCCCAGGCTGGACAAGCCTTGTCAGCCGCATCTCATGCAGCAAGTGTTGCCCCCCCAAACACCTTGGTGGCCCTTCCCTTAGCTCCCTCTGTTGGTCAACGTCCCTGTGTCTGGGGACACAAAATTGGACACAGTATTTGCCATGCAGCCTGACAAGTGCCAAGTAAAGAGGAACAAAATAAAATTGTTGTTCACCATTCTAAATTTAAAGAAACTCTGGCAGGAAATACTTTTAGTCTTTTGAGATTTAACATTTAGCTCAACCCTAAAATCAGAGTGAAGCCCAAAAGAATCCATGAACTACTTTTTTTTGACACATTCCTCACAGCAACACTAATAAAAAAATTGCTGAAGACATAAAAAGGATTCAAAATCATAATAGTTCACCGAATGCAATTAAAAAATTCTCATCTTTCATTTCAGCACTGCTGGTTCATTTGCGTATCAGAGACCGCCGGGCTGAGCAAGCATTGCAGGTATAGATGTCAGCTCTGAGCAATTTCAGGGAGCAGGCATGCTTGCCTCAGGACATCTCAGGGATGGGAGCAGCCAGCTCAGAAAGGCATGGCCTAGGGATTTCCAGGCTAGGACCCTGAAGGTGTTCCCGAGTGCTATATTGCTAACAGAAGTGCATCTTTCCAAGGGGTATATTGAACCCAGTGCCGCTGGGCTTCTAATTCACCTTGTGAGTTGGAATCTTTCCTCGTGTAGCTGTTGAAGCTTGTCACCAGCACCTGAGAATGCTTCCTCAGGAATGGCAGACTGGCAGAGTCAGTAACACCTCACAGACCAGGAGAAATATTAAAATATATGTGTGTTTGAAAAATGCCACTGATGAATGGCCAAAGATAAAAGACTCTTGACTTTATTAGCCAAACTTTCAGTGAGGTTTTTTTTTCTTTTAATCCTTCAGGCAATACTTCCCCCATTTCTTTGCTCCGAAAATCAGATTTCATTTCTTCAGATTTTAATTTTTTGGAGAATAAACTGCTGTAAGTCTTTGGAGGGTTCTCAGAAATGTGATGGCTGCTGTGTCAGGCATTTTGGTTGAAGAAATACTGCAGCTGAGTTGATGGAAAATAACCTATTGCTTGCTTTTATTAACCATTGCCTGATTATTATTTTTCCTGCAAAAGACAGAACTATAACTGGTCACAAGCTGGTGTTTCATCTAGGCAGAGAATAAGCCAAAAAGTGTCAAAAGTAAATAGCTAACCCACTGGGATAATGTTACCTTAAAAATGTTGGAGGATTTGAATATATTTTGTGAGATGGCGTTTTTGGACTTCTTCCCATTCTCACTCCTTTGTTTTGAATGCAGATAGGTTATATGAGCATTGGTTTCGCTCACAAAAGCTGTCTGAATCTAAAATGAAGCACTTCAAAATTAAAAAAGGCGAAGTCAGAAAGACTGAGACAGTGAGCAGCCCTCTCAGAGAATGCTGTTTGGAAGTGGTATCATTAGAGGTGCTAGTGCTGAGACAGGAGAGCGTATGCACAAAATTCCCTGCGTCACTAAATATGATTTTCAAAACCTCGTAATATCTTCTGTAAAAGCTACTAGCCCGTCAAATATTTTTGCAGTTGATCTCTTTGCTGCTGAAACTGTAAAGCAAGCTCAAATAAAGTTGCAACTATTTTGCTATAAAAAAGCCACATCCTTTTTCTTTTTGTCTCCTTGTTTTAAAAACCTGACTGTACAGCATTTGATCAAGCTTTCAAAAAAAAGCAAAACAAAATTCTCCCTCAGGCATAAAGCAATCTTGGGAAGTTTTGGCTCAAGATACAGATATTTGTGAGAAAATGAAAACAAGACCTTGGAAACAAAATTTTGCAGCAACCATAACTGTGCATCTCTATTGTGGCTTTAATTATTACGTGGGAAGATGCAGTTAGATATTTAGAAAAGCTGGAGGATTAATATTGCTATTGAAAGACTGAAGTGGGGCTGGCAGCCGTGATAAGGATTGGGGACCCTGCAGAAGCACAGCTGCTTTCCAGCTCCATATCAGGATACAGCCATGCAGCAGCAGCGGGCAGGGAAAAGGAGGTGCTTTTGTGTCTTTTGTAGTCTCCCTGGTAAATCCTCTTCCTAAAGGAAATGCCGAAGAGTGAATGCAGCCGGCATGCTCTTTCTCCACATCATTCAGGAACAGGTCTCCATCCTGAACTGGGAGCTGGTGTTTAGCCATCAAAAGGATATTTCACACCTGCCTTTTGAACTGTTTAGTTGCAGGCAACCAGGCAGCCTGCTGCTCTGTGCATGTGTGTAAGCCCACACCTCTTTTGGACGGTTACTTGTTAATAATCAAAACTTAACTGACAGCACAGAGGTCATTAATGGATATTAAGATTTCCATCAACTCTGACCTGTGTCTGATTTAAATCAGGGGTCTAGAAATGATAGCTGACCACCTCCACGACCTCCTGCCAAGCAGTTATATCAGTATTTAATATATCAGATTTTTCCAACCATGTATATTCCCTCATTTCTGTGTTATTCTGTCGCTATTTTCTCTTTACCCACCTATAATTTTCTTCAATAAACTCACAAAATTACTTTCTCACTCATTTTCAAGGCTGGAGTAAGCATTCTTTAAACAGATGTTAAGCATTAAAAATAGCAAGGAGTAATGATGAATAATTGGGATGATCTGAGTGAGAGATTACAAGAATTGAAGGAAATAATTTAAGGGGAAAGAATTCTATTGCCACCAGTAAGACAAAGTAAAGTATGAAAATAATTGCAGAAGTTATGCTTAATATTCTTGAGGGGCCCCCACGCCGAGCCCCGATACCAGGGACACATCTAACATGCAGTTAGCATCTGTCTCAGGTAAGGCCGTGGAGATTATGTTGTCCGTGGGACAATGTCAAAGGTAGCTCTGTTTTATGCATATGAAATGTCAGAGTCATCCAGATTTAGAAGCATGGATGCATGGCTTAAATCTGTCACTCCCCTTTTCTCTAAGCTGCAAAGTCTGAGCTTTGCTTTTGCAAGATGCACAACAGTCTCACTCCTTGCCCTTTTCTGTTTTCAAAGGAGGTATTTGCGCTGTAGTAAACTCATATATTTTGTTAGAGTTGCCTCCATGCCAGTAACAGAGCTACAGGCATCAGAAAAAAGTGTATGTGACCAGCCCCAGCCTCTGTTCTGCAATTTTCTCTGTGTAGGACATGCAGTCAATGGCAGGATTGAAGTTTTATCATAACACAGCCAAGCTGTATAATGAAACTTTAATGTCAGAATCTCTCCTCAAACACAGTACTTTGACACCTTAATCATTTTTGCCTTTTGTTCTTTGAACCAGCTCCAGTTTTTCTAATTAGGTTGTCTGGTACTTAATGAGGGTTCTCAATGTGCCCCCCACCCCCAGCACTGAGCAGGCAACGAAGTCCATCACCCATCTTTACTATGATCCGCTTGCTTTAGAGTGTTTTTTATCCATCATTTACAAGCAGTGAACAATTTGCTGTCTGGTTTTGTTCTTCCTAAATGCCTGATGTTTATTCTGGGATTCTCCTTCTCCTTGGATGACTCTGCTTTGGGTTATTTCCCCCAGATGTGTTAGCAGAATGCAGGTTTTGTTTTACAGTGAATTGCCTTTTGTTACTTCTCACTTGTAATTCTTTAGATATGTATATATTGCTGTGGTTTTGCTCTTTCTCTTCTGTATCTGAGCATGCACTTTGCAGCCTGTTTTGCGTCACTAATGAAGCTATTATTCAGAGTCAAAACTGGAGGGAATCTTGTGAACTTTTTGCCCCTTCTTCCTCATCACACTCTCTCCTGCAGTTTTGCATAGGGCTCCTTATCAGTCTCCCTTCTGCTGTTGCTCTTCTTGTAGGTCTTGATTAAGCAAATCGTTTACGCTCATTGCTGAACTTTGAGAATGCAAACAAGCCTGTCCTTTCACCCAGTGGCTGCTCAAACTTACTTGGAAGGATTGAAGCATGTGCTTAAGTGCTCTGCTGAAGGGAGGCTTCTATTTCAATTTCATTACTTTTATCCTTTACCTTTCGATTCTAGTCTTATATGTATAAAACATCAATAACTCCCTCTAGAATGGATTCTTTCTTTATCCCACGTCACTTGTTGCTCATGTTTCCAATGCCCTCCTGAAGTTTTCTAATAGCCCTTTTTGTACTGCTTGGTCCATTATTTTACTGGAGATTGAAGATAAAAGTGCTGGGCAGTAATTGCCAAGATCATTCTTCCTTCTGTGTAAATCAATATTATATTTGCTTTATTCCCAGCCTTTGGGACTTCCATAGTTCTCCATGACTTTCAAAAATAATTGCCAATGGTTCAGTAAATTAACTGGCTAACTCCCTCATCACCTTAGGATGAGTGCAACCAGACCAGCTGATTGATCTGTATGGTAGATATTCAAGATTTCTAACCGTTCCTTTAACCTGCACTACATTAATGGCTATTTGTATAGGATTTTTGCTATTTCCCAATTGCTACATCCTTTTTTTTCTTTTTTTTTTTGTTCAAGCAAGGGTATCATTTGGCCTTTGAAGAAATACTGGTTGTTTCATCTTCCTCTTGTTTATTAATGAAACTACTTTCTGGCTGGCTTTCCTTTCCCCTACGAGATAGTTGCGAAAGCTATTCTTATTCCCCAGTACTGCTTGGGTTAGCGTAAATTCAGCTAGGTTTCTCCTGTCCTTGTCATTTCTCTTTTCTCCTGTTTTCTCCAATTTCTCTTCTATTGCTGCTGCTCATTTTTGGGCTCTGTTACCTCTGAGAGAAGCAGCTTGCACCGCTGTCACTGACCTATTCCTACAAATACTTAGAAATGTAGCTGGGCCAGAAGGATCCAATCCATCACCAAATTCTGTCCCAACTCTCCCACGCTGACCTGGTGTCCTCTCACACCTGGGCTTTTTCGCTTTCTTTTATTTATAAACAATGGAAAAGGAATAGCTTTAGGCCAGATATTTATGACTGACTTTCCAAGATAATTCTCTCTTTCGAAGAGACACTTAATAGGCAGTTGCCAAGATCAAGCAAGCCCTGTGTTACCAGTTCCCCGGAGGTCAGGGCAGAGACCCTCCCGGGAGGTGGCTGCCCAGTTTCTCTGTAATTTGTCGATGTGACCTCAGCTGGTGAATGATGTTTAAGCCCGGAGCTCTTTTGTTGTTGTCTCTCTCTCATGCACTCATAAGGGCACTGACTTACACGACCTAGCAGGACTTTTCCATCTTTAACTTCTTTGAAATGGTTTACCTTTTACAGCATCCTTCATTTCTAGGTTGTTTCTTTTTCCCAAAGGCTCAGTTTTATACTTCCCAGTTCTCAAAATGCCCTCACTTTAATAAATGATGGCAGTTTACAAGCTGTGCTTTGGCCGCTATTCTTGTTGTGCTTGAAGTATTTCTGAATAGATAATTGTCACAAACTCTTTCCAGATTTAGGGCAGATTTTTTCCTGTCCTGCTCCTTGTGGTACCAGCTCTCAAACTGGCCAGTGGGCCATCGTGTTGTCCTCAGAGTAATGTAATGTAGCGTGTTGGGCAGCTCACACAACCTGTTTCTCATTTGGAGCTGCTGCCATCCTAAACCTATAATTTTAAGGAGGCAAATGGTTTATTCTCTACTTTGATGTTCTTTCATGTTCATATGCCTCTATTTTGCTCATTTTCCTCATTGTGAAGGCTGCTTTCTTTGCTCCTGTGACCGGCTACTTGGACATCAACACACATTATCAGCTACTTGTCTTAGAGGGAGTGAAGAAAAGGGGGCTGGGGGGCAAAGCATCATCATTTTCTTTCTCCTTCTCTTTAAGATCCTTTGATTAGCTTTTCTACCACACATCTTTATTACCATATTCCTGGCTTCCCACTGATTAGCTCCGACACAGTCTTCTGAAAACATATGGGTAAGACTTTAGAAACATATTACAGGAAATATTAAAAGTACTATCTTGTTACTAAATTCATAATTATCCTTCTTTTGAGAGTACCTTATAAAGACCAAGCATGATACCACAGATGGTGTAGCTGGAAACAAGGAGCTCAATTAAAAAAAAACAGGAAAAAAATACCCACCCAACTTTTAATTTTTACACCGTCTTGATTTTTCTGGGTAGCCCCTATCACCATGCTGCTCCAGAAGCCTCGTGCCTCCCTCGTCATCTTTCTGTTTAACACATCTTGTGCATCTTGCCCTGACAGAAGCAGTCCATGTCCCCAGTTAAACCTTTCCATACTCGCAGATGTTTCATCTCACATTGTTTAAATTTCGTCACTACTCAAAAGAGGAAGCTGAGTGTTTCAGGACCCTGATAAAGGGGTCACTGTGACAGTCATGACCCGGTCATACTGCCCAGTCTCTGCTCTTCAGTTGTTCTGTGAGCAGGACTTCATTTGTATTAGTTGGGCATCTGTATTGCCCTGAAAAAATGTGGATGACTTGGACTCTTCTTTCTTGCATGATTGAAAATATTTTTATATATGGAAGAAATTCCCTCTAAACCCTAAAAAAAATAATAAGAGTCCAGCATGTTAACATAGTAGGTGACTTGCTGTAGTCAGTGGCAGAATCTTTTGCTTCCAGGCAATTTGCCCATTCTGACTTTGTTCTTTATTCCCTGCTGTCTCGTGCTCAAGAATAGACTCCCAATTAATATTTGCCATGTTGCCTCATACTCAGCCATCAGGTAGGTTTGAAAAACCGCCCGTTCATTGGGCACTCCACCTTGAAATGTATGAGGTGCTGTGGAGGATGACCAAGGGAAGGGAAGGTCCCCAAAAGCTAATGGGGCTCAGGGCACAAGCAAACATTGGCTTCAGATAAATACCTAGGAGGATGCACACCACTGTTGTGGAGGCTGAGGTTTGCCTCTGCATGCAGGGCAGCTGAAGACAGCCCTGGTATTTATTTCTAGTTCTAGTGTCCTTGGTGTTGAAGGGATGATGAAAAGCTGCAAAGAAATTTAAAAAACAAATGAAAAAGAGGACAATATGAATGTGTAAGACATCATCCTCCAAGAGTTTAGTTACCAAAGAGAAGGTTAAGAGGTGAGTTGAACGTGGTCTGTTGATAACTATTTGAGGGGAAGACTGCTGATAGTAGAGGGCTCTTAAATTCAGCAGACAGAATCATTAAGCAAAACCCAGCAGTGGGACAGTGAAGCAGTGTGAGTTTGGATTAGAGACAAGAAATAAATTTCTAGCAATGAGGGCAGTTAACCATTTGAAAATCTTTGCCTGTGTGGTGAGTTTCCTATTGCTTGCATATTTAAATCCAGATTACTGCCTTTCTAAAAATGTGTCCTCTGGCACCGCTGGGTTTAGATAGACCTTGTGGATGAATTTCCATGCTCTGATTTTTAGAGAAGGCAAAGTGAAAGCAAGACATTTTGATGCTCTTTCCTGATAGTATCAACTCCCAAACATTTTTTCCCCCCTTTCCAGCTCCTGAGACACCCCCTCACTCCACAACAAGCTCCATCTGCCAGGAGCTCCGTTCAGCTCCTCCTGCAGACACCACGCTGTCTTCCTCCATAGCAGCTCTTAGGTTTAAACCACCTGGCAGAAGTTCTGGGTGTGAGTGGCTAGGGCAGGCAGCTCCCAGTCCACAGCTTTGTTGTGGCACAGGAGCTCAGCAGTCCCCTCAGGCACTGGAGGTGGGTGACTGAAGCCTTTGTCCCAGTCTTAGCTAGACTGATTGTTTCACAGTACAGTTGTGAAGGCCCCAGGGAGACTGCTCATGGTTTAAGGGAACTTGATGGAGGGATGCACCCTCCTGTAGGTCACAGCAGCCAAGGAGGTGGATGTGTTTTGCCTGCTTGACATGCCAGTGCCAAGCTGGTTATTGGCTTTTAAACCTTGCCGCCTATTTGGGAGTCCCCGCACAACCAAATCTGCAGCTGAGGGGGGATGCATTCATGCAACATTTACTCACTGATGCTGGGTTTGTTTGACCCTCTGTCTATAACACACAGGAGTACATCATACTTTATTTTGTCACACCTGTGCCTACCTTCCCAATTCTCCTCGTAGCTATGGGCTGCCTGAAAGATAACTCCACAACAAATGCAGGTGTTTTGCCAAGGCTAAAGCTGAGACAGAGTGTGTAAAAGTGAAGAAAGGCAGGTGAGCTCTGATGGTTCAGACTTTGCTCTAGTCCTGTTATTTAATGAGAAGGTTCCTCTTTATCTTCTCCAAAATTGTTTTCTGTTGCAACACTGTTCAGAAAATAATTTCTTATACCTTCTGTCTCACAGCAGGTTATACTCCTACATTTGTTTTCAGTCTTGGTCTGATTGCAAATCTTCTAAAATATGATTCTTTGTTCTTTTTAAACAAAGCAAAAACCCCTCTGAGCTGAATTTGAAGAAAATGGACTGTCTTCTTTTAAAGATGGGTTTGAAAGATTTTGGAGGTTTTGAACTGTATAGCTATATAACTGTAAAGTTCTTTTTGTACTGGCTCTACAACCTTGGCAGGAGCTTGGAGCTCCTATTAGTCTAGGTAATGAGCAATAATAATAGAGATAATGACACTTCTGAATGTTAAAAATAGATTATCTGACAATGTGTTGGTCCAACGTGAGATAATCTTAAGTCTAATATGGTTCTGCATCTCAAGCTGTATAAAAATCTACTTTTGAGATGACACGCTGTTCTGAGATAATCTTCCCTGCATAATGAGTTAAGGTATTTAGGCCTTTCTAAGTACCAGTTACTGAGTTTATAATTTTATCTTGGAATTTGGATACATCAGAAGAATAATGAATGTGTTACCAAGAACAGGGGACCTGCTGGCATGTAATTTTAGGTGCTTGAAACACCAGCTATTAGAAGTGCAGCTTCACGTGCTTGAAATTTATTATTTTTTAATTTACCAAAATCAGCTGGCTATGTTTGGAATCCTCTTTAAACAATCAAAACATGCAACTCAGCAGAAACCCAGTTTTCCAGGCTTGGGACAAGTTGTGTGTTTTTGTTTAAACAGCATGACAACTTCTAGCACGGGTTTGCCAGCAAACCCAATGAATAAGAAATCCCAGTTATTTTGTTTCTAGGCCTAGCAGTTTCAGATATGCCCAGCAGAGAGCTTTTTGTCTCTAAAACTCTGTTTCTAAGGTATGTTCCCCAGAAAACTTTAGCATGAAGAAAGCACATATCGGATAAGAAAGGCAAACTATGCTACAGTGTTGTCTTGGGTCCATTTTAAGTCAGCAAAAAGAAACTCAATGAATCAGCATGCTCTCACCTCCCTTTTAAATGTATCTGATCTAATATCTATTTCTGTGACAATTAGAAACTTAGACAAGTGCGGGTCACTGAAATTTAGGGGTTCAGCCTTTGGGTCCAGATAATCTTTCTCTGAGATATGATTGTTCACCTAATAGCTAATTAGTTAAGGATACTCATTTAAAAAACAAAACAAATCCTCCAACAAAATTTGGCTGTGAGCATCACTTCAGGACTTTCTCCAGCAATGCTAAACACCTTTCCCTTCCTCCTGGCTGACTGTGTTTCTAGAGTATCCAAAATCCGGACTCCTGAAGCCATGGTCTCTTGGAGGAATAGCAGGTGCAGCACCTGCACACAGCAAACCACTGCACTGGCAGTAGGTAGCTCAGTTGGTCACTCTATTTCTTTTCTTCCTTTCCTCTTCAGAACAACTATGGTAAACCTCCAGAGTAAAAGTAAGCATGCCTCTCTCTTTTGGCTGGCACCCATGGCTTGGAGTCCCTGCAGGGCTGCTGCCATCCCCAGCAGTGCCACTGCATTGGGCCAGAGCAGTGCTGGGAGCACATGTGGGAGCCCCAGGGCTCAGGAACACCTCTCAGTGTTTAGTCAAGACAATGTGCATTGCACGTTAAAGAACAGGTTAGAGGATACTACCTAAAATCAGCTGAAACCAGCGCATCTTAAATGCCTTTCTAGTTAGTCTTACATTTTCTTTTCCTAAAGACCTCCACAGGACTCAGGCCTTGCTAATTCATATTTATAAGTAAATTCTCACCTTATTTAGAGGAATATATTCTAAGGAAGCCCTTGGAAGTTTGCTGCAGGGATTCCCTGCTGGCTGCCAATACAAAGCTGCAGGAAATGAAAAGATCCTAGTCCAATTTTCTATAAAAACAAAAGGAAAGAAAAATGGTCAAGTTCTGGAATTTTATGTGTAAAATACAATGCTAATCTTAAATATTTCTCCTATTCCATGCCACCCTGGCTTCTGCATTTATAATCTCTTCATAATTCCTGGATTTAATTTGCTTAGTTTGCAAGAAAATGACGAGGTTTCCCTTTCCACACACAACTGCATCAGGTTTGTTTAAACTATGATGCAAATAATGATGAATTATTCATTTCTCTTCTTGTTCATGAGTTATGCACAGACCTATTTTTATCAAGTAATTTGTAGTCTCTAGCCATCTCTAGTCTCTCCTTGCTGGAAAGTCCAACCAAATGTTCCTCAGCAGGTTTTCTGCAGACTTCATTGATTCACTATTCGTGCTGCCCAGACTGTGACTGGTCACCTAACTTTCAATGTGTTGTCTCAGGTCGCTGAATGTGTGATGGCTGGTTTTGATCATGAGAGAAAGGATGACTCTGTAAGGAATGATAATTCCCATGCCCAAGTATTCTGGGTCCTACACAAATGCAGTCTTTGCAAAGACCAGCTCAAACCTCTCTAAACATCCATATGACCAAAGCTCAGTCTATCAAGGCCTATGGCAGACTAGACAGAAAAGTGCAGAAAGTTGAGGAAAACAAATGGCTGATCTGATACCAAAGGAAGGCTCCTGAAGTCGCTGAATTCACTCCCATTTTCTTCTAGTCCAGTTCTCCACTTTTGACCTAGGAAGAAACTCAGTCTACATCTGGCAGCAGAGAAAATGGGGACTCTACCTCTTTCTGCTTGCTTGCTCTAGAGCTTGGGAAGCAATTCAGCTGAATGCTGCAGTGTTATTACTCATTATCAGTTTTTCACAGCACACCAGCAAGTTAGTTTTCTTATGGAAAACCTTACTTCACCACTTTTTATCCTTTTCACCCACAGACTCTGCCTTGAAGGCTGCAATTCTCTCCAAAGCCTATCAGTTTGGTTCCTTGGCCAAGTGAGAAAGTTAATTAGCTGTTTTCTGCTTTTCTGTGCTTGTGCCTTTCTCTAGGAGAGAGAAGCAGCCAGAATGTGGATGTCTGAGTGATAACATGAGCATCACGGCACTGCCAGCTGTCCCTGCCATGATACTTCTCCATGCACGTAAGCAGGTTGGCCGCTGAAAACATGAGCTTTGTCATCTCCCCTCCTTGATCCCACCCAAACCTTAAAAGCTCTAGAAGACCCTGGAAAATAGTTCTCCACAGTTCGAGGGAATGCAGAGCTCCCTGTGCCCATTCTACATTGCCCGGTGATGGGGCACTCACACTCCCAGCCTGGGCGGACACAGGGTTTGCTCCATACACCAGGAGGGCAGCAGTAGTTAGGAGAGCAGGATAATCAGAGAGCTGGCCAGAACTGGAAGAAGCTGCTGGTCTGATGTGCAGGTTCCATACGCAGCTTAGGAGAAGCACGAGTCATGCACATTTACCACAGCTACAGACTTCTGGCAAGTTCCCGTGCATTTGTGAAGTTACTGAGAAAAAAAAATAACACAGTAGTTAACAAAGCCCTGCACGGCTTTTCAAGCCTCTGTATTTGTTCAGTAACTGAATCTGATCCCTGCCAACAAAGATGAAATCTACCTGGTTTTAGTGTGGGTTGTCATTAATGCCTGAGGAGACTTTAATAACACCAGAACATATTCATAAACTGATCCTCAGTGATTTTTGCATGCACATCTCTATCTATCTAACATATCCTTCTACCTTCCCGTCTTAGGCAGACTCTTCCTCTGCAATTTGTGAAAGTGTCTTGCAGAGGACCGACAACCCCCTTTTATGGTGGAGCCACCACACTGAGCAGTGAAGGAACCCAGAAGGAAAAACAACATTTGGAAAGGTTTGTATTCTAATTCCTGATTTCATGGATTAGTCTGAAAGTTGTATTATCTATTCTGCCTGAGTGGCAGCTGTTTATAAGCCTTGAGGGAGAAATACTAAATATCACTTTCTCTTTGATAAGAAAGATGATCTTATTTATTTGAACTGGGTTTTATTTTGTGCTTTTTATATGCCTCAAAGCACAAAACGTTACTTCAGCACTCCAGAAGTGTTCTGCCCTGTGCCTTTGAATCAACCCACCCTGCCAGGCTTGGCACACATTTCAATAGCACTTTGTACTTACATGGTAACTGAGATCTCCAGAGTCCCTTAACAGAATACGGCCCAGCTTCATCCTCCTGTAAAAATGATTGACTGTCCCAGTGACACCCTAGCTACTCTTCATAATATTCCTGTGGGATATGTAATATTCCCATGGAGTGGGTCAGCAAATGTAAGACTTAAAGTGCAAAGCTTCAAAATGTTTTCATATCATGCATTCAAGCTGACACCAGGTTTTCATTTTTTCAAAGCTGTTGCATGTGTTCTCTCCAGTTTTCTCAAAAAAATCACTGAGGCCAGAAAGAGAATGGCATCACCATTTTATTCACCATCACAAACTTACATGGATAAGACTTGCAGAGAAAACAGTCTCCCAGAGAACAGCACAGGCCAGAAGAAAGCTAGAAAAAGCAAAGATTTTGATCTGTTTTTTTAAAGGTGGGCCACTTAGATGACTGTCCTTACTGTTCAAATACATTTGGTTTATTCTGGTTCCTGGTCCTGTCATCAGCTGAGAGAACTGGATGTAAGAGACGTCAGCAAGCCCCAGGCCACCCAGCAGATCAATAGCTGAGTTGAGATGAGAATATAGTTCTTACCTCCCGGGGCTGTGGTTGGACACGACTGCCTCTTCTGTGTTATCAGAAAAGCCCATTAAGAGCAACCCATTTATCCCAGGACAAACAGATTTAATTTCTTCTTTCTTTTAAGTCCTTTCTAGTTCTCCATCACCAAACATTGATTTAAAAATGGACAGTTATCTTCCTTGGGCAGAACACTTTCAGATACTTACAGTCGTCTGAACTTGCTCTCTAACATTGGAGAGTGATAGTGCTAGTGAATTGAAGCCTGTGATAGACTTTTTAATAAGCAAATAATACTACCAGATTTACTTGCTGACAATGGAGTTAATGTTAATGGAAGATGGTATGAACTAAGGGAACTTTGGGATCTTTTAATGCTAAAAGCCTGCAGCAAGTAGGTTTTTAATTTACAAGCTCCACTTACCATCTACTTGTCGTCAGGAGCCTGAGGCTTGCAAATGGGTAAAAATGGATAAAGCAGTTAAAGAGGTGCTGAAGTATTATTAGGTGTGGAGTGCTGAGAGCAAATACCCTGTGCAATTGCCACACTGGCTGGGCGCAGAGGTACAGGCTGCCGGTGCTTGCCAACTGGCACCAACATGCTTAGTGGGAAATTCACACCTATTTGTGCATGTGTTCACAGGGAATAGAGGATGGCAGCGTTAAGCTTAGCTGCACACCAGGAGAAACAGGCAGTGATCAGGAAGCCATTTGTAAAAAGGCTGGGCTTATGCACATTTTACGTTTTGCCACCGCTTCCTCTCAGGGAGCCAAACTTGGTGCGTATGTGCTGGAAATAGGCTCCTGAGCTGTGCCAGCCAGGCCTCCAGTGGGCACCGCCGCGCTCGCAGGTGGCCTGAGCCCTTGGCTGCACCAGTGCTGGGAGATTTCAGGCAGGAGGAACTGTACTTCCCTGCTTCTGCCTGCAAACAGCAGGGAAAGTCGCAGTCTCTCTTGCTGGGGGTTGGCGTGACTTGCAATGGGGGACAGAGCTGTGTGTCAGATGATAGAATGGGTTTTGCTGTTCTTTAGTTTTGATTTTCCTGGGAGATGTGAAAGGAAAGGGGAGGGGAGATCACAGTATGTGTTTAAATTAACAGAAGCTATTTAGCTCCTTACATGAAGGACACATCTGAAAACAGGCACATCAGAGAAACGGGGGAGGCAATTTGACAAGAGGGAAGCACTTAAAATAATGGGATTGCTTCACAGTGAACAATGAGGTCAGGGTTATGAAGAAGTCCGAAGCGTGTCAGAGCTCCTCATTTTAAACTAATGAATCCCTTGATGACAGGAGCTGGAGTTTCTTGATGAAGGGGATGGACTGTTTGCAGCAAAGTGGTGATGTCAGTGTCGGGAGCAGCACCAAGAGGTTAAAGACAGTAATTTAATTCACTTGGGCAAGCATCTGTCACCTTTCTAGTCAGGAGGGTCTGCACTAATTCCTCTTCTGGGTTCAAGTTCAACACTTTATCTTCAAAATATCAAGGCCAAACAGAGTTCAGTTTTACATGCTCACGTAGGAGTTCACCTTTTATTCACCAGAAACATCTTGTTTCATGGCTCATAAATATTAAACTAATATAAATGTAACCTCTGTGCTCTCAGAGCTGATCAAGAGTGAGTGAATTTAAGAACTAAAATTTCCAAGCTGCAGTGTCTTTCTCTGTTGTTAGCATACTCTGCTAGAGGCTGAACAAAAGCACCAGCACCTGTAGTCCGCTCACATTCAGAAATTATCCCCCGCCCTTGATTCCCACCTCCCCTCCTCTGACTCCCCAGTTTTAGCAAGTCAACAGCCACGAATATCCCAGACTGATTTTGTGAGCTTCAAAAACAACAATAAAACTCGAAATGTCTCCAGTGCCCCATCCACAAAAGCTGTGGCCCATACAGTGTGAGGGCATTACTGGTTTCTGCGGTGCTGTGACCACATCAGTGCTGCCGTGTCCTTCTTCAGTAATTTATTGGCATGCTGCTGAAAAGCGGCACAGTCTAGAAGTCACTGGTAACAGAAATGTCCAAGTGATTTTGTGCTGTAACTTCTGAGATGAAAAACTTGGCTGGGAAAATACAGAAGTCATAAGTCTATTTGCCTCACCTACTTACTGTGCGCTTATCTGGAACAGCTTGTGAATTCTTTGGAAGCCTAATGTATTTAGCAGATAGGGGCCAAGACTCTCTGTGAGCTCGCCAAAAGTAAACTTAAATTCACGGTCTTGATATCATGGGAGAGAGCTATACTTCAAGTGGTCCGATGTAAGGCTTTTCTGACACTTATATGGTAAAAAACAATTCAGTCCCATATTTGAAGGGGGGGAGAGGGAAAGTAAACAGAAAAAGAAAATCTCTTAGGAAAGCTTTGAGGTTGACAACCAACATTTTAAAGTTACCCCGATCACCCTCATTTCTCCTATGGGTCCCAGAGAAATTCTTGGATTCCCCTTTTGTGAAAAGAAAGATATATATAGTTGGCTGTGAGTCTCAAATAATCAAATTTTTTCTGGGTGCTGAATGCCCTCAGCTCCTGTAATTTCTGTCTGCCATCATACAGCACCTAAGAAAGAGTATATGTGCTTCTGAGTACTTCTGCCACTGAACACACCATGCTATTCCAGCTAGAAAAGCTGTGTTAGCTCTAAGGTTATTCTTACTCCTTCTGCCTTCCCTCTCTTGCTGAGCACCTTCCTCAGTCTCACTTGCTACCTGCTGTGTACAGAGATAGGACACAGAGCCTACTGCCTGCTTCAGATTTCAAACAGGATGCTCATCTCATACCCAGAGAAGACCACAAAGACAACTGAGTGTATGAGCATAGTGATAGAAAGTGAAATTAGTGATAAAAAAATTATTAAAAGGTCATTCTGTAAATCTGCAGTGACAATAAAAGGCCTGGCAAGAGTTGCTGGTGTCCTTCACTGGAGACTAATGCCTGGGGCATTATTAATGCTCTCCTGCTCATGAGGACAGGTGTACAAAACCAGAAAGTGATGGGAGCATGAGGTAGCTCTGCAGAGGAAAGCTCAGTCCTCCAGCCGAGCCACTGAACCTCACCAGCTAGTAGAGACCTTGCACTCTTGTTGTGATTTATATAGGATGTGCCTGGTGAAACTTATCTCCTCTCCGAGAAGGTAAGTGGGGTTGAGTATCTTTCTGAAGCAGGTCAGGCTGCTGCATGGAAATGGCCTCAAAGGGAAAAGCCAGCGTCCCAGAGAAGACATGGGTGGATATTTTGCTACATGAGTCACAGGTGACTCGATCTTTGCACAGGGATAATCTTGAACTTTATGCAGAGTACCTATGCTATCAAAAAAGCAGATTAGAGCCTCTCCCTGTGTTCTCTTGACAAGCCTTTCAGTCTGCCTCGATGAGCATGGTATTAGGAGGCTGACGCTGCTGGAGGGTCTATTTTTCTGATGAGGCAGGAGATGAAGTCCTGACTGCCTGTTGTTATTCAAGAGCTGATGGCACTTCCTGTGCAGAGAAAGCCAATGACTCTTGCCCTGTGTGAACGCATTATGTTCCACTTCAGTTTCCATGGCATTTTGCTGTTCTTGGCCCAAATAATTGTTCAGTCCTTGTGAGGGCCATGGTACTGAATAGCAAACTGTTTCAGCCCAGACAGAGCGGTATGACAGGGACTGTGATGAAACTTAACTTAGTGCTGATTTAACAGAGTGCTTGTGTCTGTGAAGAATCACCATGGCTGTGGTTTGTATTCAAAGCCTCACAGTATGCCAAGAAAAACTCCATCAGGCTAGACCTGAAAAGGTACTGATGTTTCTAAAAGTCAAAGGTTAGAACATGCATCACCGAGATGAGCCATCCAGGACATGGAGCCCTGCATTAGACACCTGTGTGCAAGGGAAGTCCCATGCCTCTGGCAGGGGCTTCCAGGCCCGTATGCTGAGCAGATAGCTCACACTGACCAAAAGGGAGGCTGAGCCTAAGGGTGTGCTTGTGGGGCAGTAGGGTGGCTCCTCCATCCCTCAGGAGTTGTGGCCTTCATGGGCCAGAAGCTGCTTCTTTGGCTTTTCCTTCAAAAATATGAACAGAGGTCCTGGGAGTGATAGCTAGATCTGTGTCCCCATGAGGCAAGAAGGTGAGGTTTCATTCCCTCATTTGTCTGGAAAGGACCAATACCACACAAATTGGGAGGTGTAGACTGGAGATGAGAGGTGGCACATGTGGGTCTGCCTCCCTCTCAGCTGAGGTCTCCTCTCTCCTAGGGCAGTGCCAGGGGGGAGAGGGGCTCTGGCCACCTGCTATTGTGAAAGAAGTTCCCGTTTTCCTCTTGTCATTTAATCGGAAGAGAGAGTAATGTCTGAGCACGCAACACAAGTTGAGCGTGTTCTGAAACCACCTCTCAGATCAGCCATCTTGTGGATCGTAGCTAAAGGTTTGGTTTCCATAGGAATCATAGTTGGTCATGGGCCAGGTGTTAAGCTCAAGGAAGGAGTATTTGCAAAAAACTCAACTATAGACATCTGAGACACTCTAGTGAGGAAAAAATCACACCTCTAAAGTCAGCAGTCTGGGTGCCTCCTGGCCAGATGAGAATTTTTCTAATGGCAGTTTTAGATGCAGTACTATGCAGAGAACTCATGCTTATCCAGACCTTCAGGATTATCTTGATACAGCAGGAAGTTTTCTGGTGTCTTTTAAAGCATTGGTGTCTTCTTTGTCATAGAAAGTGATATTTGATGGAAGTCACATTCCGTGTGATCCTTTCAAACAAGGCAGCATGCGTTACTGTTTAACAAAGCTTGTGACTCAAGATTTTATAAAATATGCTTGGATTCTGCATTACAAGATCCAGCAGCAGAGGAATTAGCTTACTGTGTACACAGGAGAAAAGCTTCACTCTGGACGAACCTTTCAGAGGTTCTGGAAGAGGATTGGCTAGAATTTTGCTCTCAAATAAAGCTGCTGCTTGTATAGCATTTTTATTGTCAAGTCCATCCCCAAATGTGTTGTTTTATCATTATTTTCCTATTATTCACACTGAAAAAACATCACCATAAAAATATTACTTGTTGCAGTATATAACTCAGTTACTAAGGTTACTAGATGAGATCTGTTTGGAATGATTTACAGCTCCTAAGTACACTTTCCTCCCCCAACAAGCTGACTGAGAAGAAGAATCTGCCCTAATAAATTAACCATGGTAAATGCGGACCGACCTACAAATTAAGAAATGCAAGGTTAAATACAAACATCGATCAAAGGCAAGAACTATAAATAGATAATGAACTGAAGAAACAATGCCTGCAAAGCAAAAGGCTCCTGGAGTTTTCACATTTGCTGGCAAATGCTACTCAAGTACTCTGTTCACCAAAAGAGGAGGATACTGCTTACATGCATTCAGAGGAAATGTTGTGCGGCAGGAAGCCTTGTCAATTCTACCTAGAATAAGTCAAGAAAGAAAAAAATCTTCCAGGAAACTTTGCAGGGAAGTTCGGCATAGCTCCTCCAGAGCCAGGGCTGTGACCTGACACATGGTATCACTGCTCTTCCACAGATGAGAAATTGCTGGTTTGATCGTGCATTTCCTATTACTTGTTCCCTATGGACCACAGCTGCCCTGTGGTGTGATGAAAAGGGTGCTGTGTCCTGAAAGAGCATCTGATATTTTGGGATATACTGGCAGTCAAGTCTGGGCTTCCTCCTGCTCCTTTGGGAGCAGGTGGTTTTAACCAGTTACTGTGTTTCGCACGTTTTTTCACTTATTTTGACTTTGTGCTATTGGTGAAGTCTGAAGCTGTATTTTACAAAGGGGCATCTTCTTATCCTTCCTTATCCACCTTACAGGTAGAACTGAAATCTGTAAAAGTGGGTGCAGTCATTAACACTGAAACATAAATTGTGTGGGCAAACAAGCAGATCCTTGTGTGTCATCACAGGCCTACCTATTGCCTTCAGGGCAGTCATGCTGACACATAGTGAGTGAGGATCCAGCCTTATATGAATGAGGCCCTTCCAGGCACACACGCATTCTGGTTTTGCAAGGTTGGCATCCCTGTTTTGAAGGGCAAGCCCTAAAACTTTCACTGGAAGTGTGATCCTTTCTCTGGAGCCTTATCATCTGCCACCAAAGGTTTTGGGAATACCCTGCTTCACTGGAAACGTGATCCCCACTGGTGGTCTCTGAGCCTGCATGGTTATAAGTAATGGACAGATGTCCTTAGAGGTGCGGGACAGCACCTAGGGAGGTGAGGAGCCTAGGAAAGGTTCTCTGCTAATTAAAATCCCATTTTTGTGCAGCCACTGCTGGCAACAGGGTATATTGTATGTAGCACTGGAAGGGATTTAGAAACAGATTTAGAACTGGAATGCTACTACTCAGTTGAGAGCATTGTCTTTCATGACCACAGAGGAAGAAAAACAAGATGGAAAGGATGTGGTTTAATTAGACCACCAGTGTAATAACTCAGTTGGGAGTGCCACTTGGAAGCATGCTGTAGAAAACAAGCATCTTTTTTTTTCCCTTAAGCCTCTCTCATCTTTGCAGGGCTGTGTCTGCTTTCCCTCTGTCAGGGCCCTGAGGATACAGGAATAGCATGGTTGAAGTTGGAAGAGGGGCCTGGAGATCATCTAGTCCAACCCACCCTGCTCAAAGCAGCACCTGCTAGAGCAGGTTGCTCAGGATCAGGACTGTTAGCAGGTTGCTCAAGACTGTTCAGTCAGGATTTGAATATCTCCAAGGACTAAGACTCCACATCTCTGGGCAACTTGTCCCAATGCTTGACCAGACTCACAGTAAAAATGTTTTTCTTTCTAATGCTTAAATTGATTTTTCTGTATTTCAGCTTGTGCTCATTGCCTCTTGCACTGTCACCAGGCACCACTAAGAGCCTGGCTCTATCTTCTTTACTGCCTCCCATCAGGTACTTATACACCGTGATAAGACCTCCCTGAGCCATCTCTTCTCCAGGCAGAACAGTCCCAGCTCTCTCAGCCTTCCTTTGTATGTCAGAAACTTGGAGCCCTTTACCATTTTTGTGGCTATTTGTGACCCACTCCAGTACATCCATGTATTTTTTGTACCAGGGAACTGAGACCTGGACCCAGCACTCCAGGTTTGTCTCACCAGTGCTGAGGAGAGGAGAAAGGATCACCTCCCTTGACCTGCTGTCAGTGCTCTTTCTAAGGCAGCCCAGGATGCTGTTGGCCTTTGCTGTAAGGGTGCATTGCTGGCTCATAGTCAGTTTGTTGTCCACCAGGACCCCAAGGTCCTCCTCTACAGAGCTGCTTTACCATTTGGTTGGACCACAGTCTATACTGGTGCTTGGGGTTATTCCCCCTCAGGTGCAGGACTTTGCACTTGCCTTTGTTGAACACTGTGAGATTCCTGTCAGCCCATTTCTCCAGCCTGTCAAGATCCTCCTGAATGGGAGCACATCCACCTGGTGTATTAGCTAGTCCTCCCAATTTGTGTCATCTGCAAATATGCTGAGGGTGTACTCAGTCCCATCGTCCAGGTCATTAATGTAGATGTTAAACAGTACTGGCCCTGCTGTTGATCGCTGGGGTACACTACTAGTGACTGGCTTCCAGCTGGACTTTGTGCTGCTGATCACAACCTGTTGAGCAAATCAACCAGTCTTCAGTCCAACTCACTGTCCACTAATCTAGCCTGTATTTCATCAATGTATCAGTGAGGGTGTTATGGGAGACAACATCAACATCTTTGCTAAAAACAAGATGAACACCATACAGTGCTCTTCCCTCAAGCCCTGTCATGGGAGAAGGCTGTCAGGTTAGATGAGCTTGATGTACCATTCATAAATCCATGCTGACTACTTCAGATCACCTTTCTTGTCCTTCAAGGTTTTGGACATGATTCCCAGAGGGATTGGTCATTACCTTCCAAGCAGTTGTAAGTGAGGCTAACTAGCCTGTAGTTTCTCAAAGCACACTTCTTGCCCTTCTTAAAGATAGGAGTGACGTTTACTGTCTTCTAATCTTAAGAAACCCCTCCTGGTCACCATGACCTTTCAAAGATAATCAAGAGTGGCCTCACAATGACATCAGCAAGCTCCCTCAGCACTCATGAGTGCAACCTGTCAGGTCCCAAAGACTTCTGCATGTTTGATTTGGTTTTTTATGCTCCCTAACCTGGTCCTACTCCAGCGAGGGTAAGTCTTCCTCATTCCAGACTTTCCCACTGGTCTCAGGGGCCTAGGTTTCCTGAAGGCAAAGCTTATCAGTAAAGACCAACATGAAGAAGACATTGAGTTCCCTGACCTTTTCCATGTCCTTTGTCACCAGGACCTTCCCCACTCAGCACTGGATGCTACATTTCCCTAGTCTTTTTTCTCGGGGCTGGATGAGCCTCAGCAGTCTCTCCATGAAATCCTGAATCTGAGCCCCCAGCAAGCAGCAAAACTCCGTAGACAGCAGGTCATGTCAGCGGATCTGTCTGTCAGTCCTGTGTCTGACCCTGTCTCCTGCTTCCAGGATGAGCCCTGCAGCTCCTTCAGTGCCATCACCCACCTGACAGTCACCAGATGATTGGAAAAATGTCACTGTCACCTGCCTACTCTGCTAGGGGACAGTGTGACTGCACTCCATTGTGTTGAGGGGACTGACTGTGCTTGGGTCACCTGTGGGTCCCAGCTTGTCCCTCCTTAATGGCACAGCCCTGCTCTTGCTGCTTGCTGGCAGCCTCAGCCAACCCTCTGGATGCCTCCACCCAGCTTCATCCTTTGTGAGGTTTCTGGAGAGGTCCCTCTCCATACATGTGTGCGCTCTGGGGAGATCATTCTCCCACCCTTGTATGTAGGTAAATGTAGTGTAACAAACTGTACCCCGGATTGTAGGAGACTTCACGTCCCTCCCACGTGGGCTTCCCCCAGACTTTACTTTCAATTCCTGGCAACTGAATGAACTTTTGAAAGAAGAGTTTTTTTGCCCTAGATATTCATCACAAGGTGTTGCTGCTAGTTAATTCTGTTAATTCCTCCACCTCTCCTCCCTAGCTGAGGTCTTAGAGACTTAATTTTCTGTTCGTTATCAACTAAAGGCACATCTGCTTTCTGATGCACTTAAGATGATTTTTAAATCAAGCTGGTGCTGCACATGATTCTTTCTAATTGGTACACTCTGACTTATCACCTTGGAGAAGTCCTAGCCATGCCCTAAATCCTGATGATTAAGTCAGCCTTTTAATAATATCCCAGATCACTTCTATGCAGGTGTACAATAATAATTTTATGAGGCAGTTTCTTGGCTGCAGAAAGGTGTAGGAGAGATGTGAGCCTGTCTCAGAGCATATTGCTCCTTTTAATGCCAACCAAGAACCGTCTTGCCACTGAGGCACTGCTGTATGGCACCAAGGGGTCTGCCTTCCTATCCACCCCTGGCCAGCTGCTAAAATACGTTCTTTCTTATCACTCCATTCTGGCCAATTTAGCAACCTTCCTCAGGAAATCAGCTGTCTGGTTGTGAACTGAGCACACCACATTATGCTTCCGTACCTGGGCACAGCTTCCTTGGCTCATTCACGTTATCTTGGGATGGGATTTGGAAAATTGCTGAACCTGCTGTTCCACAGTACTTCTGTATACATTGGGATATGGCATCTCAACTCTCCTTGATTTGACACTGTTCTGGATGTACTTAAAAGGAAGGGTTTTCCCTTTCACTGGGAGGACATAGTGAGTTCTCTCTTGCATATTGCTGCAGCAGAGTTCATCTTTGAGACAATGCCCTATCCTATGAGGAGAGGCTGGTGCCTAGACCAGCCACAGGAAATGTTGTCTCACTACAGCACTGTCCAGCCAATGCTTATATTTTCTGTGATCCATCAACCCAGCACAGAGCTTTCTATCAGTTGGGGAGGGAAGGAAGAGGAAAGAGATCAAGGGTTAGGTGAAGATTATCCAACTGCGCTTTTGTCTTCCCTCTTGTGAATCCTATGGGCCAAAGCTCCATGCAAATCCCTTCTTGCTGAATGCAACCCAGAAACTGGGGGGCCTACTTGCCACAGCCTACAGGTCAAGCTGTTCTACGCTGGGATGGCTCTTCTTGGGATGCAGCTAGAAGGAGCACAAAGAAACGATGATACGCTGTGACCCATACTGGGAGCCCAAATGTTGCCGAATGTTCCTCCTCTTCTACTCCCTGTCCCAAAATGGCAGTTCAGCTGGAGCAAACTGAAGAAGACACATGATAAATGCTCACACAATGCTGTGCTTGGTAACAGCTGTCAGGATGTGCTCACTGCTGACTTGCTGCTGAGGTAAAGCTGGAGGAAATGGTGACAGCTAAGAGGAAGCAGAGCCTCAGATCAGGCAGTTTAGGTGCTGCCCACTCACAGAAGCTTTACTTTCTGCTAATGGAAGATGTTCTGAAGGGACTAAATCCCTCTCTGAAGCCACTCCCATGCCCTCATAAATTCACAACAGCTGATGGGCGTCTTTTGTTCTAATGACTTTGGTCCTCAGATGACTTCTTCTTTACCTACACGCCCTTTGGATTTAAACTACATTAACCAGCAGTGTTACTTGCCTGCATATTAGTCAGTTGTTATGTGTTTTTAACTAAGGAATAGCACAGTTGAGTTCACACATTTGTTAAGTGATTTATGAAATTACAGAAAGACTTGTTCAGATAACCTTAATGGATTTTATTAACACAGCACTAATAATTTTGTGCTTTGACAGAAAGAAAAGAGACATCTTCAGGCATCTTCAACCTAATTTCTCCTGGGTCACAGGACAGAGTGCAGCAACCATATACTCTGCTCAGGCCTCACCTTGAAGAGGGAAACGAAAGCATGGTTGGGCAGACATGTAACCCTTGGAAACTCATGCTCAGATTTCAGTGTGGCTGTGCTGGCAATGGCTTTCTCATCAGCCTAGATCTAGGTAATGGGTCAGTCAAGGAATATCAACTTACTCCCACCTCTCTGTTTTCCTTACATCTCTGCAACACTTTTGTTAGAAACTTGGCAGACAGTTATAACTTACCAAGTTTTTTTGTTGCAGGGTTGCCATTTTCTGGTCAACAACCATTCATCAGCAAAGAGAAGGTCATGTCCATCTGACATTACTGCCTTGCATCAGAACAGCACTGCCCAGCCTCATTTCTCATTAATGGCAAGGTCAGCATGACAGCGGTGCATGCTTTGCTGTCAGAAGTCCTGGACTGGGTTCCCTTCCTATCTGGTTCCTTTCTCCTGGCTCATTGTGGCATGAGCATGGTTATAACATCTGGACCTCTGATCAAAACTTTTCAAAATGAGCAGGTGTGAAGATATCCACCTCTGCTATCGGGGAGAGCCTCAGTTTCCCACCTGGGGTTACAAATGAAAGATCTGCAATGCTGTAGGTTTAACAAACACAATGGTGAGGTGGTGTTTAAAGCACAAATGTTCCAGGGCAGCCAGATATAGTGTCAGGTTTGAGTCCTGACCAGACATTGCGTGATCACCACAGGAAGGCTCCCTATTAAAAGCAGACCCTCTTAGCTGAATGATCAGAGACTACTCACCTTTTTAGTCTATAAAAGTAGGGTTATATACAGGGAAAACCTCTACAAAGTATAAACAAGATCAAAATGCAACCTCATTACTGCTTACCTTCGTAAATGTTGTGCAGCACAGAGCTCTTCAGGAGAGAGTTTCTGAGGAGAAGAAAAGATGCAGCCAAAATATTATCTTCTAGGCTCATAGCCCACTACTGCTTGTCACTCACTAGATAAATTCTTCCTCGGGACAGTTTCTTTTGCCAAAGGGACCACAGTGCTGCTGTCTGTGATACGCAGTTTCAAAAATGCAGGTTTCTCTTTGTTGGCTCAAGCTGTAGTTTTTGGGCTTTCGTCCTTTCACTTGGGTTATCGTGTCTAGTTGCTGGCTTATGGTTGCATATCAGGTGCCAGAGGAGAGACAAATTCAATTCGATGCTATAATTAATTCTGTAGGAATAAAAATGCTTGCAGGAGTACAACAGCAACTTCCATCTGCAAGCAGTGATGTTAGGTTCCACCAAGGCTAAAAATACATCATATTTACTCAAATGTAAAGCAATGGATTAATTTTCAAGCGTATTTGTGAGCAGTCGGAAACCTCTGCCTATCACAGAGAAAAGACACAGCCTGTATCTGAATGCCTAGGTCCTGCTGAATTCCTTAAAGCCCTATGAAACAGCATCAAAGGGTGAACTGGCACCAATTATTTGGTTGTTTTTTTGTGTCCTGCCTCCAAATAATGCAATGTTTCTTTTACCAAGGAGCCTACAGGAACCCAGAAGGAACTGCATTCTCATGATATGGTGAAGGACCAAGGCACGAGGTCAGGGTGCAGCAGGCTTGAAAAATGGGAAGCGCTGGATGGGCATGTCATGAAGAGTTATGGGTTAAAGAGATAGGACAGTAGGGAAAGAGGAGAAAGAGGGCCTAAAAATGGCATATAGGCAAATTCTAGCTTTTTTCTCTTAAATCAGTCTTGGACAACAAGCAAAAAGGGGTTGATGTGCTCTGTCAACCTTGCCCAAACTTTAGGCAAGCTGGCTTTGTAAGAAGAAGAATGTACAGCTAAGAAGGGGAAATCCATGCTGTTCCTGTTCATGAGCAGGTTATAGGATGCTGTGTCTTCAGTTGCTCTTCCAATCATAAGCCAAGAAATAAGGGTTGCATGTCCTTTACGTGTATATTGTCACCACTGGGTCTGATCTGCTGTTGACTAGGCTTCACTCTGCCCACTTGAGTTAAGCAAAGCTGATACGGAGTGAGGCTCCAAGTTTTCCTGTGGACCTGCTCTGAGCCCCGAGTTTCCACCCCCAGCGAAACGGGGCTCATTCACAGTCTTGAAACAAGGACAATACGAAGGAAAAGTCCCTTTTCTACCCAGCCCTCGGCTCTCCAAACTCTATGGGCCATACTGCTGGGTCTGACAGCAGAGGAGATCCTACTGGCAGATTGATATGGCTGTGACATGTGCCTTCCACTGAGGACAATGATCATGGTACTGCCACTGATCTCCTCATGAAGTTCTTTAAAGGCAAAATGCTCAGTGTAGGTAAATAAAATAAACAGTAAGAGTGGTTATCTCAATCACCCACTCTGTGAAGAATTGCTTGTGACGGTGTCCCATCACTCCATCCCTCAGCTTCACCATGCTTTTTAAAGTAATGTTGTTTTTAAAATGCTAAAAATAGTTATTCTTTAATCTAGTTTTTTTGTCAACAGTGTAATGTAATCTGTGGCTGACTATATTAGCTTTGACGTGAAAAATTCATGGCTGCAATGCTTTCCTCAAGAAAGAAGATACTGTAGACGTTTATCACTGAAAAGGTACTAATATACTAATGTTTTTTATTTAAAACTGTGATATTTCAAGCACCTCACATGAAAACAGAAGAAAACCAGTGTAGAAAGGAAGGAAGCTGCTCAGCATCAAGAATTGGATTCTTTGCTGGAGAAACTTCTTTGACATCAGTACTAACTACAGCTAAAATTTAGACATATGCAACCTAGTTATTTTTCCTGGGGGATAGGACTTAGTGGCATTCTTATGATTTGGGGAAAGACAGTAGAGGAAAAAAAGGGCTTTGTTGAGACATTCTGTGATAAAGATGTGCTAATAATAGAAGTTTATTTACTTACTAGCTGCATATAGACACTATTTCCTTTTCAACTCAAAAAGTGGAGTCATTAAACATCACTTTGCAACATTTTTCATTACCACTTCATTGTTTTAATTTGTCTCACCAGTAACTACTATGTGCCATTTTCACTGTTTTGCCACTTCTCTGCATCCCTTCCCTTCTGTGGATTTTGTCTCTACTCCTGAAGCCTGGAAGTTCAGTATGGGCTGATACTGGTCACCCACTCAACTTGATTTCCTCTACAACTTCTTGCCCATTTTCCGCCAGTAACTCATGCTAAGGACAACAGCTGTAAGACAAACACATGGCAGTCTGTGTCTTCATGCTCCAACTCTGTCCCCATACCCCCAACCTCACCTGTGGACCAGTCCTGGTCTCTTCACCTCTATTTTGATACTCCCTTTCAGGCTGTCTCTTGCTCCCTGCGGGGTGCTGGCAGCCCAGCTGGTTCTTCTCTGCTGTAATACAACATTGCACAGTCTAACAATCAGTGGCACCATCCTCCTCTGACTGCAGGCCATGGACCTTCACCTGCTTTCAAGGACTGCAGTTCCCCACCTTCCCTCCCTAGCTGGTCTTCATCTTTCTGGAAGGGCATTAGTGCTTTGTCCCTTCCCGCTGTCGTTGTTACAGCACATGACACCTTCACTCTTTGGAAGGGAGTTTTCGAGCTCAGAGCCACCGTGTTTTCTGTGCCTATGCAGTTTGCTGATGCCAAAGCCCAGCCAAGCATCCATTGGCAGCGAGCCATGGCAGAGAGCACTTGGTAAGGACTGGAGCAGGGGTTCTCTTTCCTTGTAATCTCATCTCTGCTGACAAGTGTCTTTGGTTAAGACTAGACTTTGCCTTAGTGAGGTAAGGAGGTAAATAACAGCACACATTTGTGATTTTCCTTGATGTGACCTTGTGCAAGGGCCACCTAGAAGACCAGTATAGATCCACAATGACTGGGGCCATTAATGCCCAGCAGAGAGGCTCAGGTTTCTCAAAGGCATGCTCCTGTTCTATGTTAGCAGAGTTGTGTTTGATTCAGACAGTATGGGTTTTTTCAAGAAAAGTGTAAAAAATGCTTTGGTTTATTTTCCTGCGAAGTCCTTCTATTCTGCACAGAGCGGAATGTCTTCCTTTCACTAGGATGAACATGGTAACCCCTCCGAGTCAGAGGGTTGCAATGTCAGTGTGGAGTGAGAGCAAAATAGCAGTGCCATTTTATTTCAGAGGACTCTGCAAGCTGCTGCCAGTGCATGGACCTACCTCCAATCTGCCTCATTCTGACTTGAAAGCTGTGACCTACCTCTTTGCTCTTGGGGTCACACTCCCAGAGCTTGTACCCTGTCCCATGTCTTTTTCCTCCCCGCATCCTTGTTCTTGTTGAACAGGAGAAATACATTCTGTCCGAGTACCTTATCTTTGTGTCCTGTCTTGCCTCTCTTTCCCTAGGATAACTTCAGATCTTCCCATGCTCTCCTTCTCCTCTGTGCTATTTATTCACTTCTGTTGGTACTCATGTGTCCCCTTCTCCATCATTCCTCTATATGTTTTAATTAGGATGTCCAGCACATCTCTAGTTCCTTTAATTTAATCAACTTTTATCTTGCTCTTCATTCCTCTTTCTCAGAACCTCATTTCTTGCTGTATTAAGTTCATTCCTGTTGTTGGTTCTTCAGCTGTTAACAGAATGAAGTATAATGAGCATCTATCAAGATCCATTTTCCCATGAAATCGTTATGATCACTTTTGATTAAAATACAGATGGGTCTGAATGGAGCTGAGGAACAATTAAAATGAAAGAAACCTCAAGGCTTGTTTAAATTTTCTGAATCCAAATCTGTATTTCTGTAACTTTACCCCATGTCTACTTTCAGTGCTCTTTTATAATCCACAAATCTCTTTGGTATTAGGTATTCACAGACCATTTGTCTTACATTACCTGTAGTGCTAGGATAAAGCTGAAATATATATGTCTCAATTTACCTCCCTAGAACTGAAAGATTAGTCATCTGTAAGCAGTCAATTGTGCTGATTACAGTGATCACTAAACCAGCCGCATCCTCATCTTACTTGCTATGTTTTAGAATGGGAAATGATTGCATGGGCTTCATTCATTTCTACCGCATGTTCTCGCTCTCTGTTCCTCTCCCTTTTTCCTTCTAATTTACATTTATTTTGAACTGAAAATGAAGCATCATGTATTATCTATAGAACATGGCTACTAGACATAAGGCACAGCCCTTATAGAAACAACAGCCCGGCTGAACACGGAATGTTTCTCCTCTACATTAGTGTACACAAAACAAAGAGATTCATTATAACTGCTTGATCAGTAGGTTTGTATCATCCTCCTTTTTTTCACTTTTCTTCTGATTATTTTCCTCACCCCAGGTGCAACACAATCCATCCAGCACATCCCAGGCAGATCATCATCTTCTAAGGATGACTTCCCTACTGCACTTAGTGACAGGTGAAGTCATTTCCTTGCAGCTATGCATCTGAGAGGTGGAGGGACAAGAGGGATTGGACCAAGTGCTCCAAACTGCAGAGATTTCTTTTTATGTCAGACATTGTAAGTATGTGGTACATTTGCTGACTGCCAATGTTAGTGCCAGCATTGATCCTCTTTGGAAATTCCATATTAAATGGACTTTCAAAGGCATAATGGGGAGCTGGGTGCTGTTTCTGAAAGGGCAAGGTTTCTTTTTCTGTATGATCTGCCTTATAGCACCCATGTAATACCACTGCAAATTCCCCTACTCTCAATTCTGGACAAGAAGGAGCTAGACGTGTTTAATTCCTTCTTCCTTCTTGTTCTTTCAATTTTCAGATCTAAACTGTATTTTTTCCCTTATTTAAGCTGTAGCTGCAAGTACCTATCAGATTACTGGAAACAAGGAATCCATGATTCTAGTATTCCTATTTCCCTGCACACTTCTGGCTGTGAAAGCCACTAAGCATGAATGATGCTGAGCCATCCAGGTTCGCAGGTAGACTTTGCCTCTGGCTTCCTTCACTGAGACTCTGCAAACTCTCTTTGCTTGAAGACCTGTGCTATAAAGAGTTTGATCTCTGTTATCTGCTTTAGCTGAAACATTTATTTTTGTCTCCTGCATAGCTTTATGTAGAATAGATCTTCAAAAAGCACATTCCTCTCTAAGTATCTTTCCCTACATTACACTTAATTATTAATTGTTTGTTGCCTAAATATTAGCTACCTGTGATGACAAGGACACTGTGTAATAGGGAGCACGTTCCCATGCTGGTGAACATTGGCAATTGTGGCTCTTTGTCTGAGTCTGTAGGTTCATGGGGGTTATCTCTGTCTGACCGAGCTGATGTCCGTCCCGGCATCCCTTTGTAGCTGTCCTCCTCTAGTAGCATAGGGCAGGGGAGGAAAGAGGGAAGGGCAGGTACTGACTCTATTGCTGGGGAATGCAATTTCCTGGTTCTTTCTGTACTCATCAGGCACAGATTATTTCTGCCTTCAGCTTTAATGAGGAAACGGTGTCAAGAGACAGCAGTGGCATCATCACCTTGCAGATATGGGCAAAACCAGCTATACTGCCATGCTAGTATTCAACTAAGCAGGGTCCTTTCAGAACGAATGCAGTGTGACTGAGCAGCAAGTTCACCATTTAAAGTGAAAATCAACACTTCCCAGCAATGAGGTAGATCATTAAACATTCTGTTGCATGAGCCAGCATCACTTTTCTAAAAAAAACGTGTTGGGACGTTCAGCCAAATGAGCAATTCAGTTGGCTTAACTTTCCTGACCACTTTCTAATTTGGTTTTAATGAAGATATAATTAAGAGGTAATGTCAGCGGAGTAGAACATTGTCACAGGATAATGGTCTCCTGCTGCTGCATAAATGGTAAATGCAGTAAATACAGAAGGAAAGCTGGAATGTTTATCTTCAAAGTAGGAGGCATTGATCCTGGGGACACTCATCTGTTTTGATACCTTTATTTCCATTTTGTCAGAAGAATGAGGGGCAGCAGATTCAATCCATTTTGGCCTGTTCCCGCTTCACAGGAGTGACAGGAAAACTCTCAAGGTGGCTCTGCTGCAGTGGGAACGCGCTGCTGGTAATGACGGTTCATGGGTTAGACTCACAATTGCTCACTTTAACCTGATTGTCCGATGGCATTCGTGCTGCCATAGAGAATGCAGCAATTGAGCGCCTCAGTCAATCGGTGCTACAGAATAACTTAGCCATGATAGTACTGTTTATGAAAGCGAACCTCCTGTCAGAAACCAGCCTTTTTATTTTTTGACTGGCTGGAGCTTATGATGTTCGTCTTTTCTGGTGAATAACGTCTGTCTTCCAGCATTGCAATAGCAGAAATAAGGATTTTATGTTCCAGCACATATCGTTCACCTTCATTGCAATTCAGGCTGCAAATTTATTTCCATTCTGAACTTCAGTTCCCATTTTTCTTTTAAGTTTTGCAAAACTTCTTTGGGGAGAAATTCTTTTCCCAGGCATTTAAGCCAAGTAATAGCTTTAACCGTTATTTGCATTATGAAGGCTGACAAGATACACTATCTCCTAAAGCTAGAACTGTTTTTTCAAGCAGAAAACTGCATGAAATAACTGCAAATGAGACTTATGCTAAAATATGGATAAATCTTGGAAGTTAAAACTTCCTGTGAAATTAGCACTTGCTGACGAGAACTGCCTTTGTTCCATCTGAAATATTTGGTATTTTGAATCTGCAAACTAATGACAATTTAGAGCACACAGAGTAAATCTTAAATCTTCCAGGATGCCCAAGGAATAATTTCTCTTATACAGTGCTCTTCATCAATAGCTCGCAAAGCATTTTATGCTGATCAGAATGAGGGCTAGCCAGATACAGGTTCATAAAAAAAAAGATCCAGAGCTCTTACATTTCCATTCCAAAGTGGAAGCAAATCCAGCCTTTCAAAAATGCTAATAAAAAATGAGAGACTGTTAGCACACCATATATTAAGCACATGCAGGCTGACAGGGATTTACCTTCAAGCCCAGAGTAGGCCCTGTATTTAAACGTGCCCTAACTACTGCATTGCTTGCAGTCATTTTGCTTTTGCACAGGGAGATGTTCACACTGGCAGGGATGAGATGGGCTCCATGGCTTTGTGGCCAAGTAGTTGGCTGGAAGATGGAAGCTGCACTTCTGAATCCTTCTTTTGGCTCATGCAGATTTGAGCTGGGTCTGTCATCTTCTGCAAAAGGACATGCTGCCCTGTTGTCCATCCCACTGACATTGCGGAGGGCAGATGCTCTTCACCTGCCTCGCCTTTGTGAATTAAATTTACCAACTCCCTGTTACCTTGCATGGAGCAGCAAGCTGTTGTTTTCTATTTATTCCTCTACAGCTGAGGTAGAGCACTCTCTTTGATGAAATGGGACATCTCCCTCTGGACCAGAGAAACTTGCCTGCCACACAGAAATTGTTATGACAGGTATGTTCCTAGGAAAGGCTTGTTTTGTCATATCACCATTTTACAGCCAGAAGAAATTATTTTACCAACCAGCCAACCCTCAAGTCAGCATCTTAGCATCATCTTCTCAGACAGGAAAGACAAGATATCATAAGCTAACATGAAATCAGTGGCAGAGCTGGGCGTAAGACACAAGTGCTCAGTGTCTGGTGCTCTCAGCACGTTGCCATACCCTTGACTGTAGAGAGAAATTGCCGTATTAAAAGCAGTGAGTGTTTTCAGAGATAATGCTGTGAATCTGGAAGACTACATGAATATGTGTCATGGGACTGCATTTACATCAGGGTCACCCAGTCAGAATTTGACTTACGGTGTGTTGTGCAGGTTTGCGTCTCTGCAGGCTGTGCACCTTGCGGTCTCTGTCATTTAGCTGTTGATATGGCCAAAGGAAGCTGGAAAAATCACATGCAGGAGCTGTGTTTGTGTAAAGTTATACTCACGCAGCCAAAGCAAATGTTAGAAAGTGAAAGGGAGCCAGAGTAAGAGGATTGTTTTGTCTTGAGCCGCCTCCTGCTGAGAAACGGGAGAGGGACAGCTCCCCCAAACTGAGCCACAACTCCACCAGCTCAATTTAAAAGCTCCTGGAGACAGCAGGAGGCTATTGTCTAGCTGAAAGCTGCCAGGAGGCCACCTATTTCCTTCCAGGCAAATACCCTATATAACTTACCTACAGCATCAGGAGCTGAAGGAAATATCACAGGACTTCCTGGGGTGAGAGCATCATGCTTCCAGATGCTCTTTATACTCCTGGGTGAGGAAACCACCCTCTTCCCCAAAACATGGCCTCTGACAAAGCCCTGGAGGGCATGAGAGGCCAACACTCCTCCCTTTGAGGAGGACGTGTACATCTTTGCTCAGTGCTCCATGCCCAGCTGAGGGGCAGAAGGAGGGTGGTGGACCCAGAGGGAGAAATCTCTGCCCAAGGAACAGCGTGAGTAGCAGGAGGGACTCAGTCACTGTAACACGAAGGGCACCGGAGGCTCCTCTCCCACTTTCCCCAGGTCCCTGCAGAGAGGCGGCCATACTGGGGGCAGGCTGGGGGAAGCTGTGATGCCCCTGGTGCTTACAGGCACCCTGAGAGGTCCGGCAGCTTCAGGAGGCGAGGAAATGGCCAGAGAGGCTGTCTGGGCTGTCCTCAGCCACCTGGGCAAACGCTGAGGCTGCGGCAGGGACAGGACCAGCCCCACAGCACTGGCTTTAGCATGGGCTGCAAGGAGGGAGCTCCCCTGCCTGGTCCCTTAAACCAGGGTGCCTTCAGGATGTGCTCTCTGCTTCACTACACCACCAAAGGGCTGTCACCAAAATGGATTTACAGGGCTGTCTGCTGGAAAGTAAGGCTGGGGAGGGAAGAGGAAGGAGCAACATATTTGCCTTTAAGTGACTAGGAAACTCTCAAGACTTCCCCTCACCCTGTGGAGCATTTCACTTTTCAGTGAACAGCACTATAAATTTCACCTATTGGTAGAAGTAAAGAAGTTTTATGGTTGTCCAGACTGAGCTATGATTGACTTAAAGTCTAACAAATCATTCCCTTGCTGGCCTTTTAACCATGCTATACACAGCGCCTGCTTTTCCTTTAAAGATAACAGGGTGGGAGGGAACAGCTGTCACCAGCACCTCATGAATGAATTTTGAGCTATCGTATAACTTCCCTCTGCTTGGCTATAAGGACATGAGGAAAACAAGCAGAGCAGAAATCCTCTGGTGAGAAGCAGGCTGAGCTGTGCTCCTGAGCATCACGCCTGTGCCATCAGGAGATGCACCAATCCATGGGAAGCTGAAGCAGCTGCTTCCCTGTAAGGTGCGGGGTGCTGGAGAAAGGGACAAGGAGTCACCGGGAGCCTTGCCACAAAGGGCTTTTTTGACAAAAGGTGCTATGCAAGGCTGCGTGTTGTGGTGGAGGGGACATGGTGGAGTACTTCCAGCAAGAGATGGTACATTTGTACTGAATCAGTATGCATGCTGTTTTCTCTGTTGTAATATTGTTGTTGTCCTTTATTACATTAAAGGGGAACATCTTTACCTCATGGTGATTTGGGTGGGATGTGACATTGCCTAATGTAAAAGGGGCCTGTAATATCAAGGAGACAGCCGTGAAATAACACATTACACACTGAATTGAACAGCAGGCTCATTTACATTCCTTTAATTTGGAAATATGAACATTTAGAAACCCTCTTCTCCACTTGCATTCCCTTATTTGGGAAACATGTAAATTACATTTATGATAATTTAGTATTTAACTGGTACAAGCATTGCAAATTCCAGAAGCAAATGTTTCAAAGTAGTCAGGAGCTGTGCCAGCTTCCTTTGCAAATGTGTGTGGTAAAAGCCACCTCTGCGGATGACTCCGAACACAACATCTCCAGCTTCTGGACCTGTCCTTGCAGATGCATGTAAAGCAGATGGGACGGCTGGGGTGAGGCTTGCAGGGCTGGACTTTTTGTCCCAATCACAGTGTAGACTTATCATGAGTGACAGATGGATTTAATTATAACCTGGGAGTATCACTTCTGTTGTGTGTGGAGCCATTTTTTTGTAGCCTATGAGATCACAGAATTGCAGATGAAAACAACAGCAAAAGACTTTTCAGATCATCTGTGTTTGAACGATGCTGAAGAGGCCTCTTCTATGGTAATCCCATTGCTATGTTTTCCAGTCTCACCTTGGAACCTTCTACCGATAGTGACTTGTGTTCAGTTGCTCACGAGACAGCTTATTCTATTGCCTGTGTAATAACCCTCATTATTAAGTCATTTCTCTTGTATCTAAATGGGATTGTTCCACTTTTAATTCGAGACCCTTTTACCATCTTTGCTGCAGGGAAGGTCCAGCCTAACAGCACACAAATATTAGCATTCATCCAGGCACTAGCTGGGGCTCTCTCCTGCCCTGTAAATTGCCTTCCATCACACCCGTCACCTGCAGTTCCCTTCACCATTCCTGCTGGCCGTCCTTAAGTCCTCTGCCACTTTTCAGTGTCCTTTTTAGAAAGTGAGGCTTAAAAATGCGTACTGTGCTCCAGCTCCAGCCGTACCCAGACTGCATAATGCTGCACTTATCACTCCGTTTTTGTCACACAGCAGATCCCTCTTTACTCTATACACCCTGGGATAGCAATTGCTCTCCTCGCAATATGAGATCTTACGGTCTTCATTACCCATTACAACCTCAAGGTCTTTTCCTATATTAATGTTTTCTAAAGATCTGCGTTGACTGTTGTTACTTCTCTCCAGGTGCATTACTGTCACATTCATCAATATTAAATAAATTTTATTTTGTTGACATCTTCCCATGACTCAGAACCTGCCAGATAATTCTGCATTGGGAATTTACTATCCCTTTTCACCTATTCATTTCATATTTTATTGCTTTCAGTGCTAGCAAGGTTAAACAGCGTTGCCTCGTATAGATCAAATGTCCAGAGTACAGAGGGGAATAAAAATATTTTGATAAATAATTGGAAGTTGAAAGTAGGATTTTTTTAAAAAAGCAAGAAAAATACAATCTTTTCTCATGAAATACAAAACTTGTATTTAAATTTTCCCCCCTTGCCCAAACTTGAATAAAAAGAGAGAAGGTAGAGAAACAAAACTTAGTATCTTCTTTAAAAAAAAGATGGAAATCTCTGTCAAACCTAAACTTTTATGTGAGCATTTTCATCTGAGCTATACAGACTGTGGTGGCAAAGGTATTCTGAGTAATTCTGACAAAGGCTGTGAGAAGGCAATACCTGCCTTTTTTTTCTGCCCATTTCACAGAAGGGACACTACAGAAATCATTGCTCTGAATTACAGTTTATCCCCTTTCAGGAGAGCTCTGAAACATTTGTCTGAAGTTAAGCAGGAGCCACGGCTCAATGGGCTTCCATGTGTCTTTGCTGTATGGAGCAGGGACTGAAGCAAGCACATGCTTCAGACCCTCAATCAACAGCAGTCCCTTGAGCAAAACTTTATTTTAAAAAAACCCAACCCCAAACCAATGATAACAAAAAAAACCCAAACCCTCAAAATATATCTGAAAAACAGAAATATTAGCAGACTCATTTCTTGACAGTGTCAATAGCCTTTGATATATTTATGCATAATTGCCTGCAGAAACTTGCACAGATCAAAGAGAAAGGACAAGTTGGGTGAAAGCCCATCTGTAATAAGAAAGGCACAATTAAATAGAGGTCTAGTTAGATGAAGAAAGACCTCATTGCTCAGAGACCCAAGTCAATGGGCTGAGCTCAGAGGAGCAAACGAGAATCTCATACCATTCCTCAGCCATACCCACTTTACAAATCATCTGTCACGCATGATGCACTGAAGCCTTTTAAAAACAAGCACTGTTACTGCAGGAAGGTGCAAGAAGCTCCAGGCATACATTGTCTGTCAGGGGCTGCTGGTGCTTCTGAAATGGCATCAGTCTGTGTCTGCTGTTCGGCACTAAAACAATCCTGTTTTTTTCTATGGACATTCAAAGACAACACCATTTGACTTTCCCTGTGGATGGCTGACTCCCAGATGCTCATGGCACATACTCTGAAGTTTCATTAACCTTCTTCGTAAGTCTGTCTTGTACCTGTGCTGCTCATTCCCAATGGGTTTGAGGAACATTGGTTTAGGATATCCCTGAGGCAAAGATGGGTTCAGGAGGGGGGCCCAGACAGGACTCCCTGATTACGTGAGATCTGCTCTGACAGATTCATTTTCAGTAATTGCATCTGCACACCTGATTTAGGGCTCTTCAGCAGACAGTAGTGGAAGCTGATTTCTTTGAAAGTAAATACCCAGCAGCCAAGACTGTAACAGATGTTATGGACGGGACCAGTAATTCACTTAACGGTGTCTCAAAAACCCTCTTTTCTATACATTTCTCCTCAATATTCTCCTGGGCAATCACTAGCCCTGCTAAATTTGTGGTTCTCATTTAATTCCCTGACATGTTCTTATTTTTTAAAGCTTTATTTTCAGCTACTGAAGTACAAGAAATTGCTTTTGGCCTCAAGCCTTGCTTTCCAGAGAGGCGACAAGAGACTCCACTCCTGGTAACTTAAAGGGAATGCTTTCCGCTTTGGCATGAACAGCTCTGAGGGTGTTTCTGAGCCCACCTGTGTTTTTCAACACCAGTCTGTGCTCCCAGTGGATGCCATTCTTTTCCTGCTCTGCCAGTGGAGGGCACAAGATTCAGACCAAGCCTTCATGATAAAGAAGTAACTTTCTTTGAGATGAAAGGCTTGGATTTAGGCACAGTCAACATATCCCTCTACCCTAGGGCTTCTTAATTTATCTCTCTCTGCAAAACCACTACCCAGCAAGCAGTTAGTTACAGTGTGGATAAACTGCCTGCAAGAAAGGAGCGGACCCCAGCTCTCCAGCTCTAGAGGTGGGGAGGGCAAGTGGGAGCTGTGCCAAGAGCTAGCATCCTGGGATGGTCCGTGGGGGGGGGGGAGAGGCATCTCTTAGCTGCGGCAGGTCAGACGGCGATGGGGGGGCATGGGCAGCGGGTGGGACCCCACTGAGGGATGGCCCCATGGCACAACCCCCTGTCATCATGGTCTGCAAGCTGTCATCTAGCTGTTGGTTATATGGGGCTTCTCCCCAGGTTTGGAAACTTCTTCCCAATTTATCTTCAGGTCTTGCATCAGGGGGTCCCCCGGGCAGGGTGTCAGGGTCAGGGGTAGCCCTGGCAGGAGTCATCCAGCAGGGACTGGTGCATTCTCTTGAGAAACAGGCCTGGGGTCATACAGCCTGTGGACATACAGCCTGTGGCATCACTTGGGTTGAAAGGTAAATGCTGCAGATGGCACTTCTCGGTGGGGGGATACAGATGCATGTGCAGATGCCATGCAGAAGTAGTCATTCTTTTCACGGCATTATATCAGAAACATTACTGAAATCATTACAAATTATTTCTGCTGTATAATCTTCTTTTCCTTCAGCCAATCTGTAATTACAGCACCTCCAAAAAAAAATTGGATTTTTCTGTTGTGATCTATGTTTAGGGCTTGGCAGGATTCAATTTTAATTTCGACTTCAATGATAACATTTTATTACCTGTGTTCTTTATTTATAGTTACACACTGCTTCTTTATACCGATGTAAATATTTTTCGACTTGCATTCAGGAAAGTGCTGTTATCATTGGCTGAAAGAAAAGTAGCCTCCCTCTTTTGAATAGCTGGTGTGATTTCAGAGAGATGGGGTCTACAAATTCATCTACCATCACAAAATTTAGCCCTTAATATAGACAGAAGACAAATGACAAATACATTACAAAACTCTTCCTGACAAAGCCTGTCTATGCTGTGTTTTCTTGGAATACTGCATAAGGTGACAACATGAATCACAAGTAACATTCAACATGAGTTGGACAAGCTAGAAAACACTCTTTTTTTTCTTTGGAAGGGGGAGAAATATATTGTGCTATTAAAAACAGAGTTGAGCTGAGGAAAAAGATTGTTTTAAGTATTTTGTGCATTTAGATAACCCAAGAAGATCCCATATGGAATATGAGCAAGTGTTAACAGAAAGATCATTAATCAAGTAATACGCCTACTGGAAACAAAACTCACAACGGCTTAGAGAAAACAGACAAAAAGTTAGCCCATGGTTAAATACGTAAGTGGATGTCAGTGCTGGAGCATTACTTCAGGGAGGAAGCAGCATGAGACTGTAGAGAGCCATGGACCGAGTATTTCATCACCCATCTCTGCAGTACCCCAGGACCCTAGTACCGATCATCTGACACCCCCAACCAGTGGAAAGTTTTCTGATTTGAGGCTGCTTGCTGGAGAAAGAGAGCATGAGAGTGCCCACCAGGAGGAAAACTCTGGTTTATCCAGAAGAATTAAAAACCAAGACTGCAGTGTGATCCATGTGGGCATGGAAACCAGGTTTCTGCTGACTCCAGTCAAGCTGAAGGAGTTACCCGCACAGGAAAGCGGTGGGACGGCGGGCATATCTTCTCCGTTCCACAACGGCCACCTGCCTCCCAAGGTACCAAGCAGGGAGCTCCTTCCCCACCTTCTGCCTATGAGTGGGGCTGTCCAAAGCAGTGCTGCTGGTAACTCTAGTTGTTGCTCAGTAATGCTGAAAGCTTAGAAATATAATGTTGAAATTTTCATGCACAAAGGGAAAGGCTTAATTTTAGAAGAACGTAAAATAACACAAAATAATTGGTCCCTACATGCAGGAAACATGGGAGTTATTGGTTCAGATCTGCAGAGCAGGGGAATGGGAGATGACTGCTCCCATCTTGATGCTGATATTTTTTGCTAAATGATTTGGCAGAGCAAATCAAAAAAGCCGAGGTTATAACTGTTTTCTGTTGCCACACTAATGATCCTAAGTGCTCTGAGGAAATTGCCACTAAGCATTTTACCCAAAGTATTTGTGGAACAGGCCTTAAGAATTATTGAAAGTAAGAAAATAACAGATATTAATGAGCATTTTCCCTAAGCTAGTGTACCACTGGAGAATTTACAAGACCTAATATGCACTAAATTTAAAAAGTACAATTTTAATTCCATCCTGGAGAGTATTTAAATCTTAAAGAAAATTACCAAGTAGGGGATATAAAGTACAATTGTCAGAGCTGAAATGTCCTTTACCTTCCCACACAAAACCATCAATCTCAAAGTTTTTGTTTAATATTCCATTGCCAGGAACTGTTTTCAAATTCAGATGAAGGGAAAAAAAACAACAATCCTAAATATATCATTAAAAACTCTGTAGAGTAAATAAGACAGACTTTAGATCAGCTTAGGGTCCTTGATTTATGCCAGCAATGCAGCCATGCAGCAGCACAAGAGAGTAGAGTGTCCCAGGACTTTGTCTAACAAGATGTTATGTTTTTCCACATGCAACGAACAGCTCTATATGAAGTCAGAGGAGAAAGCAATCCTCCAAACACTTTACAGGTTTGGTGGGCATGCCTTTTTGATCAAGTTCAGCTCTTGGATAGGTCCAAATGAATAGGATTTTTGGTCTTCCCTGAAATTTGATGCAGGTCACAGAGAGAGGGAGGCAAAAGGTGTGGTCTGGGGAAGGCAGACAGGATGCATCAGTTTAAGGAGATGGTTCTCCCTATAATAGTGACTCTTTTAGCATTACATGCACGTATGAATAAGTACAGATGTATGTGAAGAGCTGGGGAAACAAACTATGGTTCCTGAATAAGCTCAGCCTCTCAGAATTTACTCTGCAGTGTCTTGACATCAGTTCACCTTTGATGATGCAACATTGGCAGCAATCCTCAGGAAAGCATCTGGCTGGCTTGGTAGGTAAATGAGTAGCAGCTGGGAAAAAAATTGAGTTCACATGGGGACGGAGACATTGAAGGGCTTTCTGAGCTATTGATTTTTGCATATGCTCAAGGGAGCACAATGGGGAAACAGATTTTGTGTCAGTTCAGGTTACCCAGAAATTTCTCTAATTTGCCATCCAGCCCAGTTGCTAGATTGATTGAACCTGGTTAACACTGCTTAATAACCAGCACAAATGATCTTTGAAGCAAATTATTAAAAGGTTGAGAAAAACCTGCTCCAAATCCTTGCTAAAGGGATTTGTATCTTAAGTTGCTACACAAAATATTTTGTGTCAATACTGAGATGTATAATAGGAGAAAAACAGTGGTGACTGTCAGCTGGGATGGTAATTGCCCAGTTACATGGCCCTTTCTACATGTGAGTCTTGTGTGCCAGCAGGGTGCTGGGGTTGCTTTTGTCCATTTTTCCCCTTCTGCACAACCGGACAGGTGCCCTGAGCCATTGGGTGGGCAGAGGACACAGCTTCCAGCTCCTCTTTCCCCCATACCCTACAGTTTTTTTGCTCCTGTCCAACCTCCTTCTGCTCATACAGGCATTGCAGTTACTTTAAGATGATACTAAGATGCATTTCCAAGCCCTTGTATTCCTTGGGTTCCTATGCCTTTCCTCGCAAACACGTACAGCCAGCACACAGGATGCACTTGCTTTAGTACCTGCTTCTGCACATGGTGCTGCGCTCTGTCCCTTGCTGATGCCAGTGAGTTAAAGGTCCTCTCAAAATACTCCATACAGAGGCGGGGGTCGCAAGTTGGCAGTTAATAGCCCTTTTCCCACAACTCTTCAAGAAACATCTCTGTTTCACACAGCTCTGCCTCTCTGCGCGTAGCTCTCCCTGCTGCTTGCTCAGCTCTAATCATTAGGACCTGATGGCTTCAGGAAAGATGAATGCATTGACGGGGCTTTTTACATCCTGTTGTTCATGAGTCATTGTTCCTGTTACACAATAACTGTAATTATTACTTTTCTGGACCTTTGGCTGATTGTCTTAGCAGAAGAGGAAAAAAAGCAGCAGAAAAGGAAGTTGCAAATCCAGACATCTTGGAAATAAAAATAACCTTTTGCCTCTTGCTATGAGAACTGTTCCCTTTAGGTCAGAGCCCATATGCATGCACACGTGCACACATTGCTTCCTCTACTCCGCAGTGCCTAGGGTAGTTTGTCTAGTGTTAAATTGGCAAAAGTAGATGAAGGGTGGCAGAAGGTTATTTTTAATCTGTTAGTGTGTTATGGGAGACTGTTGCAGCAACGAAGCATAGAAAGTGGGGGAAGGCAGAGGGAAAATGTAAAATAAGTTTGTTTGAACTAAAGAAGCACATGATGTGGGAATTTCAAAGCTCCTGGAGCCAGATTGTTATAGAGTAGCAAAAAAATAAAATTTTTCCCCCTTTTCTTATTCCCTGAGAGGACATATCCCTGCATAGAACACAGGAGTCTGGGCTTGACTGAGTCTGTGGTAAAGGGATAAGGGAGAGCCTCATTACTGGACTCTTCCAGAAAGCTCCTGGCTGGTTACATAGCTCAGCATAACAAGGAGTGTCACTACTAATACACTCAAGAGCTATGGATTTTGCACCACACTGTTAGCCTGCCTGACCCTGGAAGATGGTGTGACCCAACCAGACGGGCAATCAGAGGGCATCCTTTTCCCTGGGCAGCTGTCAGGTCTTGCTATTTCCACTCCTTCCCCTTCAAAATATCAATTTATTCCTGCTTCTCATGCTTACTCTGTCTTTTTTTCCTTTTTTTCTTCACTTTATATAAGAGCATCCTTAGCAATTCAAGACAGGTCCAGCTGTGGTTAATTTGTCATAGAGAAAATAATATCAAACGGAGAAGTGCTGGGGAAACAGACAACCCAATGCAAAGCCTGCCCCTAATTGACTGATGAAAAGAAAATTAGGGCTGCCTTGAGAAACAATTTCCATAGCAATGGGAATAGAGTGGAAGCTGTGCCGTGAATTGTGGGCCACCTGCCACAGCTATTTGGCCTCGGAATGACCAGGCACATCGGACTGGCAGCGAGATGCCAGCCAGGGTGCCCAAGGCTCCCACCAGCAGCCGGTGGTGGATGCGCCAGGTGGGCGCAGGACCGTTCTCCCACCGACGGACCCCCAGGGCTGGGCACGGCACCAGCTGTGTCCGCAGTCAAGCCCAGCTTGGGGGCTGCAAGCACCATGCTGTACCGTGGGATAGAGATAAGTTTCCTCCCCACCCTACCCAGGCCTCCCCAAAAAAGACACAGATTCCATGTTTTATAGTCCTTTCTCTTCCCTTTGCATTTCTTTTAGGCAAGAAACAAGATTATGCCTCAGCCTAAGTACTGATTGCTATCACTTCAAACGGACTGACTTTCTTTTATTTTGTCTGTAACAAAATCATCCAGGAGACTTCCAAGCAAGAGTTTTTCCCCTTGACAAAAAGCTTTGTAGGTGCCATCTGTAATAGGGGCACACTGGCAATTATTAAGGCCACATTCTTCATTTTTGACGGTTAAGGTTGCTTGCTTCAAAAATGACTAATGATACGGGGGTATATGTAAAATTTTATTTGCTTGATTGGAGATGTCTTAAAGAAGGCTTGCTTTCAGGGAAGGAAGCCCACTGCAGGAGCCTCAGGGTGGGGAACCACAGTCTCCCACCTTGCCAGCTGCTTTTGAAAACCTTGGTCATGCGTGTGTGTACAGCAAATTTGTGTGCGCCTTTTGTTTGCCAGGCAGGCCAGAAAAAGAAAACTCAAGTTCCTGGTAGCTATATCAAGAATAAATGTTACTCTTAATTTGGTATAGGACAAAATTAACAGTTTACAAAGTATAACAGGCCTTAGAGGAAAAACAGCTCAGAAAGCAAAAAAAAACTAATTCTGGACTTGAAGCTTGAAAAAACCCAATTAATCCATTTTCATAGCTGTCCATTGGGCACACCTTCCCCAAGCTGAATGTTTACCAAGGCTTAATTCCTGCTCTGTTATGGCTTGGTGCTGATGGGAATTCAGCACCTAGATTGGAGGAGCTGTCTCTTGCAGCACACGGCGCTGCAGCTGGCTTCACGTCTGTGCTTTAAACCCATGCCCTTTTCAAACCCAGAATGTACGTTACTGCTTCTGGTGATGTTTTGATTGCTGGCTGTTACTAAGACTGCATCAGAAGAAAAGAAAGGCAAGGCTGATGTGAGTTCCTCCGCGCCACCTTTGTCTCATTCACCTTTTTCAACAGCCATCCATGAAATAAAAGTGAAAAGAGCAGTCACTAAACAGCTTCTCTCATAATGAGTGGCCTCATTGTTATTGTCATTGGTACCAGCAGTGTGGAGAACATATAGAAGAAACTGCCTGAAAAGTAACAGTGTGAAGACAGAGAGAGAAATACAGTCACGACATGTGATGCACCAACTGACCTGAAGATGGATTTGTCTCAAAGCAACATATTTTTATCTGCCTGAATTTATGGAAGTAAATTTTACTGCACTGCTTTTTTGGGCAGACAAAAGTTATCAGGTTCCGAGGAGCATATGTATTTCAGGAATTTGGAAAAAGTTAAAGAGTCAATGTATCAGAGACACAAGTTACGGGACAAAAACAAACTGTAGGGAAAAGGAGTAAGTGGAAACACAGCAGTGCTGAGGATGAAGTTGGTCATTCTACTGCTTGGCAAAAAATTGTACTTTTTTTGCTAAATAGCCTTTCAAAAGTATCTATTTCTGGGGAAGACTGGGGCTTTCTATTGAAAAGCTATTGAAGTATTGCTATGTTTGGAGCATTTTCTGATATTCAGCTTTCTAGTGTAGAAATTAAAATTTGCCAGGGAGAGAAAACATCTTCTGTTGCTGTTGACAGTTTTTATTAAGAAATAGTAGGAAACCTCTCCTTACCTGCCTTCACTGTGGAATGAGAAGCTTGCACTTGATGCAGAGTTAGAGCAAAAACAAACAAGGAGAATGACAAAATTAGACAAGTCAAAGCATCCTGATTTGTTTTTTATCTGCTCTTTGGTACTTTCTCTTCTTAGTTTCTTGTCTGTTTTTTTCTACTTGTCAGGGCTTTTCTTTTAGGCTATCAGCCTTTTGTACAGGGATTGCAATTGAGTTTTCACACAGGTTAGCATGTTGTGGGCTTGACTGGCAGAGGGTTAAGGGTTACAGCATATGGCAGTCACTGCAGACAGCCAGCTAGAAGGAAAGTTCATTTGGGCAACCCTTTGCTATAGTAAACAGCGGGGGAGCCCAAACAAGAAGGCTGATGTATTTGATGCAAAAAAAAGTGAGCAGAGCCCTTGTTTGGGAAGACACTTAGGCAAACAACCAGCTGAAAACCATCACAACCGGCAGTCCCACTGCCTGACTGCAGTCTGAGCATTCAGTCAGACCCTGGAAAGTGTTCTTGCCAAAGGTTGGTAGTTTTGCTACGTGCTGTATCTAGCTCCAGCTTAATGGTCTTACATGCCCTCAACCCTGAGGCAAGATTATATACCTGCTAGATAAATTGGAGTGGTCCTCCTCAGCTTAAACTCCAGCACTTGCTTTATGACCTTACTAGGTCAGGATTGGCAAGGCCCTGGTGCCTGTTTACCTGTATTTATGGGGAAGGCATGATGCTCAGATGGAAGTGGCATTGTTTCTAGAGAAAACAATCAGGACTAATAGGGTAAGGACAGATCTGACGTGACAATGTCAGCTAGAGACAGGGGCTGATGCCGCTAGGGTGACATTTTAAATATATTCTTATATGGTTTATTTGCAAAGAACGAACATAAAGCTCCAAGAGATGAAGAACTCCACCTGCTCTAGATATGTAGCTATAGCAACCTCCCCACGATTACATTGCTAATCTGCAGGTGTTGAAGAGGCATAGATAGATGCTGTTGAGTAATTCGGCTCCAAATAGATACTTTGATCTGCATAACAGCTTGCATTTATGTCCTAAATATGGATTATTTCCAGTTCTGCAATTCTTCCTTATAAAAGCAACATTCCCATTTTTTTATTTTATAATGGGAGTCTTAAAACTTGCCCATGCTATCTAACAAGCTAGATAGCTCTACTACTTTTGTGTGGGACAGGAGCAGGGGAAAAGGAAACCTTTTCATTGCGAAATATGCCCAAACTATTTCTTGCACATTTTATCTGACTCCCCAGTGGGAACAAAATGAAACAAAAGATAATACTTGTTCTACTTTCCTGTATACATGACATACTGATGAATCAATTGCATCTTCACATTAAAGATGGTCTGTTCTGCTGCAGACACTGGTGACAGTCTCTGAACATGTACCAGATCAGATCATGCTTCATTAGCAGCCACAACACTGTTAAAAACATCAAGCTAACGTCTGTCCTGCTTTACTCTCCAGAAGATGTCATTGAACTTGGTGGGGATGCCTGGGATGGAAGTCAAGGCAGAATATGGCTCATCATCAAACAGCTCCAAACGAACCCGGACCTTTGATAAGCAAAATCTGCAATTCACTGATTCAATAAAAGGAAGGAATTCAAGAGCTCAAAGAGAAAAATGACCCTTCATTGTATTCCCTGCTAATCTGCTGGAGCACTCCTTTAGGATGGTAGTTCAGTCACACACTCATCATTTCATGAAAGCTGGTTAAGGACATTTGATGAAGCCTCTGAAGTCTATATTGCATGCCCCTTTCCTTCTCTCCTTTTTTATCCTGTATTTCTTTGCCAGCTGAACATCCTGCAGCCCAATTGCTCCCCTCACTTCCTGAAGCGGCCTACACTGCCCTGTCTCCTGCCCCAGCTTCATTTATTTCTTTGCAAGCTGCTGCTTAACCACCTTATTTATTTGTCAGAATGACTCTTCTGTATTAAAGAGCAACAAATCAAAACAGAAAACCCATTGGAAATATTTCTAGGCTTACAAAAAACAGTGGTCAAAGTTGAATGCTTGCCTTTTGCATGAACTGCATGCATGTCACAGTGCAGTGGGCCATGGCATAATAGCTGTTTTTAACACGGGACCCTGCCTCGTCCCTTGCTTAGGATGCAGCTCTTCCAGCAACATTATCTTACTGCCAAAATCAGGTGTTCTTCCTTCCACCCCTAAGCTCCCTGTCCCTCTGCCTTTCTGCCAGTCTTGCTTTCACCCCTGCCTCATGCCCTGCTGACCCCCTGTCCCTATCTCGGTGTCCTTCATTTCGTTACAGCCCCAGCCCCCTTGCATCCACTGCCCTGGCCATCCAGGCCACCCCTGCCACCAGGAGCCACCAGGCTTCTCCACCTCCTGCCCCCCTGCGACATTTCAGACTCCTTGTCCCTGCTTCCTGTGGCTTTTTCTTTGTGCCTCCCAGCACTGTGTGGCCCCAGCCATGGGGGTTACCCACTCCTCACAGGGTTAGGGCACAGCATCAGAGGGGAGTTACAGCATCTCCCTTAGCCACCAAGGGGAAGTGGAGCTTTGGTCTTTGGTGCCTCGGTCCTGGGTGTCCTGCACACTCAAGCCTTGCACATTAAACAGATTGGTCCTGCCAGTTACTCATGATCAACCGTGCTTCAGGTGATCAGTCTGAAATCACAACCCCCTTCTCGGTAAGGCCATATTAATTTGTGGTGGGTTGATCCTGGCTGGAGGCCAGGTGACCACCAAAGCTGCTCTATCACTCCCCTCCTCAGCTGGGCAGGGGAGATAAAATACAACAAAAGGCTCACGGATCAAGATAAGGATAGGGAGAGATCACTCACCAATTACCAACAGGGGCAAAACAGACGTGACTTGGGGAAATCAGTTCAATTTATTACCAATCAAATCAGAAGTTAATTATACATAAATTATAATTTTATAATTTTATAAATTTAATTATAAATTATAATATTAGGATAATTATAAATAAAAACTAAGTCTTAAAAAAACCTTCCCCCCAACCCCTCCCTCCTTCCTGGCTCAACTCTGCTCCCGGTTCTCTCTCCCTCCTCCCCCCAGCGGCACAGGGGGATGGGGAATGGGGGTCGGGGTCAGTTCATCACATCTTGTCTCTGCTGCTCCTTCCTCCTCAGGGGGAGGAGGACCCCTCCTCACTCATCCCCTGCTCCACTGTGGGGTCCCTCCCACGGGAGACAGTCCTTCATGAACTTCTCCAGCATGAGTCCTTCCCATGGGCTGCAGTCCTTCAGGCACAGACTGCTCCAGCATGGATCTCCCATGGGGGGTCACAGCCTCCTTTGGGCACCCACCTGCTCCGGCATGGGGTCCTTCCTGGGCTGCAGGTGGAGATCTGCTCCACCGTGGACCTCCCTGGGCTGCAGGGGGACAGCCTGCCTCACCATGGTCTTCATCACGGGCTGCAGGGGAATCTCTGCCTGGAGCACCTCCTCCCCCTCCTTCTGCACTGACCTGCAGGTCTGCAGGGCTGTTTCTCTCACATATTCTCACTCCTCTCCTCTGTCTGCTGTTCTGCAGCAGTTTTAGGGGTTTTTTTTCCCCCCCTTCTTAAATCTGTTCTCCCAGAGGCACTACCACCATTGCTGATGGGCTCGGCCTTGGCCAGCGGTGTTTCCATCTCGGAGCCGGCTGGTATTGGCTCTGTCAGACATAGGGGAAGTTTCTAGCAGCTTCTCACAGAAGCCACCCCTGTAGCCCTCCCTGCTACCAAAACCTTGCTATGCAAACCCAATACATAATTATACTCATATCTTCTAATTCTTTATTAATTAAATCTTCCATCAACCTCTCCATTACTTTTCCTGGGATCGGTATCAAGCAGACTGTACTATACTTACCTGCGTGGTTTCATTTGTCTTGAAATTTTTACACAATGATGACACTGACCTTTGAGAATTTCCCCATCACTTGATGACTTATTAAAAATTTACATACACAAGATAAAAATAACCTGCATTGACTCTTGGGGGCCACTTTTCCGGACCTTCAGATTTCGAAAATGGTTAACCCTAGTGCAAGTTGTTCAATATCTTTCTTAATTAGCAATATGTCAGAAAATACATTATTCCAAATACACAGCAGAAATAACTGTTGAACAGTTTTGGGGTTTTCTTCATCATTATTAATGACTTGTCTGTCTCCAGCTAGTAATGAGACTATGGCATTGATAGTTTTTCTGCTATTATGCATAAGTTTTGAAGAAACCCTGCTTCTTAAAGCTTGACCAGCCATGGGCTTTTTTTCTGATGTCTTTAGTATCCTTTATCAAATTTCTACACCCCATAAACTGTTATTTAGATGGATTTTTATTACCTCCCCCTTTTTCCCATATGTTGCATATTGCTTTTTAATTCGTTGTTCCTGCCTTCATTCTTCCACTGAAAGAGAATGGGCTTTTCACCAATATTATTCAGCTCCTTTACTGTGAAGTAATTGCTTTTTGGCCATTTAATATGTGCTTCTTCTTAATAATTTTTTACACTTAGTTTCACTTGTAACTTTTCTGTTTGGGAAACTAGTGTCTTTAAGTACTGAGTGTATGTGGTACTTACTTGGAGTTGCACAGCTTGTCAGGACAGTAATGGCAGCTGTCCCTAGGCAGCCTGTGCTTTCTGCTTTGGCACAGTTTTCCTTGCCACGCAGCTCAATGCCAAAGGAGGACACCAGTCTGTGCCCAGACCGGGGCTGCAAAGTGTCTCACCTCTCTGAAGGACGCTGGTTTGGTTTCACAGGTGGGTGCAGTTTATGAAGGAGTTCCCTGACAGACAGGCAGAGAAGGTTTGCTGCTTCTGAGATGCTTGCTGTCCCCAAACCAGCAATGGTGGAGGATGTGCCACCTCCCTCTTCCAGCCCATGCCCTGCCCCAGCAGGTTTTATCCAGTGCTTGTAGCACTGCCATCAGACAAAGCCTTCCAGGTAGTTTCAGTAGGGCAGTTGTATCGGATTTCTTCCCATCAGTGATTATTTTCAGTTCCTCCTGCTTGTCTCCCAAACCCCTCATGTTGGTCTATAAACCCATGGGAAACAAGGGCTCTGGTGACGCAGGAGGTGGGAGAGGGTGTCCGGCCAAGGGGCAGAGCCCCTGATCCACATAACCCCACAGGCACAGGAAGCTCGGAGGAAGGAAGAGGCTGGCTCAGAGGTCAGGCAGGGCAGAGTTGAACTGAACTCTCCTTCCTAATCCTCTGCCTCCACTGCAAGACTTATCCTTCCTCCCGAATTTCTTTCGAGCTGTATTGCTCCCAGATGTGCAGAAGTGTTTTTAGTGAACCCAAATAGCCTCTCAGTTGTCTAGTTGAGAGGGAAATGTCATATATTGCTGAAGGAAAATCTTAACTATCTCTCTGTATGTGCATGCTAGGCCATAGCAGAAATAGTTCCAGCTAGAAAAATATTATTTTGGGAATCAAAATCAGCACTTTTTCTTATTTGAGTGTGTTATTTTTCACTTTGCTTGGCACTTCAAGTACAAGGTCATGTGGCAAATCATTACACCAGCAATGTTTATCTCCATTTGAAGAACTCTGTCAAGAATTGATTTAAAAAAGATTTGGGCAGTGCCTTTTTATTATTTTTTTTTGACAACAGTTCCATTATTCAAAGCCTATTTATGCAAAATTATTTGCTGCAGAGGTACCTTCATTTCAATTGCAGAAAGAAGCCCTTTAAAAAAAAAAAAAAAAAGGAAAAAAAGCTAATATTCTTAAAGCAGGAATAACCTTTTTAAAAATTATAATGGTAAATTGTAACACCCACCCACACGGATTCTGTCAGAAAATCATGGAAATATTGTTCAGAGAGACCTCTGGAGATCGCCTGGGCAAACTGCCCTCTTGAAGTTGGAGCAGCATCAACCTAGCTCAGGCCAGCCTGTGCACTCACACACCACAAACAAGCACATATTTCTGTCTCTGTATGAATGCACGTATACACCAAATTACAACTTTTATTGGCCTTCACTATTTTTAGCAGTTTTTAAAACCTTAGACAGGTGCCGTATCTTAGAAATACAGTTTTTAACACCAGCTGGTTTCACTCTGCTAAGTGTTTTATCTAGAAGATTAGATTACACACCCTAGGGAAGAAAGCGACTTAACCACATTGTACAGCAGGTAAAGTGCTTTGGGCTCTGCATTGTGTCATTAAGACCAATACGAGGAAGCAGCAATATTTATCTTAATCTTGCTGATCACCTCAATTAACATGGTCCCTATAGTGTCCTCCTTGATATCTAATCCCCATGGTTTCTTGTTCTACGTATTTTGCTCTGATAATGTTATCAGATCATTGCTAATGGTATAAAAGTACATAGTAAGTAAGCAAGGATGTGGCAGTTATTGAGAGAAGACACGTGCTTAATTAACATGGAAATCAAGCAATGGACTATTAAGTCTTTCACATAAGGGAAAGAAATGTACTAGATACAGGCCCTAAAAATAAAAAGTAAAAAGAAAAAAAAAAGAGGGAAAAAGTACACAGGGAAGGAGGCTAATTATAAGCAGAATTCAAAAGCAATGCCATTCATAACAACCTGTCTACTCCTGGCAAACACTTTCATCATTTGAAAATAACTTTTCATACACAGCAACATAAGAAAGTGGCAAAAAAGAGGGGGGGCTATCCTCCCACATCTCACACATCCAAGATGTAGTGAAATCATCTCTACACTCATGGGACTTTTTCTTATTCCTGAGGGTAGCCGCTACTCCCAGAGCAGCCCTGGGTGCATTCCTCAGTCATGCGAAGACAAATAAAGACAAGGATTCAGATCCAGGGAACTTGATGAAATGATGATCTATATCTTTCCAGCCAAATCTGAAAATGATGCCTAGCATAAAAATTGCTGTGGTCAAGAAAAACTTTAAAAAAATTCCCTGGGAGAGAGTAAAAGTTTGGGAGCCTGACAACCTTGAACTGGCAATGAACAGTGCTACCAGAAGCAATCCCATGGCTGAAATTGCTTTCTGCTCTCTGATGTGCCATCTGATGCTCTGGACGGCTTTCAACAAGTGTCCCAGGGCCAGGTTGCTGCAGCGAGCGAGCGTGACCATTGCAGCAAGAGCACCCATGGGTCCTTGCCCTGGGCAGCGGGGACGCAGGCCGCGCTCCTCCTCCCCAACGCGCACCCTGCAATGAAACCTCATCTCTGGAATCACATACCCTTTGGTACAAGCTTTCTTTCCTCTGAAGTCTCATGATGAGAGCTTCTGGTGAATACTTCAGTTTAGGGATTTTCCTTCTGTTTCCACCCCCATCCCACCCTACCACAGCATGCAACACACGGGAGAAGAATGGTAGAGGGTGAAACGTGCATTTCAAATTCTGCATATTTAATCATGTAAATCCTTAAATATTTTATCTGGATCAATCTTTTAAATCAGTTCAGTGCTTACACCTCTCTGGGTAACTGCCATGAAAGAGAGCAGCAGAGGCTCTGATGGTCAACAACCTCTGCAATGAGTTTTTCCTTTCTTTATTACTCTGCCAAAATTTTAAACGATGTACACCTGTTTCTGAGCTAGGAAACCCACTCTGTCTTTTGTATTGCCTTTCCTAACTGACTTTTGACTGTATGTTACAGTGACATGCCAGGACAGCACCAAAAGGAAATACTTCTGGAGGAGGAGCCACCTTCTACTAGTGAAGTCGTATGTAAGACTACCCCATCCTTACTACTTGCAATGCAAACAGCACCTCATTTGCATTTCTGTGGTTTAAATGTAGAGGGTCTAAGATAAGTCATTGTCAGATGCCTGTAAATATTGAGGAGTGCTCTGGGACCTGGTTTGTAACCATTTCTTTCTCTTCTGTCACAACCTGAGCTGCATATTAGCAGAGATGTCGATGGAGCTTCTGGGAGGGAAATGCATATCTTTGCTTAGTGGGTGACAGCAAAAGAAAAGAACAAAGTTTGGGAAGAAAATTTCCAGATGAATAATGAATTGAGAGAGGTTGGAGGCTGGTGAATCTTAATTAGAAATCTGACGTATTGGCGGCCTCCCATCTTTGTGCTTCCTGCACTCGAAGGGGTGCTCGCAGCAGCTGCATGTCTGCGATCACCTCCTGTTGGTGACCAGAATGCCAGCGATGGAGCCTCTTGTTGGATGAGGGTGAGATGCAGCCACCTGGGTTGGGGATGACACTGCTGCTTCTCTTGTGCAGACACAAGGACAGAGAATGTGCCAGCAAAAATGATGGGGAAAGGTAACTCTGTGGCCACTCCACCTCCCTCCAGAGATTATTAGCAGGTCTGGTGAATTGTTTTCATCTTGTCCATTGTGAATAGATCTTGTCACTTCTTCTTTCTCCTTTTGTTTTTTTTCCTAATGGGAGTTTGAACACTTATTTGAGATGTCTTAGTGAAATGCCTGAAGTTACAAGGAAGGGAGCACAAACATCAATCTGCATCTGCTCTCTCCTGCAGAGAGTTGTCATCAGTCATCTTGTCTGGACTAGCAGGTGAGGGACAGCAGGACACAAAGGGCAGCCCCAGAACTGGGAGGCAGGTGAGGTACTCCCAGGCTGTACTGTGAGAAGGTCATGTCCTTGGGCCTCAGTTTCTCCAACTCTGAAATGAGAAAAACACTTATTGCTCCAATTTATTTCATGTTTTAGAGAAAAAGTACTCCATAAGTGCTACGGTTTATTATTCTAATGTGACTGTAAAATCATGATGTCTTTATTGCAAAATGATCTTTAAAACATGAAGCATTAGGATGGTGACTGAAATCATTAGTATCAAATTGTTCTGCTTTTGCCCTGTCACATTGATACTTCAAAGCAAAATTGTCTTGTGGGCGTTTATAAGATTTTATGAGGATAACTTGTCTTTTCAAACCTTGTTCAGGGGAAAGGCCAAAAAAGCCCCCAGATGTTTTCTTAATGGAAAAGGACTAAAGTTTCTGCCTGTTTAATTCTGAGGCTGTCCTTTAATATTTAAATTCCAAACCCACTAACAATCAACGTGATGAATGATCAACATGATGAAAATAAGCCTCCAATTGTTCAGAAGTGGTGCAGGCAGCTGTCCCTATGCATCAGGCCCACCTGAGGCTGTTGAGCTCACCTAGACATTGGGGAGGGAATGATCACAGTGCCCCATCCCTCCCTCTGCCTGCAGGTGGGGAGCGGAGGTGTCTGCTCCCTGGCACAAGTGCCCTCTGGCAGGGACCACTTTTCCCTGCTATGTTTGGGTGCTTGACACTTAGCAGAGAGAAGCCACATCCACAATGCAGCTGTCTTGGGCATGACCTCAGCAGAAATACAGTATAAACAAGATGGCACTGTGCATTGCACCGCTGCTGGGCTTGTAAACTGTCTGGTTCTCCAGAACTGTCCTATCTTCTTTGTCTTACAGGTTATATTCCCACCAGGTTAACAAGGGTTTGAGTCTTTGGCCTTCCCCTCTATCCTCTTTTGGGCTGGACTGCATCTCAAAATCATGTTTCCTCTTCTGGCAGAAAGTCCAGGTGGCATTTCAGCAGTCTCGGTGAGTGCACTGTGCTATGTGGGGACACACCATGAATAGCTTTCTTCCATCAAAAGCTCCTCTGAGGCAAATTTCTCACTCTTTTTCACCTTGTCATTCCTGGATCTTCCCTTCCCTTGTGTACACATTTTGCAGATCATGAACATGCTTATGGTTGCCTGCAGTTGCCGTGTTTTGATCCAATCCACATGGGAAGCTTTCTTCTGCATGGCATGGTACTACCATGTTCCTTTTTTTTTTCCAGCCCAGTTATTTAGCAAAAAATGCTACTGGAACATGCATTTATTTGCTGCTTCACTCTGTCTTTTCTTCCCTGCCAACTCCTCCAAATTAGTTTGGATGTAACCAAATGGAAATGCCTGCAAATCGAACAGAGATGAACAGCCAGATAGAAGATAGCCAGGAATCTACACCAAGCCTTCTGACACTGTAAAGCCCGGCCATGGCACACAACCGCACAGCAAACCAGATTCCATCAGCTCAGAAATGAGTTGGTATTAACTAGTTGAATGGAGCAGTTGCTCCAGGTTTGTGGGGATGGTCTGACCCAGGGCCATTTGTTTGTACAGCACTGCTCACAGCTGCTTCAGAAAATGTGTAGGAAAGGCTGCTCCTGGCCCCTTACATCAAATGTATAATGAAATCGCTGGTTTCGTGCTGGCAAAGGAGCCTCCTCATTGTCACCTCTATTACACAGTCTGGGGCCCAGCCCTGGTGCCTTTCAGGAGCAATAATGAAGCTGATCCTGATTTAAATGGAAATAGCCTCTCATGGACTGCAACCACACCACTGCTGTGGTCCCTGAAGAAGTGCAACCCAAAGGGGCTGCTGAGGGATCCAGGTAGGACTGTTCTGAGGTCTCCAAACTCTAGGGGACATCCCATGGGCAAAGCTGGGGAACACAGCAAGCTACCAGGTACAGGCAGGGAGGAGACAACTACTCCTGCCTTTAACTCTTCCTCAGGATTCTATGAGTTCATCTCTGGCTCTACAATCACATTTCCAAAGTTCACATGAATTATTTCAACTTTTGAGAACTTGGTTTCTGTAGGACTTCAGGGAAGTCCCTTTTTGCTGAACTGCAGTACATAGGTCTGTGATACACAGCAACACTAGTGAATTTACATCCATAATGTCACAAGTGAAATCTGACAAAGGACAGACCAATACTATAGCTCTGATGCAGCTACTGAGTATGACTACTATCTAGTTTTATGGCAAACCAGTTCATTAGCATTTAAATTGATTCTTAAATATTTTCCTAGAAATTCACAGCAATATAAGCCTTAAATCCAGGACTGGTAATGTTGTGATTTTTATGTCTAATTTTAGATTTAATTTTTAGACTGATACATTGCGATTATATGGCCATGCAATTTCAGAAAGCTGCTTTAAAATGCACAGATTTGTGTTTTGCCTTTAATGAGTAAAAAAAAAAAGAAAAAGGAAGTAGGCATTACCCCATGTCCCTATGCAAAACCGATGGCAAATCCTGAAATTCTTGGACATAAGCCCCTCATACATTCTAGTTACATGGCTTACAAATTAAAAGCCTAGACAAAAGATACATCTTTTAAGCAATGTACAGGATACAAAAAATAAATCAAAAGGACCTGGACAATCCTGTGAATTGAATAGCATAGACATCAGTCAGTGAATACCTGTTGTGTTCCAAACTTGGTGTAAAATACAATAAATGGCCTCTGTCCAGGCTCTGTCCACACCTGATGGGTTTCAGCCATGACGACGTGCCTCCCGCTGCAGAGGAGCAGTGGTGGTGGCTTGCAGGGACTAAGTCACACTCACATTACATTGACTTGATAGTGTGTGGACATAAGCAATGTCCCTTGCCTGTCTCAGCTGTATACCTCAGGCCACTAGTTTCTCTGCTAAATTTCACCACCCACCCCGGAAGCATCAAAAAAAATGTTTCGTATGGGTACAAAAAGGCAAAACTCACCATAAGCCAAACTTGTGTGGCTTTTCAGTGACCTTTGTGATTGGAAGCACATTTTCGCTCCATTTATTTGATCGTGTTAGTTAGTGTCACCCCATGTCAATCCTTTTGAGTTTTGTGGTTTCGAGAGGTGGGGGTTTTCCAGCTGTGGTTTCCATGTCTGAGTACTCTGCTGCCACATATCTCCCTCAGTAACGACTGAAACGGAAAAGTCTTCAGAGACTGACAAGTTAACAAATGGATACTTTAGCAATATTGAATTGCTCATCTGCTTGAATCTGTATTTTAATTAGCTTGAGGAAGATATAAAGGCTGCTTTTTCAGGTGTGACTTATGACAAGACCCTGGGGGAAAGGAAAGAAACTGTTTAAGGGAAGGAAGTGCTTGTGCTATTAGAGCCACAGAAGGCTGACTTCACTCAGTCCTGCCCTGTTGACAAGTGCTGCTAACATTGTATGTGAAACACCCCTTTGCAGGCTTCTTCAGGAGCTTTGATGTGGGAACCAGTTTAGAAGATGAAGCACCACAACACTGAGAGTCGCACATCTTTGGTTCGCATTAAAAATGAAAAAAGTTGCTTGAAAACATCCTTGTTGAATATTAGTCAGTGAAGACATCTGACTTTGGTGTGAGAAAGGCTAGGTCAAGCTCTACGTGTTTCTTATCCATTTAACAAGCATTGTTGTAGGGAACTTAAGGGTAAAGAGAAATGACTGTCACAGAATTTTATTGAACTAAAGCTTCAATACGAAGGGTGTGACGGCAATTTCTCTTTAACAATAAGCGTTTGATTACGAACTGAATGTCACTGGTTCAGCGGAGTGCATTTCACTAAGTGCTAAATTCATTTCCTTACCAGGGACATATTTCTGTTCATTAAAACATAAGGTTACTTACACTGGGTTTTGTACTGTATCAAAGGGGTAACTGTGCAGCCAAGACATTCACATTTTCTCTCCCACACTTCTTTTACAAGACTTACTGCACTTGTAAAAATCACAGTTAAAAAACTCAGAAAGTTATGTGAAGACATGAGGTTAAATCAAAAGCTTACAAGCAAATCCTTTTGATGCGATTTGAATTCAAGGTTACATCTAGGTGTTCCAGATCATTCAAATCAATCCTTGACTCTGAACCTTTGAAAAAGAGCTGATCCCAATGGGACTGTGAACTTAGCATCTTTGACTACCTATATGGTTTATTATAAAAAATAATGCATTTATTTCCATGAACCTAGCCCAAACCTCAGTACAGTCAACAGGAACCTCACCACTGACTTCAGTGGACTTTGAACCCAAACCTGTTACATTACCAAAAAAAAACCCAAATCAAACCAAACCAAAAAAAATTCAAATGAAGGATGGGTTGTTCCGGCTCCAAAGAGCACAAAGTAGCTTCACTTTTATGCTCACACTTCCACCTTACCTCCCATACCTGTCTGCTTTGTGCATCTTGTGGAATATCATATTTCTTAAACTCTTTTGTTATAGGTCTGCCATAGTAATAGAGTAAAAATGCAAACGCAGAGCTGTGCATAACTAACATGGTAATTCTGGGTGCTACGCTCAGGGCTTCATGCAGACTCGTGCAGGGACCAAGAGGAGAGATCCCCCCCCTGGTTTTGACGAGGGCTGGATTAGACCCTTCACTCTGAATATACTTTTGTCAAATGGTTCCCAAAATTGGGCAACTGAGCTCTTTTGGTGCTTATATTTCCCTCATCCAAAGATGTCTGACATTGGTTAAAAGATGCTTCGCTTGCTCACAGCCTTGGGAGAGAGCTGGGAAACAAATAAATGTGTCAGAAGGAAAACTTGTAGAGGTGCCGTGTACATCCCAACCTAAGATGAAGCCGATCTCTTGCTGAATATAGCCAGAAGGATTTGACCATAAAAGGACCATTACTATCTTCCTAAATGATCTTGCTAATATCTCTTTATCTCAGTGACTACATCCTTTTATATCTTATATAGCTGGTATACCAAATGCATAAACCTTTTCTCCTGATAGCCCATTAGGTATGCTTTTGAGGTACAATCTCAGTAATGACTTCCTTCCAATCTAATTGTATTTTAATTACACATTTAAGGCCAAATTCTTTCCTGGTCTATCCCAGCTAAAACTCTTAGAAACCTTATTAATTTTAATTAAGTAGAAGTTGGTGCAAAATTTCTAGCTGCTGAATTTTGCATTAAAAATTTTAAATTCATTTAAACATGGATTAAATTTCCATAAGCACTTCAATTAGTAGCACACTTCCTCATTTAGTCTTTCAGGGCACTAACATAAAATATATGGAACATAAAGTCCTTTCCAACAGATGATATTAGGACAGATCCCACCTTTAAATGCTTCCCATTTGCCACAGCTACCTGAGGGATGTTTGCTACAGGCCCTAACAGGACTCCTCTCTTACCAACACCAGTAGCAGTGGTACTCCATAAGGGATGGTGGAAATTGCTTTTGAGTTCTTTTATTCAAGTATTTCTGTATGCTCAGTTCCGGAGGAGGGAGGGCCAGGCATAGGGTCTATGTAGGAATCTTTTGGAGATGGTATCAGGAAGCATAGAGCAAGGGGGTGACCTGCAGCTGGAGATAAATTGTCCCTTTATAAGAGGTGGGACAGTCATCAGCCAGTGTGATATGTGCATCACTGCAGCAGCCTTGCTAACAAACTGCCCCATTGTCCAGGCAAAGAAAGACAGCCTGGAAACAGGGCAGGCAAGCTGCCAGAAGGGACTCGGGTCACTGACAGCTCAAAAAGCCAGTTTGAAGTCTCCATGTGAGCATGGATTCAGCAGAGGGAAGAACTGAATTGATACATGGAGTTGGCCATGAAAGAGAGTGAAAAAACATGGAAGTAAAACTTCTTACTGTCTCTCTAAGCAAGGAGGACAAGAAGTGACCTAAGAGAGACTATTTCCAAAATAATGCTTGGAACAATTGAACCATTGAGAAAGTTATTTGAAGAGTTGACCTGGATGGAGTAAGACTGTAGAAGGACACAGTAATTGTGCTCAAAACCAAGAATAAAAATAAGGGGCATTAGAGCCTTATGTTTCAGATGTAAGATCTCTGACACTATGCGTATCTTTGCAGACATTATGGAGCCCCTAATTAAAAACAGAGTTGCTTGTGGGACTCCAGCCAGCAAGTGAAATTATTGAAAGAATCAGATCCAGCCCTGGAGAAATTAGCCAGCATCACAAAGAAGTCACTGCTGAGTGCTCAGACAACTATAACACATGTCACTGGGACTCCAAAGCTCTCAGGTGAGGAGAGGGTACTGTCCAGCAATGTCTCTGGCAATACACCGAGCAGGGCGTGCTGTGCAGAGTACCACACAGATCTCTGTTTGCAAAACCTTTACAGCCCAGGAGGGAGACGCCGGCAGTTGCTGTAACTTACTGCCCATGATGAGCACTGCAGGATGTGCCTGCCCTAACTCCCAGCTTTTTTCTTAAATAGCCACCTGGTAGTTCCAGGAAAGATCTGACATCCTTTAACCAACATAAGCTGAACATGTGGGAGACAGACTTGCCTGAGCAGGGCCACAGAGCATATCCTCTCGCCAAGCATGAGTACCCACAGTGAACGCTATCAGACAGGGAAAACGGTGAGTGGGCAGGGAGGCAGCCCAGCCTGACCCCTGGAAAAAAAAAAACAGGCAGGTCTGGTTCTAATAACAGGAACATGTACAGCCACTGCAGGTCATTGCCCCATTTCCACAGAGACTGGCTGCCTCGGAGCAGCTTTCTGTTTTTTGAGAGCCATCAGTGCAAAGGGAGTGAGGTTACACTTTTTGATCTGGGGCTGTTTTGCGTTTGTGTGGTGGGGTTTTTTGGTAGTGGGGTAGGGGCTGCAGGAGTGGCTCCTGTGAGAAGCTGCTGGAAGCTTCCCCGGCTCCAAGTGGGACCTGCCCCTGGCCCAGGCCGAGCCCATCAGTGATGGTGGTAACACCTGTGGGAGAACAGATTTAAGAAGGGAACCTGCAGTGAGTAGGGGGTTGGGATGTGAGAGGAACCCTTCTGCAGACACTGAGGTCAGTGAAGGAGGAGGGGATGCTCCCCAAGATGGCCATGACTCCATGGGAAAGCCTGTGCTGGAGCAGTCTGTGCCTGAAGGACTGCAGCCTGGGGAAAGGACCCATATTGGAGCAGTTCATAAAGAAATGCAGCCCATGGGAGGGACTCATGTTTGGGAAGTTAGTGAAGGACTGTCTCCCATGGGAGGGGCCCCACAGTGTAGCAGGGGATGAGTGAGGAGGAGTCCTCCCCCTGAGGAGGATGAAGCGGCAGAGACAAGGTGTGATGGACTGACCCCAACCCCCATTCCCCATCCCCCTGCACTGCTGAGGGGAGGAGGTAGAGAATTTGGGAGTGGA
>JANZLQ010000050.1:17695772-17720535 GCA_026212715.1 Elanus axillaris
CCCAACCCCCATTCCCCATCCCCCTGCACTGCTGAGGGGAGGAGGTAGAGAATTTGGGAGTGGAGTTGAGCCTGGGAAGAAGGTGTTTCAAGACTTGATTTTACTTCTCATTATCCTTGTTTTGATTTGATTGGTAGTAAATTAAATTGATTTTGGTTTTACCCCAAGCTTAGCCTGGTTTTTGCCCATGATGATAAATGATTAGTGATCCCTCCCTATCCCTTTCTTGACCCATGAGCTTTTCTTTGTACTTTCTCCTCCTCATCCCACGGGGGGTGGGGGGGAGGAGTGAGCAAGCAGCTTTGTGGTGCTTTGTTGTTAGCTGGGCTTAAACCATAACAGGGGCAAAACAGTAGTGAAATGTGATTTGAGCCTGAATAATATAAGGAAAAGTCTCCCTAACATATTCCGGGGAGAGGAGTTAAAATAGCAGGAGACAGAGCTGGATCTGAGTAAGACAGAAGATGGATTACAGTCATGTTGGACATGATTAACTGTGTAAAGTAGTGTATGACAACAGGTCGGAAGCTTCATATGAGTTTTAGGGCTACCTCTGTAATTGCTAGTTGTGCACAAAGTCCCATGCACAAAGAGGAAAGCTGGGTCATATGCATCTTTGACCCTTCTAAAGCTTCTCCAGTTTCAGTCCAAACACAGAGAGGATGTGATGCTCCCAGCCCCAGAAGGTCAGGGCAGCCTCTTACCAGCCTCTGCACTAGCCTCATGGGAATCCTCAATGCCAAAATCACCAGGACTGCCATTTCTGAGAAAAGTCTGAGAAAGCCCTGGAGATGTTTGTTATAAGTAGCATCATTTACTGTTATAATCCATGGCATTGGCCAGATATGACAAACCTTGTTGTGTGAAAAAGCCTGAGCAGCTGATGCCACCCTCAAGCCCGAGAGAAGGTTACCAAGGGATTCAGCTGGGAAGGTTCTAAACAGACAGGAGACTGCTGTTCAAGACCTCCTATCTGAGATTGTAGAGCACCGGTAACACCAGATCACCACAGCCTCAAAAAATCAGTACTCTGCCTCATGAGGGGGTTGCCAGAGGCAGTCCAACCAGGAAAGAGCAGCATCTACACTGTGGATGCTACGGGCTGGGCAAAGCCAAAACTGAAAGATTTAGCAACATGAAACAACAGAGTCAGGAGAGAGCTGGAGGTCAAACAGTAGAGCATGTCCCACTGGCTCTCCTGAATTAGTGGACTGTGAAAAATTAAATAGGTATATTTTGTTAATGTTGGTTTCATATTAGTGTTTGTTGCTTGGGTAACAAAGATGTAAGGGAGGGTAGCCATAGGATGCTCTGGCACAAGGCATCTGGACTGATCTCTTCAGGATTGCAGAGGTCCCTGTTACACAGGTATCTACCAACACTACTTAAAGCTGGCCTTTGTCAGGTGCCTGGGCTCTGTGTGATGGCTGAGCAGCACAGATATGGTGTCATCCACAGCTGTAGTACCTCTGAAAATAGCTTTTTTCAATAAGGAGCTTGTTTCATTCCTACAAGCAATGAAGTGCTTTTTGGCTGTTGCTCAGCATGTTACCTGACATGCCAGGCATTCCCAGCAGCTGGGAGGAGAGTCAGGCAGTGAGGAACTACTCTGTGTACTGAGCTGAACTTACTTTCTTGTTTTGCCAAGTCTTGGCAGGGAGGTAAAGTTTTTAAAGGTGATGCTTGCCTCTAAATGCAACACAACTCATTTTGCTGCAGTCTATCCTTCTAGCGTGCTATGCTTATGGGGACAAAGGATCACTAGTTAATGAGACTCTGAGAATTAACAAGGAAATATGTGCTTTTCTATCAGAGAAAGAATGGCTTGAGTTAAAATATTTCAAAGTATTGTGCAGTTCTGTTGAAGTTTGAAGCTTGCTGTTCCTCACCTGCTTAAATCAAAAGAAGTTGAGCTTAATAGTATATTTCTGCATAATTAAAAATGCACAAACACAGGGAGAGACAAAAAGAGAAAAAGCTAACTGGAAGCAGTTTCCCAATATGTGCAAGTCACTTGAGCTTGGCCAATGGAACCTGCAGTTTCAAGCCATTTAGGCACTTTGGAAAAATTGTTCTGGTTATGAAGCACACTTACAGGGCAGCTGCAATGCCGGTCAATACTCTGTGCTGCAGCCAGCCCTGAGGAAAGAGGGGTCTCAGCAGGCTGCAGCCAGTGTCCTGGGCGCCTTCCAGTCCTCGCCTCCTTCCAATGGTAAATAAAAGCATAATGAAGTAAGAACAGCTAATGCCAACACCCAAAACCTGACGTTGAAAGGAGGAGCATGAGACCAGACAAGTGCAAGCAACGTCTCCTATCTTCTCCAAGTACTTTGCAGCTGTTTGTGGCCCAGGCACATCCTGAGCCAGACTTGTTTTCTGTGTGTTTAGTAGCTCTCAGTGGGTTTCCTCTTCCATGAATTCATCTAGCCTTCTCTCAAGGCTGCACTAGTGATCAATGTTTTCTAAGCAGCCAGTCACACAGAGGAAGAATGGAATCAATATTCACTTTGGTCTTGGCCCCTCTAGTCCTCGACTGTTCCCTTATGTGTGCCTGTGTTAACAACCACATGTGAGGGATAGGAATGAGATCAGCAGCTGCTGGGAGGGCCCTGTGCCATAGAAATTTCCAAATAATATTTGTTCTTTGTCTCTTAAGAACACATGGTGCAGCTGACATTCCCATCCTGTTATTATGCCTTTTTCTGTGCATACAATGCATCTGGCAAATAGGCGCTGAAGTAAATGTAAGGAAAAAGATCAAAAAAGCTCATAAATGAAACCAAGAAGCCAAATCAATATGAAAAGTGCATTGCTGAGATTTTGTTTCATGTGCATATATACATGCTAGTGTTTAGTAATATGCAGAAATTGCAGATGTGACTTAATCCTTCTAAGACTTTATGCTAGTTTCTCCCTCTGCAAAATAAAATTGTCAGTGGAGGAAGAATGGTATGAAGGAACTCAATTGTGATGTCAAGATGGTCAGTATTATTGATGTTTTTCCTTTCATATTTTAATTTGATGGAATTAGCTAAACACATTTCCAAAAAGAATTAACCCAAATTGGATTCAGTTGAGTTACTGAGTGAAAGAATGAATTATTTTCTTAATTTCCCCCAGGAAAGAAAGGTCTCTGCATTACTCGTACATGCCATCAAACTCAAATGGTGTGAAGAAGTCTTGAGTTACTCAGCAATGAAATGTTGTGGAGTGAATGGGAGGCAATTGTTAAAAACTCAGCTGAGCAGTGAAGGAGAAAATTCCTTTGTGATACATGCAGGTGACATCATCCTGGGAACACCCTTCCCACAGGTGTGGGGCTTCTTTGCTGATATTCCCCAGCAGAAGTCTGCACATCGTTTGCAACACGGCTGTAAAGTTATGTCTTTGTTTTCTTAAAAATATGGAACTTTGTAGATTCATTGATTTTCAGTCTAGAATTGAACATTATAATCATGTTGCACATCAGTCCTTATAGGCTTGCCACAGACTTTTAAGTTCTTTCCTCAAGCTCCTATTTCTAGCTGAATTGAAGCATGTCTTCTGCAAGAAAAAAAAGAAAAAAGAATGCAGCCTTGATTTAAAGACATCAGGTGTTAGAAAACTGTCAGATAGAATCTGATTCCTGATCTGAGTTGTCTTGTGGTTTACATCATGTGGTTCATTGGTCCCTGGGCATCTCTGGACTACCTCTAATGTGGTCATGAAATGTGATTGAGGAAATGAGGTTCTTGGTCTCTACATAGCAATTGACATGTGTAAAATGTCCTTGAAAGCCTGTATTTCCACCAAAATAAGTTGAAGGATCTATAAATTTTAAAAATTACTTATGTAGTATCTAAAAGTGCCAGCACTAGACCCCCTCAGAGAAAGATGCAAGCAGTCTTATATTCTGTAATTATAAAGTAATGTGTCAGAAGGGGATATTATTCCTAGCCCAACCTTTTATGAAGCTTGTTTATGCCCTGAAGCACAAGTTTATTTCACTAATTTTTTTGAGATTACTTTTATTCCATCCTGTAGCATAGAGTGGCTTGTTGGAAAACAACGTTAGATTAATGGTCAGTTTTCTAAACAACAGCACAGTAACTGACATCTCTTTCTTCAGCATTCAATAAACTACTAATTCCAGCCCATAGTCTTGTATAATATGAAAACACTACATGAATAAATTGTATCATAGATATTTGAGTGTGGTAGCTGTCATGACAAAAAAAAAAAATCAGAATGGGAAAAATAGCAAAGTTACTGTATGTTCAAAGACAACAAAAATTGCCCAACTCTCCTACTGATATCCCAGCCTACCTGGAGAGCCAAAGATGGAATGTGTTGTGGTGGAAGCTTCATCATCAGGGACTGGGGAGAAGAGGCTGAGTTGTGAGGCAGTTTCACACCCACCTTGGTGGGACTGGTATCATACACCTGTGTGGAGACCTCAGCAGCTTCCTTACTCATCCTTTGTCTGAAGTCTGGTCACTTTTGGTTTTGAGCCTTGTACTACCATGCTTTCACTGTCAGGCACTGGAGGCCTCATCCTCCTCATGTCCTTAGTCCTGATAACATTAATGGGCATGCTGATAAGGGAGGCATACAGTCCCAGACCTAACCTTTGGGGAAGAAGAAAACATTAGAAATTAAATAGATTTTGAAGTAGGAAACACTTTTCCCATGTTGAAGAGTCACAACAGTTCTGAAATGAGAAGGCATATTTTAATGATTAGTTGCAGTCAACCTTAAGAATGCTTTAGGCTTTGTAATGAGTCAAATACAATATCGTCTTCTCCATGGAGGAGTGAGATGTGGGGTTTGTGAGTGGAAGAACAAAAGCATTACAAATGAGATATTTGCAGTAATTCCTCCACAGTGGCTATCCACACTACATAATATTTCCCCCTAAAACAGAAATCTGCCTTGAATAAGTGGAAGAAAACTACATTAGGAGAGAGAAGTCCTATCTACAAACTACATGTAAATCAGAAGTTCATTAGGGTAGCATACAAAGAAGCTTTTGGCAGGTAATTTTGCTACAAACTAGTTTTCACAAGAATGAAGTAAAGCTTTCAAAAGCATGATTGCTCTAAGTAATTCAAATTATCTACTCTACCTGATACTAAGTCTTCCCATAGAGATTACAAACCACTTAAATTTTTACCCACTTTTTTACCGGAATCCCTAAGGAAGGTTTCAATCCATTTACAAGCACTGCTGTGAGAAGGAAAGAAAAAATGCCAGAAGTTTTCAAAACCATCTCCAGCACAGCTAGAGTTAAATGTTTTTTACATTATTACCTCTATCTCATAAAGCTCTTTGTTCAGCTATTTACCACTGAGTCACGCAAAAAACCCACTCTGGACTGAAACTTGGTCTACAAGAGTTCAGCCAAGAAACAGTATTTTCTGATGCTTTGTCCCCTTCTTTTTTCTAGCACTGAAATCAGAAAAGATGCTAAGTGCTCTATGGTTTCCAAATGTGAATGTGCTCCTATTACTCAGAAGATGACTTTAATTTTAAAATGAAATAGTGCAGGCTTAGAGCCTAGACTGTTGATTATGTTTTAAGTGTCAGGTGAACTCCACAGTGCTAGTGGCCACAGGCGGCCTGGGCTGCCTAGCCATCACTCGGAGGCATGCAAACTCTCCTAGGACACCTCCCATTTTGTAGCAGTCCGAGGACTAGTTTTTATTTAGGCAAAACTCCCACTGGCACCCTCAGGGGTCTGTTATAGCAAGGGTCATTGGGGAAGGTATTGCTCGCTAAGGCAGCAGTTTCTGTTCCTGCCCCATAGCAAGTGAGACCCACGTTTTACAGTGTGGAAAAACTTACTTTGTGGGGACACAAAAGCCCTCAGACATCTTATCCCTCTCACAGCCCAGCAGCAGCATTTAGCAGTGTGGCTGTGTTTTCATCTGGCTTGCCAAGAAGCTGCACCAGACCAGCTGCCCGTTGCAGCATTTTCCCACATGATCATTCCTCAGGGTATCTGAAAGGTTATGGATTGAGGGAGGTGAAAGCTGGCCTGGCTTCAATCAAAACCATTTCTAGCTAGGGCTTTGTGCTTACACAGAAGGGGTTTTGCCGAGTTCTGCTTTGGGTGCTGAAGTTCGAATGGCTCCAAACACAACATTAAAAAAACCACCAAAAAAAGAAGATGCAGAAGAGGAAGCCTGTGTGGAATAGAAAGGCCAAGGAATGAATCTTCCTAGAAGTTCCCTTGCAAGCGCCATTGCATGCTGTGCTTTGCAACCTTCAGGTGAAAACTGGGGACTTCTGAGGGCAGGGGAGGGCTTTGCCTTCAGCTTTGGTGTATCTAGGCTTCCAGGCAAGGTTGCCACTTTGCTGTCTTCCAGGTCCTGCAGCTTGTACATGCCTGCAAAGTTCCTGCAGGTCACAGCAGCTGCATGCGGGACCCACATGCCATCCTGAGCAGAGTGGGAGGAATGAGGCAGCAGAGAAGCTGCCAGAAAATACGCTATTGTGGTAAAGTGGACAAATGTGTTCATGTGTTTGGCTGCTTCCTCTCCTAGTTGCAACCTGCTGTCTGCATGAATACATGGCATGAATAAATCAAGACTAGCTGTGTCAGGAAAGAACTGGAGCTTCTGAAAATGGCTGTGTTGTATTAATAACTGAGGGAATTACAGAGCTAGAGGGACAAATACTTTCAGATATGGCATCCATGGCCTCTTGCAGAAATAGGGTTGCATTCAGAGAGCAAGCAAAATATTTTTCGTTTTCTACCAGCATTGCCTCTTCCATTTACTCCAGCATGCTATATTTGGTATGGTTGTTTCTGTAGGAGAGCTACTCTCTAACAACTGTCATTTAATAGAAACAGCATGCTTCCTGGGAGTTTAAGACAGTTCTTATTTAGACTCATGCTTTATTATGATACCGAGTTTAGCCTCAGTCATACTGCATACTGAAATCCCAGTGCCTGTGGCTGCTTACAAGCCAAAGGTCTGCGTTGCTTTGGTTTCACTGTATTTCACAGCATTACTGCCCGTGCAATATTCTGCTCCTGTTAATCCAAACCTTTGACTGTAGCTCAGATGAGTGGAAGTGGAGAGAGAGGGTGGTCGCAAAGATGGCATGTAGTGTATGCTGGTGGGGACAAGAAACACTGTGTAGTTGTCAGCACAGAGAAAGGGAGGCTGATCTTTGGAGCAGCGATGTTTGGGATGGAAGGCAGGAGGATCAATTTAACTTCTTTGATGTGCCATACCTTGCTGGTATAGGTTTAAATGCTATTTCTGGCTGCCGCTACATTGATGTTCATTACCACGGGTCCTCTTTCAGAGGTGAAGACTTTCTCTCAGAGAAGGTCCCTAAACTTCTTCAGCTTGGGATGATGTTATGTTTTAAATTACAACACAAATACACACACGCACATATGTGCCAATTCATACTATCCATAGGAGATCTTGTGTATGGTGTTGTGTAATTTTAGTATTCCATCACAGCAGCATTTAAATTATGGATTTGCTTAAAAAAGAAAGCAAAACACAACTCATCCAACTTCTAAGTACAACTCCCTGGGTTGTCTTGTTTGCTCATCTTCCATTCAGCTGGAGTTTGGGAGGCATTAAGTGATGCAGACCTTTGAATCTGCCCCCTCAGAAACTCTGACAACTCAGAACATTGTACGCTGTCCGTTATTATTCTAAAATATCAGCTAGCACACTCCAAAACTGTTTAAGAAATACTGACTTGATCGTACTCCCCCACATTTTTGCAACTGCCATCTTTTACTGTGAATGTTAATATGCTGAATGGGACAATGGCGGTGTTCCGCTGCTGTAAAGAACAAACTTTTTCCTTGTAAATTCCAGGAATGGCTTCTTTCTGCTGCTCTAGCTGTTTCATGTAACAAATAAGCTTTGCAATAGGACAATTTGGCTCATCATGCAGATTTGTGTTCTTTGTAAGTGGAAAATAGCAGTTTTCCCTGTGTGTCAGTGCTTCATTTCAGTCAAGGTTGGTACAAATATTTACTGAGGAGAAACACACGCATCAGCCTACGTAAGAAACCCTGCTGTTGCTGATGAGTGCAAGTTTTGGTGTGCCTTTCTGGTGTATTGCAGTCCCTTCCCTGTGCAAAGCGGTCCTCACGCGAGTCTAATGTGGCACAGCCTAGATGGGGGCTGTCTCGAGGCACAGACCTTCATACGGGGACGTACCACCCTCCTCTGCCTCCACTGCAGGGACAGAGGGAGATGAGGGCTTGTCCAGAGCAACACATCCCATTGGTACGCCTTTCCACGGTGGTCAGTTTAGGTCTGCGAATCCATTTCAGTGCTGTATGTTAGAGCAGGCCAGCCAGTGGTCTAAATCAGACCAGGATAAATCTGCTGTAAGGGGTTGGGGGGGTTTCAAAGCTGACCATTAAACCTCTCCTTCAAGTGAAGAAATGACCACGTGGGCGTATACTCATGTGCACACACTCACACGCACACACACACACATTCCTTAGGCCTTGCAGAAGATCAGCCAGCACATGGGTTTTGCTGGTGGGGCTTGGTAGGAGACCAGTGAAAGTTCTTACAGCTGAGATGAAAATGATGCATGATGTTACAGCTGGAAGAGCTGTTTGGAGAAGCTTGAGTGCTCCCAGAATAGTACTGTTTCTCTAACATAGCTACAAGCAACACGTCAAGCTCCAAACAGCTTCTTTTTTTAAGCTTGGATCTAAGGGGGTGGAGGGGGGGCACAAGCAGTGGAGGGCTGACAATGACAAGAAGGCATTCATTTGAAGGAAAAGAATAAAACTACTAAACTCTGCCAAGACTTTATGCTGTAACACTTTAAATCTCATCACTTTCCCCAAATCTCTCCAAGGAACATGATAGTGTCAGATTCCAGTGTCTTTAGGAACAAAGAAACAGCACAAAATTTAAGGTTATGACATGGTGTTTTGTCAGGGCATAATAATAAATACAACCCTATCTGGAAATGTATGAAATAACTATTTTGTTCCCCCTTTTTTCTGGGCTGAAGGGTTGCAGTTGCTCCTGCACAATCATATACCCCACCTATGTGGTAGCACATGGAGGCCCTAACATTGTGAAAACACCACTATATTTTGCAGTAATGCATCTGTATCGTAAAGTTAAGAAATGTCCCTAACAGTTAGCATCCCATAGCACAGCTTATTGTTTCATATAGTCACAGACATTTAATGCCCCTGGGCTGGTTTTTGGCAGGGATTATCTGTGTGGTTATGTTTTTCACTGCTCCCTGAAGGCTTCACAGACCTTCCCAAGTTCCAGTGCAGTCTGATGAGTGCAGTTGAGCATGTCCCAGATCCTCTATGGAAAGAAAGGAAAGATCTTGTGGTTAGACTCAACTGTTTAGTTTTCTTAGGCATCAGATGCTTCCCTACTCTCTAGAAAGCTTAGTTCTCCAGCCTACAGCTCTGGGTTTCCCTGCTGTCTTGGTCATGTGCAGAAAGTACAATCCAATTACTTCTTCCATGTGGAGAAGATGCATAAAGTAAGCAGTGATAGATAGATCCCTGCAGGGCAGAAAGACCCATCCTCTGCAAAATAATGAACCCTGTAGCAAAAAAAAAAAAAAAAAAAAAAGCTTGAAAAATCACAGCTTCAACTGAAGAGCCCACAGCCCTGAGCAAGCTGAAGTTGAAAGTTCACGTATTTTTGAATCATTGCTTCAGGCTTTCTTCAGAGTAAAAGGGATCTCAGTTTACACACTAGTTATATGCTTAATCTTGCTTTAGAGGCTGCAATCAAGTCAAAAGTTTTTACTGTTTGGGAGGGTTTTCGACTGAAAGCTGATACTGTGTGTGGGGAGAGAGGGCTTTCTTCAGTTCCACAGACCTGAAATAATCAGTCCCCCAGTGTGAGCTCCACTTCATTCAGATGCACTGTAGGCCAAAACTTTCCTAGTCCTGGACTACTGTCACAGATATTCTTCACAGAGGTGTGAGCATGGACATTTCTGAAGCAAGCACTGGCATTATCAATCACAGCAGTCCCTGAGCAAGTGATCTGATTTTCAAAGTGATGAAATGAAAGCTGCTCATGCTTTTTCACCTCTGAACATCAGACAGTGTTCTCACAGCCTTCTCTGGATGGAGGTATTGATATTAGCCACTGTTTTGAAAATTGTCGCCTCTTATTATGTTACAAACATGGATGCAAAAACCTGAGCACTGCTATCATTTGCAATAAGAAGCAGTGAATATCCACTTATCACTACTGCACCACAATCACATTAGTTATAAACACAGGTAATTGACTGTGTTTGATGTCATGCCATTCATTATTATGTATTTCTTTGCCTACTGTGGAAATCAGCATATATGGGGATCTTCTTTAATGGAAGCAGTGCCACTTGGATACGTATAAAATCGCAGATCTTGCAAAGTAGTCCTCCAACTGTAGATTTTTGAAAAATTCTCCCTCCTCCCAAAACCCAATTTTGCCAGTTATGGGTCTGTGAAATGCAAACATCATTCACTATGTGGCAGAGCACAGCTTGGAAAACCTTTCCAATGTTATTTGTCCAGCTTGCAGATGTGGTGACGTTCACTTTCTCAGCTTACTGAGGAGCCTGAACTTCACCGCCACAAATTAAAGAACAGATACTTTAGAGTCAAGCACCTGCTTCACACTGCATGTGGACTGGTGTAATTCCCAAGAAGCAGCGCATGCCATGTTGAGTGCTGCCTGTGTCATCTGGTCAGAGAAGAGACCATTCCCCCACGTGATGTGTAATGCCCTCAGCAAAGCATGGGCTGGGTGATGGCAGCCTTGCTCCCATGGAAGAGCATCTGCATCTGCAGATAATTTCAGAAAAGCCAGAGGGTGGCAGAATCAGACTCTGTGACTGTAGCCACCTCTTCCCAGGTGGCCTGGACATCAGAAATGTTTTTTTCTGAAGAAATTGGCAAATGCATTTGAAATAGACACAGAGATCTTTTTTCAGCCTAGCAATAGCTAGTTTAAGCCATGGAGGAGAACTTCTGTGGGCTGCAGAACAAGTGGGTGCGGTTTTCAAAAGCCTCTGCCCTCTGTTCATAGTCTGATGCCTAATAACAGGTGAGTTTATTAGCCTTTCTGCCCATGAGGCATAAGCATCTGTTTCCATCCAGCATGGATAAACTGAGTTGCCTCCAAGACTGCTGATGCCCCTCTCAAAAGTCACTGGCAGCAAGTCAGCGGGATCAAACTCTGGTGTGGTGTTTGCAGAAGGAGCAACCTGCCACACACACATCTTTACCCAGACAAGCAAGATTGCATAAACCTCATTTCTTTAGGTATTCAGACTCAAAAAATATTTTATTTTTGCACTTTTTATATTCTGCATTTCATTCAGCTGTGCTTCAATCACTGTTTGCCAGCCTTCCTCGCTCTTCTGAGGCTGGAGAATTCATAAATATGGCAGCTCCCTTTGAGCGTTAACACTAGATGCTGCCCATGACTGCTGAGCTGCAATATGCAAGTCAGCGATACCACAAAGTGAGTTTATATTCCTTCCCTATTACATATTTTTAGTGTGTAAATCTGCAGAGCAGAAAAAATTTACAGGGGAGTGAGTGGTCATGGAGAAAGTAATCTGCATATAAAGCAGTGGCAGATACCTCTTTCTGCCCGGGACTCCTCCGGTTGGGAAGTTTCACACTAGGCTGACTGAAACCTTCAACCACTGGTGTTTTTTTCTTGTGCCTGAGTTAAGGGCAAGGGGGGTCACTGACATTGTTTATCCATTATTCATTTAGCAATAGCTCCAGGAAGCAACTTAATGTCATGTGTTTTTCACTTACGTGAATTGTAATAGACGTAATAGACTCTCTTCTTCTTCAAGCCTGCCTGCACTGGGGAGATCTTCTAAGTTCTTTTACAACTGGCATAGCTTAAACTGTTTGTGGGCTGCAGCAAAGACCTGGTTATAGGCAGCTTGATGTGAGTGATCAGTTTTTACTGATGTGGTTTCAGACTGTGGCACTAACTACACCTACTAAAACCTGAATTATTAAGACTACATAATCTAGAAATATTTTGGCTTTGCTGAAATACAGAATATCTATCTCCCTTGGGCTGAAAACACCTCCATTCCCCAAAATGCTCTTGAAAGGACTGGCTTTCATTGGGAGATTTGAGTTTTTCCTGCTTTGTTTTTCTAGCCTTCTTTAAACCAGGTACTTTAAGTCAATATATCACTAACAAGCCCAGATGAGATTTTCACTGCAGCTTTTACTGACAGAATCAAAATTACATGAAGTATTGCATTTTGAGGCAGTGATGTGTGGGCAGTCAAGAAGAGGTAGATTCTGATCTGGTCAGGTGAAATGCTCCCAGTTATATCTCATCACTTGTAAGGCCCTGTGCAACCAACACACTTGTGCACTAATAAAAATGAGGGGTGGAAAGAGAAAAAATGACTTTCTGGGTCTAATAGGAAGGATGTGAATAAAATCACAGCTGAAAACATGGAGCAGAAAACCTTGGTGGATCCCCAAGAGACAGAGATGATAGATCCTTTGCTGAAGGAAGGTGACTGAGGAGGAGGAGTTGCTACACAGAAGGGAACATCCATCTCTGCACTCAAGACCTCCCAGTCCTGACATGAGAAGTATCTGGGTCATTGGATGTGGTAGATTAAAAATTATCCCACAGGCACAAAGACACATTTTCTGAAGACTAGTGAGATTTGCTGAATTTCAGCTGGGGTCAGATACATGTACTTCATTCCTTTAGACAGTCTCCAAAAATAGTAGAAGCAGGGTGGGATGTTAAAGCATGAGTCCAAGTCCTTGTGCAAGAACCCTTCCCTTGGCATGGGAGGCATTCCTGCCTCAAGATAAGGTACTGGCCAGGTAAAGGTAGCAGAGATCATGCCCAAGGAGCCATGGACAGTTGGATGTGCTCAGCCCATGTCCCGGAGGCTCCAGAGAATGCTGCTTTTCCTGCAGCTCCTATCTCCCTTCACTGCTGGATTTCATGCAGGGGCTGTGCTTTGCAATGTGCCAGGGATGAGGCTACCAGGAAGAGAAGGAAGGCAGAGAAAACAAGTTGGCTCTCAGCCTTTACCACCCACAAACGTCTGCATGCCATTTCCCTCCTTGGAACTGATGCAGGGCTCCCTGTGAAATCAGGGGGCATGTGGTCATATAAGAGGCGCTAGGTCCACCCCAAAGGAGGGAGAGAGGCTCCTCCAAAGCAGAAATCTGCTGTATTTCCCCTCAGTGCTCTCCTATCTTCTCAGGTGTGCTGTGGCCTCATCTCAGGCCACCCCTGGAGTCAGTTTGGCTTCCAGAGTCCCCAGACCTATGCCACAGCTTTGGGGGATGGTTAGAGGTAAGTGGAGCTCTTCACCTACCTCTGTGAAGAGACTACTCATCACCTTTTCCCTATGTCTTTTCTTTCCAGGGCTAGCCAGACATAATAAAGGAGATTCAGTAGTCTGTTGGCAAGGCTGTAAGCCCTGGTTTACATCAGCTGCTGAGGACCTCTCTGTGTAGCGGGAGGCACCCGCTTGTTCACACCTCCATATCCTCTATCTGCCCAGGAGGATGCCTGATTCCCAGGCTGGAGTTTTTGGCTGGCCAAGTGACCCAGCACAGGACCCTATCCTCAGTGCTGTGAAACCCTCCGGAAAGAAGTGCCTGTCTCTCTCCACCAGCTCCACAGCCAAACCAGACTTACACCTCAGGCTTACAGCTAGGTGCCCAAAGTTAGGCCATGCAAACGTCTCCCTTGAGCTCTGCGTTGAGTGCGAAGGATGCTGGAGAGCACACATCACTTTTTCATCACAACAGAATTTGTTTTGGTGCAAAACAGTTTTGTACTTGTAGAGACCTGGAGGGTGTCGTGTCCCTCCTTTTCTTGCCTGCAAGAAGCTAAAATTCTCATGTAAAATCCAGGCTATGTTTTTGGCTGTATAATCAGCAAAAAGCATGCTGAATGATGAGACAACAAACCCCTTATGTCTTCTGAGAAATTATTGTATGTGGTCCTTGGTGCTAAACTCTTCAGACTGCCTTCGACCTAATGAATCCTCATCTCTTCCTCTACCAAACATTTAACTAAACTCCAGGCTTTACACATTTGCTTTAGTATATTCTTACTCCAGCTGACACAGTGTGGTGGAGAACTGCCTTTCTAGTTTCCTCAAGGCATTTCTGGTGGCTCTCCAGGTTGCTGCATCACCCACAATGCAGATCCTCTCAGAACTGGTGGCTGAAACACACCTGCTGTGCCCTCCCCCAGTTGGACTGGGGGCCGAGGGCCAAGAAGGTTACACTGAGCACAGTGACAAGGGCAGCAGGCATCTCTGATCCTTGCACAACCCCTGCTCAGGTCTGAAGCAAGTTCAGCTCTCCCCATACAGTTGGGCAGCACTATATGGATCACGAACTGTGTCACAAAACTTCCCTCAGTTTCCTGCAGGGCAGACAGATGTATAGGTTGGGGGGGTTTATTTTTTGGTCTCAAAAGCCTGCAGCTTGCTAATTCACCATCACAAGGTTTGATGACTCCTACCCTCCAGTGTTGTTTCCTCTTCTACAGTTGTCATGCCCAGCTGGCACACTAAGAAGGAAACCTTCAAAGAGAGGGTGTGCTGGAGCCAAAGGAGTCCTGCAGTGAATGAGGAAGGCTGTGTCTTGTGTGTCATCCACTTTTAATATGGTCAGGTGTTCTGTTGGAGAGTCTGGGTCACCCCATGACTATGTGTTAGGCAGTACATTCCTGTAGCACACAGAAATATGGGAGTGTGAAACCTTTACCTGGCTCTATCGGAAGTTGCATTGTCAGTGTCTTCCCATCTGGGCCACAGGGAAGTGCCAGATGCAATCAAAGATCAAGCTTTTTCCCAGCACCTGGGCTGGACTGCAGTGTGTCAGAGCTACCCTAGCCTCCTGCCGTGTCCCAAACGGTGGTGCAACTCCAGCTACGGTCCTGTGAGAAAGGGGTTGCAGGTGACCCTGCTCTGCCACAAGCAGGCATCCATATAGCCAAAGCAGGGAAGAGCAGCAGCGTACCAGTGTTGGCCCCCAAGAAAGAGCAGGTCCTCCCTAAATAGAAGGTAGGTTGCAATGAGACATAAGCAGGAATTTGAAGTACCTGGTGTTGATAACATAACATCAGCTACAGACTGCTGAAGAGCAAAAAGCAAGATTCTTTCCCACAAAAACAAGGTTAATACTTTCTATCTAATTTATTAGCTATGCTTAATTTACATTCTTTTTCATTTGGCTGTGGAAACACTGGCATAAGTGTGAATATAAACTCCATTTAAATACCTGTATTTAGTTCCATTCTTTCCTTCCAGTGAAAGTTTTGGTGGCAGACAAACTTCTGATGGACAGCTTACATTAACATTGACTATCTGTGGATTTTGATCTCTTATAAATTAGTTCATAGCCAGATATTGCCTTAACTTAATTGTTTAGATACTAATTGGGGACAGATAACGTACAGCCTTTGCTTTATTTAACAATTTAAACCTGAAGTTTTACTGAGCAGTTAGTAGACAAAATGTTACATTGTGAGAGGTGTTTTTTTTCCCCTTGCCCTGTAATATTTTACTTTGATTAAAGCTGTACTGAGGTAAAATTGCACCTCATGCGAAAAGCAATTTACCTCTGCTCATATTGAAGTTAACTGTACTTATTTGTCCTAGCATAATGTATTTTTCTAGCTGCATTCTAACTGCAGTGCTTTATCATATGAACCAAGTTAGATTTAATCAAATTCAGTTTGTGTTGTGAATTTTAAGACATTCGTTCAATTAGTTGGAATAAAAGCAGAACATTGGGAAGAAAGATTAAAGTTGAAAAATGCTGGTGCTGAGCTGGGCATTCAGTGCTCCTTCTGCACCTTTCTCACTCCGAAACATTTCTCATGCTTGAAAAGTCTCCCTGATCTTTTTTTTTTTCTCCTTCTGTTTCTCAGATTGCTGGTGATGTTCATGGGATGGGGAAGATAAGAGTCATTTTATCAGGTCAGAACACCCAGGTGCGTGTAAGACCTGATCGGGTTTCCTCCTAATGTGCCTGTGGTGAGCTTTTTCTGGGCACTGATGGACAATAATGGGACCACATTCAAGCTGGGGCATTTTTAATGTATTGGAGTCCACTGGGAAGCCACAGTTCTGCTCCTCAGTTGCACTCCAGTCTTACCAGTGTCCCTCAACTGCTTTCCTATTTCTTTCCTTGTTGCCACCTGGTGGGAAAATTGCCATCACTCACTCCTGTTTGCCTTTCAGACCAGGGTATGCGGCTCTGGGACGCCGGTGCTGGAGCTGAGGGACACCGAGGAGGTCAGTCAGCCCCTAATGCCCCTTTCCAGCAAGGAAACTATTTTCTCCTCTCACCCTTTCTATTGCTTCCCCCTAAAATGGCCTATTTGCACATGTACCAAGTATTTTTGACGTATCAGGATGTTTTTACTGGGTTGTCCTGTGTACTGAATGAAATACCCATTAATTATTATTAGCATATTACCTTTAAGAAAATTTTTGTGCTTGTTGTTACTATGTCTTATGGCTGTACTTTTCCTCATCTGGGAATTCTTGATTAACTTGGCTTAGGTTCACCAGCCTAAGTTGTTGGCCAGTGTAAAGGCCAGTGTAAAATAAGGCCAGTGTAAAAAAAGGCCAGTGTAAAATAATAGAGAGAAATTAAAATGTCTTGGTGCAGTCAGACTCCACTCCCTCTACTGAAAAACGTGGTGTTTTTACATTTTGAGACAGTTTCTCAGACAGCCAGACAAGGTGACATTAAACAAATCACGCTAATTACAACACAATTTATGTAGAGAGATTTTACTGGCCTGCTAATACTTGGCAGGAACTGCCAATTACAAATGTTTAAAAAAAGAGCATTTCCAGCATTAACTTTGTTGGTTCTTAGGGAAATGGAATGATGGAGCCTGTTGAGCTCCCTTGTTTGTGCCAAGGGAAGCAGAGCCCAGTCCAAGCACAGAACCAGGGGTCAGGGACCTGAATTCAGGTCATGGGTTTCAGACAGAGTTGCACAGACCGCACCATGGCCCCAGGCAGATCACTCCTGAATGCACACCATGCCAAACAAATCAGTAAGAATTTGTGTCATCCCTGGAGGCTTTGTAGTTCTCTGGCCTCCGTTATCCAACACCAGGTGTCCTGCTGTGTGTGTGTCATCCCCAGAGGTGCAGACAAGACATTGCTATTCTGGTTTGGGGACATTTTGCATGGTTGATGGTATATCATACAACAGAGGGGAAGATCACACTCTCTGTGCATTAGCTGCCTCATTAACAGGATTAAAAACTTACCCATAAAACTTGCCAACAACACCACAAAATTTGTTTCCCGGGAGCCTGGAAAGCACTTTAAGCTTAAACCTCAGAGATATGTAGGGCTTTGCCTCCTATTGACTTAGCTTAAGCTGTCATCATATAAGATGCTATTTCCCCCATCCAATCCTAGCTAGTGGTTACCTTCACCTTTGCAGAAGCAACAACAGGGTATGGTGTACCCACTCCTCACCCACAAAGGTGCTTACACCATAGTTTAAATACTGTGGTTTACAAGAAGCCACCTTGCCCTGGGAGGTGTTCAGATGCATCATGCTGGTTTTTCTGCAGGGACAACAGCAGCCTGGTAACAGCAAATGGTTTTGGGGGCAGGGGGAGAAAGCAGAAGCTGGAGAAGGCTGGTAATAGCCTCTCACTGTGGGGTTTACTGAATGAGCCTCTGCCAACACACCGTCTGGCTGGGCTCCACTCCGTGCAGTGGCCCCTGACCACATATGGGAATGCAAAGCTCCAGGTTAGACCCCTAACTCAAGGGAGAGTGAGGTGGCATGGGGAAGGGTCCTCAAAAAACTGCTGCTCAAAGCTAAATGAGCTCAGACCCTTCCTATGTCTTTGGGACAGCCAGAAAGAAAAGCCAATCAGATAATCAGCTCGCTCTCTGGAACATTAGAAACACCCTGGCAATCTTTTCCTCATGTGCTTAAAGGAGGATGGTGTGAATAAATGTGATTTGGAGATTCTCAAATAGGCTGGTGGGTCGGATGCCTCACTCTGGAGGTGGGTTCAGATCCAAAGCAAGCTGAACTCAACTCTGAATTGGTAGCTGAATGTAGGGCTCCCACCACTCAGTTGAGTTACCCTCATTCTCCCGCGGTCATTTGTGTAGCTTGTGCCTGGCTTTGGTATCCCTTGGAAATGCCTGTAAGCACAGGCATACCTCTGCAGAGCTTGGGAATCTTCTTCCCCGGCTTCTAATGTTTTGCTCTGAGGTAGATTTGCAAGCGACTCTGCATCTGTGCTTCAAGGGCTTTGTGCTGCCGGTGGGAATTGATGATCTCTGGTGAGTCCTGGATACTCACGGAAATTGCCCAGGAGGTAAGCTGTATTTCTGAGAGGGTCTCAAGTACTCTAAATGGTAGATTTAGCATCAGCTGGAGATAGGAAGACTTTAATGGGCCTTGGTGGAGGTGGCACTTTTTGCATACATAAAGGAAATGCAAACTCCTGCCCTGCATAATAGCACCATTAAGTCCTGCAGTGCTTGCACATCCAGTGAGTGAGTACCCCTTTGGAGCTGTTGCCTTTGGCTCAGAGTGATTTGGGAAAGTTGCATAGAAGAGGTTTGGGGGCAGGGGCAGAGTAATACAAGATGTAAAGCTTCCATGCAGAATGAAGCCTCCTGGCCTCACTAGCCATAGGAATTCCTGGGAACTGGAGATGATCAGCACCTCACCTCAGCAGCCTCTGGGAGCTACACCTGAGTAGTAGCAAAGGCTCTCCTGTGGTGGTGACAGACAGAGCTAGTTTTCCTTTACAGCTGCACCTGAGGGCATGGTTGACTGTTGCTTGCCTGTGTACAGGCACATTTTCACACTTGCCTCACAGTCCAGTGCCACAAGCCAACACTGCCTGTGGTTACATGGAAATTAAGTAGGATTGGGAACACATATAGCAAGGGAGAGAAATAGGCCAGAAGAGTTATTTCAAGCAGATGTTGGTGATAGCTGCTGGTAGCAACAGTAAGTTATCAAAAGGAAATAGATACATATATCTCTTCCTAATAAAAACAGCATCTGCACCTGAACAGGGTTTGGTGATTGCTAAATGGCTCCATAGGCAACACAAGAGCTTTATGGACAGAAGGTTTTGCATAAAACAGTTGTTGTTTACACCTGAAACTGGTGTACAAATAAAGCCATCACTCTTTACTGCCAATCCTCCTCTACTCTGAGCCAAAGCAGCCTATGGAGCTGCTTGACAGCGCTCTTTGCAATTGTTCCTCACAGATGTAGCTTTTATACACTTTCACCAATGGTTGTCCATGTCAACTAACATGCTGAGCCCCATTTAATCCAGCAAAGCAACACATTAAGAAAAACAGGGAGGGCATTATTCAGAAAGGGGAACTTTGGCCTTGGACGAAAAAAGGAGAACATGGAGTTAATTTTCTGCTTTGGTTTGCCCTGCAGAGGAGTTTAGCTTTTTCCACTGAGTGTTGGGGAGCCCAGGGAGACAGGCCACCAGGGACAGAAGTTTCCTTGTGCAGCTGCCTCACTTGCCTCCCCTTCCATGGGCAGCAATCACAGCCCCATAGACTGACCTTCAACTGGATAAAAAATGAAGCTGAAATTGTAAACCACTATAAAACATTAGGTCTGAAATCCAACCTTTTTAGGTTGGATTATATATATATAACCTCCCTCCCCATTTCTGTACCTTTTATAGAACTGCCACCATCATCTTTTTCTCCTGTATCTTCCTCTTTGCTAAGGTAGGTCACTTAAGGTGCCTTCACCTTCAGAGGGTCAATTTTGGGAGTCATGACCCTCTGATACCTCTTGCTGTGGCTGCACCCGCCCTGCGATGGCAACCCCCAGCTGCTACGGATGTGCCAGTATCCTGGGTTCAGCTGGGATAGAGCTAATTTTCACAGGAACCTGGGAGGGGGCATAGCCGGGACAGCTGACCTGAACTAGCCAAGGAGCTATTCCATACCATGTGACATCATGCCCAGTATAGAAATGGGGAGCAGACTGGGGGATGGTTCTTGGCTTTCGGTGGGGAAGTGGTGGAGCACCGGGTTGCGGGTGGTGAGCAGTTGCACTGTGCATCACTCAATTTGTATATTCTCTTATTTGTATCGTTATTGTTCTAACTTCTCTTTTTATGTTGCCCCAGTAAATTGGCCTTATCTCACTCAACCCTTGAGGTTCCATCCCACCGGAGGGGGGCGGGGGGAGTGAGTGAGCGGCTGCGTGGTTCTTTGTTACCGGCTGGGCTGAAAGCACGACAGCCAGGCACCCCTGTGACCCTCAGCACCAAAAGTACCCTCTGCCAGGTCTGTGTTTGACTTGAAGGAGGCAGCAAGCACCAGGTTATCGCGCTGTCTTCTACACCCCTGAAAGCCACCTGAGCCTGGGGTGAGAAAGTGCCACTCTGATGGAGGGGACATGAGAAGGGAACCGAGGGACTCAAACCCTGTTGGTGCTCACTGGGTGCTCACAGTGTCTGGGAGGAGAACAGGGTGGTGGTGAGGAGGGAGAAAAGTCTGGGAGAGGCAAGGAAGAGGGGAGCTGGGGGCTGGAGTAACCCCAGGAGGAAGAAGATGGAGAATCAGAAAGGATTTGCCAGTCTTAGCAAGGTAAAGAGGTAGTGATGGCAGTAGGAAGCCCTGAGCATCATTACACTGTGCTGCATAATTGTAATGCAGTTTTGTCACAGCTATGCTTCAAAAAACTACAAGCTAGATCTCAGAAAAGCTCGAAATCAACTTAAAAATCTAGAGACTGCTTACAACAGTAAGTTCAACCCTTTTCTCCTTTCACTTCTCATTCTGAAAGGAGGACTCTGGTCACATCTTCAGGTTTTCTTCTAGAAATTAACATTTCAGAAAACAATTCTCACCAAGCTATGTGACTCAAAGAACTGGGGCTTTGGGGAAAACATCAGCTATCACAAACCTTACCACTAAACGGCAAGCATTAGCAAGTGGGGGATTAGGTTTTCTCTAGACCTGCCCATTTATGTTCCTGGTAGCTTGGTTTTTTGCAGAGGTAGCTTTGATTTAGCAGCAGAGAACTGAGGGGGGAGCAACAGACCACATACTCTCTCCTGGATGCTCTCCTTTTGTAGTTGCATGTGATGCAGTCACTTAATCTTGGATAGAAATAGGAATGGATGGTTTCTCTTTGTGTACGGGAGCATGAGTATTTCCCATCCATACATTTGAAGAGGCAGTGGGAAACAGGGTCCAGTCCCAGCTAGAGTGGCTTCAAGAGACAGTTTCCAAGCAGAGATTCAACCAGGGCTTGCAGCCTGCTGCTTGGGCACAAATGCAGCAAAAAACCAAGCCACATACCCACACCGCAGCTGTGAAGCACAGCGGGGTGCAGTGTTGTCCCCCTGGCAAGTTTTGTTTAGCACTCAGAAACTCCTGACAAACAACCAAAGTCTCCAAACTGTGTCTGGACAAAATTTCTGGATGGAAAAAAGAGCATATTTCTATAGAAATCTGAGCTGTATCCAAAGCCAAAAAAATCCAATTTCCCATTCAGACACCAAGTGATAGTCAGCCCCAGCCTTCAGATTCACAAATGCAAACCCCAGGTCTCCACATCCCTTCAGACAGTGTGAAAGCTAATTTGGGCATCTGCAGAAAATCCGGATTAAATCAAGCTCATCTTAATCTTCCATCCAATGAGACATTTGATGTATTTGAAAGTTTATCTCATCTTTTAAAAATCACCAGTGGCTCCCTTTTAAAGTCTGAAATCATCACACCCATAATACATCTTTTTATGGAAGTTCAGCTTCTTGAACTTAAATTAGAATAGGAAGTGGCTATGTAGACAGATACACAGAATAAAACAGGCAGGGTGGCTTACAGTGATGTATATTGTCTGTAAGAAAAAGTATCAGCAGTCCTCCATACAAAAAACACCTTTCTACCACAACGGAATGCATTAAATGACAGTTTTAAATGCATTTTTTTTCTTCTCCAGCAAGAAAAACTGATTTGTCTGGATATCTCACTTGCCTGAGCCAAACCCCAGGGTGTGCAGTGTCATCCGTGTCACTGCAAATATTTCTGGTATATTTCTAAGGACTCTTCCTCCTAGCTGAAGTGATCAAAAGCAACAAATAAGAAATGGCTTAAGTTTACTTCCTTGCTTACATTTTTTCTGTCCCCTGAATTATATCTTACAAGCATGATGAATATGAACTGGAAGAAATAATATTTAAATTCATAAAGATATGCTTTTATAAATTAGTCCTATGCTACATTAGACTATAGATCTTTCATTTAAAGGTAAAACATTTACTTTTCCATTTTACATCTGTTTTTTTGACTTAGATTTTCTGAGATTCGATAGATCACCCAAAGCCACAGATACTCAAATTGACTCACAAGCATGTCTTCATCATTCTGTGGAATTCTGTTTTATTTCCAGGAAAAAAAAAAAACAGTAGTATTTTTTAACTATGTTCAATTAATGTTTAAACTATTGATTAGTCAAGAGGTTTAGGAAGTTAAAACTCCACTGTATGTGAAGCAGCTCCTGATGACACAAGGTACCACTGTCTAGAATCGTGCCGGTTCCCTTCACCTTTTTTACCCTAGGAAGACGAAAGAACCCCCTGCAAGAGACACTGCTCTGCAGTATTGAAAAATTTCCCATCAGACACAGTTAACAGATTCAGCAGGAGCCCTTGTTGCAGTCTCCTGTTCAGGAGTGCTCCTGGGCTTGTGCTGAGGGTCTTTGGGGTCCCCACATCTCGCCCCCCATCACTGAGGGCTCTCTTCCCCTCTGCCCCAGCTCCACCAGCTGACACTGTTTGTCCTCTGCCTTCTTCCACCCAGGATGGTATTCAGCATCTTCTGAGAACTTTCTGCTGACTGAGTTTCATCTGTACATCAGAGATTTATGGCTGCTTCTGCATAGCTTACTGGCTGTGCCAGCTCTAGTTTCCCACTCAGCGGCTCCTTCTGCCTGACCCTGGGTGGCAGGAGAAGCGAGCCAGCAAGCCCCTTCTCTTTTCAGCTGTTTCCCAGCAAAAGAAACATTAGCGCGTCAGACTGCCAGACAACACACCACAGAGATTGTCCCAGATATGGCTTCTTTTCTTTCTTTTTTCATGTCAAGGGCTAAAGAGGTGGGTGACAGATTTCCGATGGGGGTGGGAATTTATGCTGAGCAGTGCTATTGCGACCTCTCTGTCTTTTACACTTGAACAGGAAGGGGCCCTGAAGAGAGGCATTAAAGCCAACAGCTTATCCACAAAGCCCCTGGCTAATTAGTAATTTAAAAAAAAATAATAAAAAATTGCAGTCTGTCAAGAGAGGAAAGAGGGGTTTAAAAGGATATACCTTTATAGCTATAAATTGCTAAAGAAAAAGAATTACAGGATAATGTGCAAAGGGTCAATTCAATAAAAGGAGGGAAAGAGACACCTGTTTCCTTGAACTCACCAGGGAGGTACCTGTGTTTGGTGCACTTGCTGCACATACATGTAGCTGGTTAATTGCTAGGTTAGGAACTGAAATAGCAGCATGTGGGCACCATCCAAAGGAGCAAGCAGACACACAGAAAAAAAAAATCTCCAGCCCAGCCTTGGGCAAAGTTTCACTGCATGCAGAGCAGATCAACTATTTATTTCTGAAATTCACACTTTGTAAAGCATAAATAAGCAGGGAGGAACAGCATGCTCCCCCAGCAATGTACATACCCTTTGACAGATACTGGATATGGCTGTATCTAATAAGTGCAGCCCCGGAAACGAGACCAGAGCCCTGCAGGAGTTGCACGCTCTCACACTGCATTTTTTAGAAAGCAGCTCAATTAATCTGAAGGTTAACTTAATTAAGTAAAGCTCACCTCCTTATCAGGCTCTTCTAGGCTTTTACACCATACCTGGTACTGTGGAGCCATTCATTAGGCCTCACAATGTGCCTCTCAACTAGGTAAATATGTGCTAATCGTATTTCACAGAGAGCTGGGAGAAAGGCAGAACAGTTAAGCCCAAAGTTTTGAAAGTCTGGCCTTTAGGAGTTGTGCAGGAACACAAAGGAAATTCTGGGGTGGGGGAAGGAATCCCACAGCACTTGGAGGACTGCGAGAGCCAGGCAAAGGAGGTGAAGGTGACTGGTGACACACTGGTGGCAGTACAACGTGGAGTCCAGCGCAGGGATGCATGCATGTGAGTGTTGGAGACTTGCAGGGCAACTGTCTCTCGTTCTTACAGGATGGAGAAGGGAGTTTGCCCTGCTGTCCTACAGTTGCATGTACTGCAGCAAAAGAAACCTCAAGGAACTGGACAAGGTCACCAAGAGAGAGAAAAACAAATTGGAAAGAGGTTTCAAGACATCCTGCCTTGAATCCATGTCCAAGTTACACTCTTTCTGCCTGTCCTTACACTCCCAAGTTAAAATTCCTTACCTGCACTTTTCTTTTCCTATAAAAGAACAAAATGAACATAGTGTTTATTGTTACAAGAAGCACAATGCCATAATCAGGTTAAGAAAACAATTGACTGCATGCTGACGTATATTACTGAAAAATTAATTCGAAAAGCTTCATTTGCTCATTGGGGACACTTGTCTGGTTTACAGTGTCACTTCTGTTACAAGTGTTTTTAAGGACAGATACTTCTGAGAATGAGAGGAGCCTGATGGTCCTGTGAATTTGGCATGCAAATTTACCAGGCATATTGAACCTGTTTCCTCACCTATCAGTGCTAATCAAAAGCATGTATTCACCTCATTTGGAGGGGGGGGGGGGGGGGAG
>JANZLQ010000050.1:17720574-17775043 GCA_026212715.1 Elanus axillaris
AGAGACAGAGAGGAAGGGAGGAAGCATGTGGACCTAGAGTGGCACGAGGGGTTAGCAGCAGAAGTGAGAAGAGCTGTACGGACATCAGGAGCACGCTCTCCCTGTCTCTGTTACCACTCCACCAGTTCTGTACCTGCCTTGAAAATAAGTTCCTTGGTGCTGCTTAATTACTGCGTAGTCTCTTTAAGTTTCAGAGACAAATACATGACCCAGTTACCCTATTTTCATCTTGTCCTATTCCTGGCTTTTTGAAAAATGCACCACATGCCACCCCAGCCTCAACCAGTCATATTGATCTTTTTCCATCTTACCTCAGAGCTTTCTCAGCATTTTTTAATACCTATTTTTGTTAATCAAAGTGGTTGCTTTAGAGGAATTCTTCCCATATGATGTTCTTTTGGAGGTAACAGCCTTGGTAGCTGATTAGCATCTTCCCTCTCCCCTACTAGAACAGAGTCCATGTTTTAAGGACACATTTTGGTCACCTTCTTGTTCATGTCTACCTCATTTTAAACAAGCAGTGTTGAAAAAATTAAATCTGTAGTAGCCCCAACCTCCCAAATATTATCCTAGAGGAACAGCTATGTGTGCTCTGATGCTGGAGATCAGCAGCCAATACACTGGAAGCAAGAGAGTCTCTTCGCTGCCTAACCTGGACAGTTCTTGGACACACATGGATTTGCAGCTTTAAGGACGCCCCCCAATCTTAGGCATTTTTGAGGAACTTTAGATGATCTTCATTTCAATATCTCTTGCTTTTCTGTGCTCAAATTAAATCATGCATGCTGTGAGGAGCGTAGCACAGCTCTGTATGGTGTGCTGACTGTTTTTGCAAACCTTGAGCATTTGGCATGTGAGGTCACTACACAGCAGAGGGCAATGATTAAAAAGTGTCCTCTCTAAAAAAGGAAGGACCTATTTTATTGGCAAACCACCAGCAGCAGGAGATTATGCTAAGACTGTAAATAATGAAAGCATGATAAAAGTATATGCTTTTTCCCCCCTCCTCGATCCCTTTATTATGTTTTCTGGTATAAAACCAATAACCTGCTGTTGTCCACCAGTCTCATTTATAGAAGACTTATAGTACCCTTTAGGTTTGAGAGGTTGATTCTGCAGTAAAGAGCCGCATGGGTTTATGCAGACCTCTCCTGGTTCACTGGAAAGGCCAGAAGAAGCGCTCAGGGTGGTGTGCCAGCAAACTGGAGCCGAGAAGTACATGCTGAGGTAGTCCTATAAAGCACAACAAAACAGAGGCAGAGAGCTGGAGACACAATCATTGAAAGGAGCATAAGTGGAAATTTTTGCCAAGCACTGTCAGACTGCCAAACCCACAAATGGTTTGAGACTACCTCCCAGCTCATGGCTTGGAAAATGTGTTATATGTCAAGAGCTACACATGCTCCTAAGAGCCCATAGTTTAGCCTAAAAGTCAGTCTGATTAATTCATACACAGGCCAGGATTGGGAGCAACATGGAGGTGGGAGCAACAAAATAGAGCTGGGGAAAAAGAAAGCAATCAAGAGAAAATACACTTCACAGCTCTGTCATGGTGGAGATACTGGGTGCTACTGGCAGTCTGTGGGACTGATGCTGGGGCACCTTTAGAAAAGGCAACAGATAATGAGAAACAGCATTAAGAACAAATCAAGGTGGGAAAAATTTACTGCTGTCTCTGCTGAGACTGTGGATGGAAAATTTGGAGAGAGATGGTGAAAATGCTAAAAGAGGCCAAACAAACAAATTCCACTAGAACCAGCAGAGTGGTTTTAAATCATGTCCTTTAATAATCTACTATTTGCATTATCATAACATGCCATTGCATTATTCGGGCACACAAACAATTGTTGAGTTCCCAACTTATGCTGCTGGAAAAAAATGATGACCTGGGGGAAAGAATTCTGTAGTAAATACCTCAGCATGAATAATAAGATGAGGTTATTTAAGTGACAGCTCCTTGAAAAATTAGCCTAACTTCCTAATAACTGTACTACATAGCTTAAAGAAATCTAATTTTATCTCTGCCTCCCACACAGTAAATCTCCCTATCACATTCTTTCCTTGTTTCATTGCTATTTCTTTGCTTAATAATCAGCTACTTAAAAGATTGGGGATAATGTTAATAATGGGCAAATTAGATACACAGAAAAGAACTGCTTTCTGTGCTTTCAGAGGTACCCAGCATGACTGTCATTAAACCAAAACTGTGGCTTGAGGAGGGAGCACAGAAGCCTGGGCAGGCTGCAGTGGAACAGGGCAAGGACTCCAGCTAACTTAGTGTGGAGCAGACAACATTAGTCAGTGTTGCAATGGTAAAATATTTAACAACGGGAGCTCCTCTCCCCTTCAGCATTTTTCTCCCATAAACTAATTAAGCTATAATATTATGAGCGCTTCCTTTCAGGATAGGCTTTCCTTTTAGCATGACTATGGGCAGGCAGAGCAAAGCTGGATTATTGCTGTGATGAAAAAGCTGGCACTACATTCTGCCTCAGTCTCCTTTATTATTTTTTTCAAGCTCTACACAAAGACACTCACATGCCCAATGGCTCAATCTCACTTCCAATTAAGTCAATGATAAAACTTACATTGACTTAAATGGGAGCAGGTTTGCATCCCAAAGGCTAACAGTCAAGGCTTTTAACAGTTAGACTACTAATAGGGAAAGTAGAAAGAGTTAGAAAATGTCCTCTTCTTCTCTTTTCTTTGGAGCAGTAATTCAAAGTGAATAGAGTAGGCATGTTCAGTTTGAAATTATTTTCAGGGAGAAAAAATATGTAGTGAGTCTATTTATAATGCGGTGATTCAGCTTTTCTTATAATATGTGTGGATGGTCTGTTGCAGAGAAGGAGGCAGCACAGAACAAGAATTAGCGACTCTCTCTTTAAACGGTTTGCAAGCCCTTTCTTAGCCCTTACTGTATTCAGCCCTTACTATATTACCTAGCCTGTGCAGCAGTGTACACTGCTGTTAAAATGTTTTAGCCAACTAACTTGGTTACACTGGAGTTCACTGCTGAATGAAGAGCAAAAGACCTGCCACGCTCCAGGCGCTTCCTCAGCACTGGCCTGCTACGGACAGAGCAGGAAGAAAGAGAATTTTTTGGTTTTAGAACATTGACAAAATTAAGCAAAAGGAAGTGATTAGATTAACAATGGCCACATTAATGTTAATTTACCTCGCATGAAGCCATGTACTTTTGGGGGGGAGTAGGGGGTTAACCACAAGTAAAAAAGCCTGGAGAAAGGGCTTGGAGATAGCCTGGCAGAGACACACAGTGTTTACATTTCCCACAAACTCTTCAAAGGTAGCTGCTTCCACTGAACCCAGTTTCCCCAGTCTGTTTGATTCCCACTCCTCACAGAGGGTAGAGGCACCCACACAGAGGGGCAGCCCTTTGGGAGCAGTGTTTTGGATGGTGACAACTATCTGGCGGCGATAACCAATTTCTCCTCCTTTCCCCCCTCTCGCTGACCTCGCACCAGCAGAGAAAGAGGGATGCAGGCTGCAGAGTGACTGATCTGTGGTCCCCAGCACACAGGGGCTTCTGCTGGTGGGGACAGAGTAGGGAGGACATTGCTATCACCAATTTGGCCTTGAAATCTGCTACCTTGCAGGGAGGTGTGCTGCAGTGAGCCAGTGCCCCATGGATATTCAGCTCAATTCCAGCAGGCATGCAGCTGGAGGGCTGCCACGGGAACCCTGCAGCTCCCTGCCTGGCGCTGCCCCAGTATGTACAATGGAGTCATTCTGGGGAGGTTGACACCATGGAAAGTTTGGAAACTTCTTCCAGCTGGATTTGATGTTTTTTCAGGATGCCCATGACAGCCATAGTTGTAACTGCACACCATGTTTGGGAACAGGGAAGCCTGTCCTGCCCTGCCACGGCATTGAAAGTATTTTCCGTCTATTCTGGGTATTGTATGTTCATCACCCAGTGGATGCGGTCCACCTATAGTTATGTCTTTCATCTCATTGCCTTTTCTACTCCTTGCTTTTCCCTTGCTAGCAGAGTGGAAGGAAATGTATTTGCCTTTTGCAGTGTTTATTATTGAGTTTAAATGGAGAACACTGAACTGTAGCACTGCCTGAGTGACCTGGTGTGATACACCCACACGGGAGGGAGAGGTAAAGGAGACAGCTTTTGTGAATGACATTCAAGTTCAGCTGGCAAGTTTGCAACTTCTGAAAAATTGAAATGGCTCATGCAGCAAAGACTGAGAGCAAAGTTTCATGACCCATTATTCTAGTGGGAAGACAGGTGGCTCAGCTGAAGTTGATGGAGTTGCTCTGGATGAACATGAGGCTAACAGGCATCTGTAGCATCAGCTCCCAAGTGTTTGCACCTCTTCTCTCCTCAGTCCATGATCTGGAGAGTACACCTGCACACACTCACACATGCACTGTTTTTGTCTCCTTTTCTGCACCATTCTCCTTTCCAAATCTTTTTTGACTGTCATGGCTTCAGAATTCAAAACAGCCCCAGCCTCCTTCTCTAATTAAAGCAGAGATGATGGTTTTGCATTTCTGCATCACATGTTGAAGGCTAATGGCATTCCAAACAACCATAAAGTTGATACTGAAATAGTAGCTTGATACACGTACAAACCGCAAAACCTCTTGGACAAGGAGGCAGTGCAGTCCTGGAGGCCATGGGTCTGGTTCCTCTCCTCTTCCTCTCTCCCTCCCAGCCCCCTTATAGCAGTATGACCTGTGCTGAGAGCCTTTGCCCACTCCCATGCTGTGGATGCCCTAATCCCAGCATGCTTCACTCCTGCTCCAGCTGCACTCCATGACCTACAGACCCCCTCTGGCATGGTGATGGTGAAGAAAAGATGCACCAATGGCATTGCATAGGAAATCCCACAGATCTCCCTATTGCTGCTGGCTCTGCCTCATCTTTGGAAAGCAGAAATGGGAGAAAAGCGTCAGAAGCAGAAGTGCAGTGGGGCCAGACAGGAGCCCACAGTTGAGGCAAGGGCACACAGTGACTCTGGTACAGTTTGGTACCACGTGCATGAAGACCAGTAGTGCTGCCACTACTGGTGCTGACACTACATGGTGTCAGCGTGTCAGCCAGCAGCAGGACACAGGAGCGTTCAGGACAGGGCTTGTACTGCCACAGCAGCCACTCTGCCTTTAAAAAAGGTAGATGACTTTGAAAATGTCCTCCCACAACTAGCTAGCTATGCAGGCCAGTGTGAAGAGGGAAGAAATCTCTTCCCCATTTCCCGGCTGCCACAGGCACCAATCTGTCTTACCCTGTCACTCCCACTGGGATTTTGAGTCGACTCTGTGTCAGAGTTATGGGATTGCTCTGCCAAATCTTGCCTTGCTCCCTTCCTTCACCTGCAGGGAGGAGGGAAGTCCCCTGACTGGCCTGTCTTACCCAGCCTGGTGCCATTCAAGGAGTGCAGTGCAGACCCCTGTGCTCGCCGTGCCTCTTTGGCTCGGTTTAATTTACAGGGACACTCTTTCCCAACTACTGGAAGCTCACCCAAAGCTCTTAATGTATGTTTCCCCTGCCTCATGACTACTGATAAACATTCTTCATTAAAGTACTAAATTAATCTCTGCTGAATACATGCAACACAGCCTGAAGCCCACCTCAATCTCCATTAACTGCATTGTTCTTGCAGCCAAGAGAAATAAGATTTATTTTAGTCAGTAAAGTGAACAAACACCACCTGTGATCCACTCAGGAAGCTGACCTGAGCTACAAGGTGACATTTTTACTGTTTCTTTTTGACTATAACCAAGGCTAATGGTGCACGGATTATTATGCCTGACAGAAAAGCTGTCTTTTTCAGTGGAAAATGAGTTTTTTGTCAATTAAATTCTCAGTGAAACAAAGACATGTACACCATACATGTAATAATTCAATTTAAAAAACATACTGAAAGAAAGGAGCTTTAAAGAACGGTGCTGTAAAAGACAGATAAGAAATTTTTTTTTTGTGGCTTGAATGAATTGCCACTTTTGTTCACATGCTGTACACAGTGATCACAGACTGAATCAGTCTGCAAATATGGACAGCCCCTTTGCTTTCCAAGCAATGCACTGGCTAAAGTAACTTATATAGTGCCACTGTTTTATGGATAAACAGGCTAAGTCAGTTCCTCATCCTGTCAGTATGGAGCTCTGACAATCAATAAGTTCCTATTTTGAAGAGGGATGGAGAAATTCTTTCAGTGAACTGTGTGAGACTTTAAAAGCATAAATAGAGCTTAAATGAGGACAGGGATATTTCTTTATTACAACTCTTTTTCACATAGCTTTAATGCAACTCCTGGAAAGTTCAGAGCCCATAAGAGTGCAGGCTTCTTCCATACGTGTTGCAAAGCACATTTCCTCTGGCATAGTCAAACATTATGTGCTGAGCAGACAATGCCTTCCCACTTTGTCCTTCAAGATGTACTGTGCCTGATTTCCTGCACGTGACATGACAGTGTTAAAAATACTGTCAGGAATTATGTATTAGAGCTTGCATTCTGCTACCTGCTCTCTGCTGGGACTGTCTGAGGGTCTGAGCTTTAATAGGCCTCAACAACTTGAGCGCTGATTAAATCAGAGGGGGCTGAGGGTGCTCTGAGAAGGGGGAGGAGGAGAACAGGGAATCAGAGAACAGATGAGATCACAAAAGATTCAGGCATGTTTGGGATAAGCTTTTCTATTTTGTGTCCCACACTCAGTCTCCTTCTTTATCACAATCTGGGAACACAAGATGAAATCATAGCCCCTGTGGGGAGAGCTAGGATGATTGCGTTGACTTGTGCTGATCTTTGCAAGAAGCCAGACCAGGTGGGAATCACATCCTCCAATTCAGGACCCACAGGATCCTGTACACCTCATGTGAAAGGAGAGGAGGGAGAAAAGAGCCTTTTAGGTCTGTTCAGGTATAAGCTGTTTCATTATTTGAAGCAAATCTTGTGAAGCAGATAAATTATAGACAGTAAGACTAATGCTGGAACGATTATTACTGTCAGGGGCACCTAACTCCTTTGGATTCCCTTGAAAATCTCTGTATTGCTGCATGTTGCACTGAGAGAGTAGAGTAAGGGCTCTTACTAGTACAGGAAGAAAAAGCTCCCACCATTTTCATGCCTCATCTATGGTTTCCATAGCAGATTTGGCAACATCTTAAACCTTCTATCAGTTACATTATGTTACAGTTCTGCATTTTAATTGCTGTGTTTTCTGAGACAGAGGGAGCTGAATCTAAATATATCTCAAGTGCCAGCAGTGCTATTTAGCACAGCTACTGTAATTAAGTATTCAGCCATCACCAACAAATAAACTTCTCACTTGAGCAAATAGGGTCTCTGAAAAACACCTGAATGTTTGACAAAATTCCATTTTCCGTTATTTTAATATCATTAGGAGGCTTTGGCTTTCTTGATTGGTGGGGTGTGCATCTGAACTGCCAAGAAATTACCTGGTTTTGATCACAGCTCTTTTCTTTATATGAATGCAGACACTGACAGCTCTAACAAAGATGCTCAGCTAGGAAGGTTTTTCTCCTTTAAGAGAAATGAAATATTGCTGAGTTTAAACCACTAATTACAGTTTATAATAACAATACTTCCTGGAAAAAAAATTAAACTATACTTAACTGCTGGGTTTTTTTCTTTAAACTAGGGGTTTGGCTACAGTCTGATGGCTAACTACTTGCAAAAATCTTCTCAACTGGTACAGTCTAGCTCGTAGATTCCAGAGCAAAAAAATACCCCTCTCCCATAGTATAAACATATTTTTCTGTCGAACCATTTGCTTTGTATTTCTAGTGCAAAACTTAATGTACGCAATAGGAAGCAAGGGATTCGAATAAAGATCACTGAAACAAACCCAAATTACATCCTTCACTTTGAGTATTTTAGAAAGCTCTTGGAATTTTTGTTATCCTGTATAGGATACTTTAGAAAGGGGAAAATCACTACATAAAACGCTTAGGCTGGAGTAAACTGGTGCAACAGCAGAGATTTATACCTAGACCTCTGCTCTTCTATCCAAGGGCATGTGTCCCTGTTTTCTCCTGAAGTATTGTCCCCTCCAACGTCTTCCACTGGGACTGGGAGACTTCTGTATACTCCCTTTTCCCTCAGAAAATGTCTGAACATGACTTGTATTTCAGAATACTAAGAGACGGAGCTTGTCTAGCAAGAATTTTCAAACTATCAGGTTTTATGCTCCTGAGATTGAAAGAGATGCTGGAGGCAGAGACGCACACACAGAGATGCAACAACTGGGCTTTTCAACCCAATGGGAATTAACAGGGCAATGGATGGCACTGGAGCATTGGTCTCCCATGGGTTATTTTGCTAATTCTTTCTGCTGACTTGCACCAAAGATCAGAAGGACAAACCAAATAATGTAAATGGCATTGAAAACTAAGCCAGGAGTACTGACCCAGAAGGCCACTTTCTGAATGAAAGCACTCTCTCTCATTTAAATGACAGCTACACAAAATGTGCAGGAAACACTGAGCCTGGTCAGAGAAGTGAAGTTGAGAGACTTATTTACCTTTCTTATAACTAACTTTTTTTTTTCCCCATGGGAAATAGCAATCTGAACTGGACTACAAAACTGCAATATTTATCAGGTAAGGGAATCTTCAAAAAAATCTGCCTTGTGGTGGTCCAAGGACCTTCCGTCCTGCTATTCTTAATCCCTTGAGCAGAGCTTTGTTTTGTGTGTATTGCCACTGAAATCAATGAATACAGAATGGCACAAAGTCTGAATGACTATAGAGAGTCTGGAAACATACTCTAAATTATTCAGATCTTACCCCATTATTTAATCGTGTTTATTGCTACATGAGGAGACATGTCTCTCTAGCTTCCTAAAAGATGTCAAAATGGAAGGATCAGAACAAGAACATTTTTAATCACCTGTATTATTTTAACAACTCAAAATACAAAACCAGAGTCCTCTTCTGGGTATTTCAGTGGCATACACTTTTTTTTTAATGCAGACATTAAAAAAAATTATATCCCCATATATCCAGTCTAATGCAGTATTAAAAAGGAAGATTTCAGTTGCATATACTTTATTAGATGGGACATACTGGCATGCAATGTTTTAACCAAGTGGCAAAGTTAAGCAAAACAAAGAAGCTGTGTTGCAGCTCTGACTCAAGCTGAGGCTCACCCTGAAGTCAGCTGCTGAAGAAGTGAAAAATTTGTCCCACTAAGAACAAAAATGCAATACTAACCATAGGCATGTTGTCTGCTCAAAACATGTGCAGCTACTTAATTCTATTTCTACTGAAAGCTCACACCTACAGCTGCTGAAGTACAGAAACAAAACTGCTGAGTTTCAAAAGGGCAGATCATGGGATACTTACAAACCATTTAGTATTTAGTTCAGTGATTCTAGTCAAATTTGCAGAAAGAAAGAAAAAGACCCATGCCAGTGGCATTGTAAGCACAGTAACTTTTACTACCTGATTCAGATCTTTCAATCTGCATTCAAGAACAGGCAGAAATCTGACATCTCCTCTGGATCTAGAAGTAAGCATCAAAGGCTAATGCCAAGGATCACATTCCTGAGTCTGCTTCTCTCAGATGTTCAGTGAAGTTCCACGCCTGTACCCGTCTCTCACTCTCTCTTTACACATCTTTCATGTTGGTTTCTTCTGCTTGTCTCAGACTCAGTTGAAAAGATGTGCCCCTCTGGCTGCAACACAAGACACGAGGGTTCAGAAAAGCTCCCATGTCCTGTGTTGTAGCCGGAGGTCTCACAATAGTTTAGAGCAAACCTCCTGGAGTGCAGGCTCCTTTCACAGGTAGAGCTCTTTTCCTGCACTTTCAAATTCAACCTATGTGCCAATCTGCAAAAGAGAAGTGGAGAAGAATGGAAATCAGGTGCTTGTGGACAGCCCGCAGATAACACTGTGTGCTATTGCTACTGTCAACATTGCAAATGCAAATACGACCCAACTAGCTGCCAGCCTGGGGCAGAAAGGTCAAGTTCAGACCTAGAGTTAAAAGCTGCCATTTGGTTGACCTCAGCAAAGACACACCAGCTCACAGCAGTTTGAATTAGCCCTACTGTCTTTACAGCCTTGGAGAAGAACTTGAGGACTGAAAGCATTTCTTTGGCAACTTTGCCAGCACCTATTCTTTCAGTGGCAGATAGAGCTAAGCAAATAATTAGGAACTAATCATGTATAAACAAATTCTGCCTTTTGTTTCTTGTTTGCAAATTGCCCTTACACGGATCACAACATTTCCAAATTTGTTATGCAGAATTATTTATGAATGCCTTTATAATTAATAGTTCCAGGTCTGCAGATCACTCGTAAGGAGTTTCAACGTTTGCAAATCACACTGCATTTCTTAATTATATAAGCCATGTAAAACTTATTCCTGATGAGGTTAGTTGTCTAATTAACTCACTGACACTGTGGATACACAGCTCAAGAAATCACCTTTGGTAAACATTCAAACTTTGGAATTTAAAATGGGCACTGTTGAGAATAGTTTCTGCTAATAAAGCTCCATGCCAAATATCCACAGAAAACAATACGTAGAAATGGTTAAAAGAGTTAAACTGGAATTCACTTATGAATCCAGCATGGTTTTTTTACTGCTTGCTCAACTCAAGTCATAAATTAATGCTAGTGAAAATATTCAGGGCTATTGTTGAATTTCTTATGAGCACAGTATTTACTTGTATGTGTTCTTTTCCTTGTGGACTTACAGTTCATTCCCAACTGAAATGCTTTGAGAGGCAGAGCTTGAAAAGATTTTTATTTTTTTATAAATGTCAATCCAGTACAGTACATTGCTGTGCATTACAATAAAGATCAGCAATTTGGAGCCAGGTATACAAGACAAGATTATTGCTATCTCTGTTCAAAATATCTTTGGCAGATTTATTGCTTTCCTTGTCCCTGACTCTCTACATATCACTTTTATGCTGTTGCTACTTCGTTTGGTACTTTTGCTTCTCCAAACAAACCCGAAGACGCGGGAGAGGAAATGAAGTGTACTTAGCTGCTATTTTTATGAAGATGACCCACTGAATGCCTGTTCAGGCACTCTGATGAAAGTACTCATATTAATAGAATTTAGTAAATTACATAAGCTGTTTGCTCTAAAAAGTCACACTTCTGTTCAAAAGATTTTTAAATTTTTCTTAAGACTTTCCTATCTACTTCAAATAAAGCTCACAGCTATCAGCTTTGTTCATTTCCAGACTTATCTTGCGTGGTATAAAGTACAGTTGAACTAGTTAGTCACAACTCAGATTAGGCAAAGGACAAAGCTATGAATTACAAGATCTTTCCATATGACTGCACCAAAAGGAATGCCGTCAGTATTTTTGACAATAACATGGCTTTTAAGGTTGTCTAATGACGAGTGCAACAACAGCTTTCAGCCATTAATCTGTAACTTGAAGAACCCCCAGATCCTTTTGTGTATGTATTCTGAGATTTTTGCTACGAATTATATAGTTTATCTAGAAATTAGTTATTTCTAGCCACCTGCCTTTCTTATCTCAGCTGCATAGTAAAAAAAAATCCCAACCATTTTTACATTCAGTGTGAAAAAAAATCATGCCAAGCTCCATCTGTCTTACCAATTCCCTAAACTGTGCCTACATAGGCACTAAAAGGAAATCAAAACACAGAGTACTAGAAACTTGGGACCCAGAATTAATCTGCTTTTTACAGAAAAATTATGTTCAGATAAAGCTAAAAGATTCACCCCATCCCTATTACAGCAAGGAAATTCAAGGTTAGAGCTGAAATTACATCCTTAAAGATTTGCTGATGCCCTGTGGAAAAAGCATGAAAATCATTTGGGTTAGAGAAGATTCTGCTTAATTAGTCTACATTTCCTTCTTTCTTGTCTCCTCATTTTTGTTCACTGAAGGCATTTCCAAGAGAAGTTACTCTTGAGTTCACAAGTCTCTCTGGAGCAGTCTCGTTGTCTGCTCCGTGCAATATCTCAAATAGCACTGCAGCCTGCTCTATACAACGCATCCTTTTACCTTTTTATACTACCAACAGGGGTAAGTCAATTTATGGATAAATGGGAAACCTGTTCATTCCTCAGGATTCATTTCCCTAGTCTGACAGTACAATCATCTTTCACTCCATGGCTGTAAACTTTTGAGTCATGATGAATACTGATGGCATGGAGGGCAAGGGAGAGATTCGCAAATCACCTCTTGCATGGTGTTTCACTCCCCTCTCCTCCGATGCGAGTGGGAAGCTGGCACAGAAGCTGCAGTGAACGATCATTGAAATTTGGCCTCTCAGCCGAGCTGGTCAGTATAATCTTCACAGTGAGCCGTTCGGGAACAATCAGTGGCAATATCATTAGCCAGACAGTCATCACTTCTATGGTTTGCATAAGGAGCAAGAACGGATATAATGTGCTCGTATGACTACAGAGGTGTCGAAGGGGTCCTTCCCCAGGGTGAGGAGCTGCCATTCCAGACCCAGTCATCAAATCAAACCTCTAAACTGGAGGTCTGAGAGGAATTCTGACTTCCACCACCAAACACACCCTTAAAATTTGGTGGCGTGGCTAGACCCAAAATGGGAAGAGGGTTATTTTCCAGTTCCAGAAACACATCACAGGGATACTGAAGCCACAGAATATGAATTTGAACTTGAGCCAAGGTGATTTGTCCTCATCTTCAAGCCATTAAATGTAAACTAGCACTTTCCTTTGGATCTGGATACTGCCTTCTCTGCCCATTACTATTATTAGTTAAGGGAGACATTTCTTGCCACTGTTGAAATCGATTTTCTTTCCCAGCTCCCGTTCTTTGTTACAATTTTTGAGTTTGTGACAAATACCCTTTTGTTCTTCTAATTAAATTTCACATCTGTTCCACACCAGTTCACCTTATTCTTTGGAGAGGACAGTCTTGCTGGGGGACACTAAAAATTTCAGTCATTTTATAGAAAAATAAATGTATGTGTTACAATTTACCTAACCACTGTGAATTAATTTGGTGTTTAAGGTGACACTGTACTAATTACATATTAGCACATTAATGTAGCTGCAGGCTGTAATCATTTCCCTTTGAATGAACAGTGCACACTTCCAGCAAAGTCCTCAAGAACTGCTTTGGAATGCAAGAAAGCAATAATCAATTCTCTTGCTGCTGCTACTTCACCATAAAGCAAAGAATTGCCTAACTTTATTTTTAAGAACATCAATCTCTGTTTATTATTCCTAAAACATTTTTTACAAACTCTGCCCTTGCATGAACACAAACCCTTGTTGTACTGAATAAGTACATATCCCCTCAGGCAGAATTTGGCCCTTAGTGACCTTAAGCTCTCCATGAGCCCAATCTTCTAATCTGTATTCACTGTGGGATTTCCCTCATTCCAGACTCCAAACCCTTATAACCATGCAACCTGGGACAAGGCCTCTGCGGGACATGTGACAGTTCTGCTTTCACATGGTCATGCACAAGCATTTATCAATGGTGACTGTTAAACTTTAACTAGCATGAATTTGGAGAGCGAAAGGAAGGAATTTACTTTTAAACATGGAAAGCATTGTGTGATATTTTCTGAATTAAAGACTGTGATTTAAAATAATCCTGTAAATTGAAAATCTGTATTTGATGTGGCTGAAGGGGGACTTCTAGACCTAACTGTCTTAAATATAGATTTTAAATCAATATGAGTAGTTTTAGAGTATTACCGTTCAAGGATTTTGTGCCACCACTGTTAAAGCATTATTAATTCATGTTCTTATCTTTCTCATTTCATAAAGTGCAAGGGGTTTTTTTGGTGCAAGTCTATTAATGTAGGAACTATAATCCATCTTTTTCTATTTTGCCTTGGTATTGTCTCCTCTGATCAAAGTTAGATTATAACACAGAGTGAATTTCATAAATTATTTTGAATGATTTTACAGGAAAAAAAAAAAAGGAGAAAAAAATGCAGGTTAAAGTCAGAAGCACACCACATATCACACAATTTACCAAGAAGCAGTCAAGACTGCTTGAGATAATATGCTAAAACTCAGCAATAAAAAGTTTGTTTAATTTCTAAAGATGGCAGATGTCATAAAGAAAGAGGGTGATGCAAAAATAAAGCCTCCAGAGTCTGGCAGTTCTGTTCGGATGTCAGTAAAAGACAATGTAACCTGTCAAATTTGCAAGCATGTTTTATCCAACCATCGCATTCTTCCTTCACCACTTAAGCATTACCTTCCAGGAAACATCTGCATCTGCCTGATTATCCTAAAGTAATTCTGATGAAGAGAGCAGGTTGCAAATTAAAAGCATCTTTCTCTTCCTAGTTTTCACTCTCTCCCCCACCTCACTTTTTAATCCTTCATTTTTTACAGTTCAGCTAATTTTTCTTGAAAGGTTAAGGAGCTAGCAATTATTTCAATGGCTCTTGCTGCTTTAGGGTAAGTATCTCATCTGGCCTTTATTTCAAGGAATTTCACTTCATGCTTCATACTCAGTGTCTCTTGTTGAACACTGAGGTTACTCTAGAGTTGCAGTACAATGGTAACTTGGGTGATAATGAATCTTGTTCCTACTAGAGTATACAAACTGCAGTATGAAGATGGCCTGCACTTGCCATGGATGGGTTGTCATGCTTCATACTCCATTGAGCTGGTGTTGCACCACCAGACAAAATACTAAAGGCTACTGCTGGTTTTATGCTGATTTAGATGTATTCCCTTCTGGGAAAGATTTTTTCTTTCCTGTATCCACTATGATTTTTCCAAATATTTTAATTTGTCTTCTATTAAGTCAGCCTTCACATTTTTTACCATCAGTTCATACATTGTGACTTTGCAAAGTTTTGGAGGTTGCTTGACTATTTCTTTTGTGCATGTTCACTTCCGGAAAGAGGCCCCCAAAAAGCCCACAGTCTCAACAAATCGAGGCTTCTGCTGACAGCCTTCATCACTGAACTGAGAAAGTTTCCATCATATCCCCATGATATCTCTTTGTGTCATTATGCTTGATGGATTCAATCACCCTGGCCACTGTGTTTCTGCAGAATCTGTCCAAATTCTGCATCAACCTCCAAAGAAAGTCTGAAAGTCAAAAGATCTGTTGCTTGCATTCCAGCTGTACAGCAACATGCATAAAATGCATGAATCAATCAAGATCACAGCTATTTCAGGAGCCCAGGAGGGTGGAGCATTAGGTCAAGGTGAAAATGTTTGTGCTAGTGATTCTCCAGCATCAGTATTTACCAAACTTGGCCCTGTGTAAGCATTCCCTCCTTAGGCAGAGCTGGTTTATGCTGTGAGGGGGCTGCAGTTCATTACCCAGCAGCTTGGGGTAGCACAGAGAAAGACCATCTATCTCCACAGAGGAAACCAGAACTGTCCCAGGCACTAATTCCTAAACAAAAAGTGACTCCTTCCTAAATCAAGAAAAAGAGAGGGGAAGCTGGCCCAGCACTTCCAGTCACCACAGAAGAAATCCCACAAAACTGACACTTTCACCCCAGGATAGGCAACAGTTTGGGAGAAAGGTTGTCAGTGCAAGCTCTGGCAGTGCTGCCCTCCCATGGCCTTGCTCTGCGTGGCCATGCTCTCCTTGCTGGGAAGCCACGGGCATGTGCGGGCGGCTACATGTGTGTGCTCTCTGATGGGGCTGCTGCGGCTTGCACGGTTCAGGCTCCTTTGCCCCCCCATTCCTGCGGGATGAGGACACACGAGGAGATTGTCATTGTCATTATGACAGGCCGTATTTTTTTTCCTCATTTCTTGTTCAGCTGTGACTCAAGCTGTCCTTCTCCCACAGAAATGCACTTGTGCAACAGCATCCGTGTCCTGCTTGTGCACACTTAACACCATCTTTCCACCACTTTCTCAGTACCAATTTACAAAGCAGAGTTAGGCATACAGTTATTAAAACTGACCTAATTAAATAAATGAAATAGCACCAAGGGAAGGCATGTGGCTATACATAAAAGTCTCATCTAGTGGTACTCTTCACTGATACAGTGACTCTCAGTCAAACGTCTCCATGGGCTGGAGACATGCCACTGCATATTGCTTCCTTGAGAACTGAGCAGCTATTACAGACATTTTATGCCTGGGAGTGCTGCCGCTCACTAGCTTATCTACAGTTATACGGAACATACGGGGCAGAATCAGCAATGAAAATAAGATTTTAAAGCTGGGACTGAACAGGCATTTGCTATGTATGTAAAAATCCTCTGCAGGTTTTGAGCTGGTGTCCAGAGGGCACCAGAAAATAGGGCTTGACACAGTGTGCCTGGTGTGCCACACTGATGTACAGAAAAGAACCTCCCAGGTGCCATCAGCCATGCGCAGCACTTGCCATGTAGCTCCTCCCAGCTAGCCTCTGGATCTGAAGTGCAAACAAAGCCTGTAAACTTCACCTCCCCAGAAACTAATTTCCATATTCACTGTTAAGCCCCTGTTGGTGTTGTCTGTGGTATGTAATTGAAATACGGTGAATAATGGAGCTGATGATGGATTTAGAGATGTTCTAAATTTGCCGGTCTGTAGGTGGTTTTGTCCACTGCTACTTCCTTTCAGTACTAAGCACTGACTATTGCTTCCAGAATGAAATACTCTATATGAAAAAATTGTTCCCACAGCACAACTGACAGAAATTTGAAATGATATAATAATAATGTACAGTCCATTTGCTGTCTAATGTATGTGTGGGATTGAATAGCTCTTTGCAATACATTCCCTTCTTGCTAAATTACTCTAACTTCAAACTGAATTAAATAGTTAGTTGTCACTACACCACTGAACTTCGATAGCTGGATCCATTCCAAAACTTGGGACTGCAGTTGCTTTTCTTGCAGAAATTCACAAATAAGGGAAAAAGACAAGATTTTTTTTTTTTTTTTTTTAACTTATACCATTCTTTAAGCTCTGCTTCATTCACCAGTCTGGAAAGTGTGATTACGACTGTGAACCACCTATCAGCTGGAAATGTGCCGCCAAGGCAGAGGTCTGCTGTGTACCTGTTCCCAGGCTCTTCTTCCACAGCGGTGGAAGATGTACAGCTACATCTCAGACTGTGACTGTGTGTTTACCCACATACCAATCCATACATTTAAGAACAGCACTCCTGATGGTAATTTTTGCTTACACAATGACTTGCCAGCAATGCTATGGCAAACTCATGTGGATACCTGCTACCAAATTCAGTGCAACAGCTTCCGTTAACTCATATCCCTCTGTTTTCCATTAGTGCCAGCTATGCTGAACTGTGTGGGAACATACCAAATTATGGAGCATACAAAATTATACTAAATTATTACACTATACAAGTATCGCACCTAGAATCCTAGCCACAGGGCACACGTTAGCTATAGCTTAGTTGCTGCTTAGGCATGTTAAACTGTAACTGTGACTGTACTGTCATGCACTCAGACATAGCTATTTACTAAAGTGTCTACACTAGAGTTGACTACAGTGTTTGTTTCTGAATGGGTCCCACTGTAACATATTGGTGAAGGGGCAAGGTCAGTAAGAAACTGTTTGTACTGCATTTGTCTGATACCTGTTAGTTCAGCGCAGACCTCCTGTTTTTTTGCATTTGCTTGGTAGTGAAGGATGTAGGCAGATACAGCCTGATGAAACCAGCTACCAGAGAATCATCTTGCTGTATTCTCCATGTCTTTGATTACTCTTTAATTCAGTGAAATTCTCCTGCAAAGTCCTTCTGACTCCGAACAAGCAGAAGAATGTCCATTACAGTTCTTAGGAACATAAAAGACTATGCTACCATCCTGTCCATAGGTGCCCTTCTGTTACCCAGCCCTCTCGGAGAACAAAAGCATTCACTTAAGGAAGAAATAATATACAAGGCATTTTTTGAAGTTCAGACTACTGAAGTACAGTATTTGAGCACTTCATATACTTCAATGACTATTCTAGCTGCAAAAGAACAGACACACAAAAATAGTAAGTAACTTGTCTGAGGTCACACAGACTGTGGCTACAGTGCCTAGCATGGGCAGCATCAAAGCTTAAATATTCTCAAAACTAAACGTGTCCGCTGTACAGGAGTGAGCCTGAAAGAACATTTGCTGGTACAGCTGGGAAATGCCCTCCAGAGCATGTGCCCTAGCAAGACCAGCACACTAGTGCATGGTTTTCACAGCCTGCTCACACACATCATCCACTGCCTCCCTCCAAGGCAGCCATGTGGATGGAGGTGAAGAGGAGGCAAAGGACATCACCCATGCACCTACTCTGGAGACAGCCCTTTCAAAGTGCTATGGATAGATCAAAGACACTGAACTGGTTCTCTTGAATATAATTTAATGCTTTCCCCATTTCCCAGGGTCAAAGGTGCTTTGGGTGGAAAACCTCAAATTTTGGCCAACTTCAGGGGCATCATGTTCAATAGTGGGAATGAAATAAACAGATAACAGAACAGAAGGTTCCCAAAGATAGCTGTAGGAGTGAAAATGGGAAAAGGGGAAAAGAAAAACAAAGGAAACAAGTCTCTATACATTCTTTATGGGAATCATTCAGCAGTATAGTCTTTGGTTGCTACAGGTGTCACTAGCTCTTCTGCAACGTCATTAGTAAAACCCAGCAGCAACAAAAAAATACTTTGGTTGGACTTTTTATCTAAGTTAATTAAAATGGCTTAGATTAATCATCATCATGCATTTACACAGAGTGCATGTGTCACCTGTGTAAAGTGTCTCCGAGTAAATCTAGATTAGAGCTTGTGATCTAATTTTAATTCAAGTGAATTGGCTGTAAATTAATTTAAAGACAGTAAGTGGTGACTGGAGCATGCTAAGAATGCTTGGTTCAGCCTGGGCTGGGCTCCAGAGCAGAGGCTGTCCAGTGATAGCAAATACAGTTGAATTGGATGCCAAGGGACAGCAGTGAAGTTTTTTGGGGATGCGACAGGAACTTGGAGCTCTGTACATTTTCTACAGTCAGTTAGATGAGAGGACAGAGCTGGAGAATGTTTACAGCTATGTATATATGAGAGACAAACAAGAGTAACTGGTAGTTTTCAGTGAGATGGTTTTAGCTGGGATAGAGTCAATTTTCTTCCTAGTAGCTGGTATAGTGTTGTGGTTTCGGTTTAGTATGAGAACAGTGTTGATAGCACACTGATGTTTTTAGTTGTTGGTAAGTAGTGCTTATCCTAAGAAGGATTTTTCAGTTTCCCATGCTCTGAAAGGTAGCAGGTGCACAAGAAGCTGGGAAGGAGCACAGCCAGGAGAGCTGACCTGAAGTAGCCAAAGGGATATTCCATACCACAGAACATCATGCTCAGTATATAAACCAGGGGAGTTGGGTGGGAGTGGTGGATCACTGCTCAGGCACTGGCTGAGCATCGGTCAGTGGGTGGTGAGCAAGTACACTGTGCATCACATCTTTCTTGGGTTATTTTTCACTCTCTTTTTGTTATCTTCCTTTTCATTACTATATTATTATTATTATTATTATTATTATTATTATTATTATTATTATTATTACTGCTATTACTATTATTTTATTTTTTTTCTTTCAATTATTAAATTGTTCTTATCTAAACCCACAAGTTTTACTTGTTTTTGATTCTCCTCCCCATCCCACCACAGCTGTGTGGTGCCAGTTGCTGGCTGGGGTTAAACCACGACAAGTAGTCTGGACTGTTTGTATGCGAGAAGTAGCATGAGCTGACCAGCACAGATTATGAGTACATATGATACAGTAGGAAACATGATGCTGAGAGCTGACCCTTGTGATGGAGCTGGTGGTGAGCTATACTGCTTCAGTTTTTGCCAGCACACCAGTGCAGCAGGGCTAAAATCCACCAAGCACCAACTTCCTGTCAGCTTCAACAGAAGAATGTGTGCTTAAATAATCTTGGAAGATTTGTGTATAAAAAGGTATTACTGTCAATCTGTCAATCCACCCAGAGAAGGCTTCATCTGCAGCTTGGGAAATACTGCTTACAGAGGCGGGAGAAGGTGGCGGTCTGGGAAATTTGTAAAATAATATATTTGTATAAGCAACAAAAAAAAAAAATCACAGTAAAGGGAATACTAGTATTCAGTAAATGAGGACTTGTACTTCTCCTTAAGAGGCCATAGACAGGTAAAATTAGCCCCTGTAGCTGTTCTAGTATTCAGACAGATTACCTTAGTAGTTCCGCATAAAAGAATGCAGGTAAAGGAGAAATTAACTAAAGAATAAAAACCTTCTCTGGGGTTCAAATGTTCAAATTTTCTTCCTCCTGTAAATACTGTTTTTTCTAGTTCAAACTTAAGTAAAAAAGAAAAGCAATCTCCATAACTCAAAATTATGCTCATTTACAAAACATATACAGAAACATGCTCTACAACAAATCTCTGTCTTGTTAAAAGCAGGGAGGCATCAAAATCCATAATAACAGCATTTAAAAGAGAAAGATCAATATGGCATCGGGTATTTCAAAGGCAGAAAATGATTGTATTAAATTTCTACTGGTAGAAAATCCACTGGACAAAATACCTAAAACCTATAGTGGGTTTTAGCTTCTCACACTGTGCGACTGAATAAATCACAGGAAAAAACATCACAAAATTCTTTGTAAAAGATGCACTAGGGCCTGCTTCACCTTCTCATTGAAACAACAGCTCTCCAAGACACGACTGTGGCTCAAGATGTCACTGACCTTCCCAAATTCACATCTTATCAGAGCATCTCTGTTGTCAGTGGGATGTGGGGGTAAAGCTTAAGGCTTGTGTTTTTTTTTCCCTGGGTGCCACTGTTTCAATATTGTATGCGTGCACACATACATATGATGTATGCACACATACAGATGTATGTATGTTAACTAATTTAGTTGTGCTACAGGAAAAACAATAAAAAGGCTAACAGAAAGTTAAATACACTGATTTTGATTCCCACTGTACATAAAAGCAAAAGCTAAGAATGGCCACAGTGGGTTAGACCAAAGGTCTGCCCACGCCAGGAGAGCACTCTGTTTTTATAGAATTGACGTTAAAGAGATCTCTGAACAGTTTTTGCTCCTGGGACTGCTGACAATCTCTTGTTCTGGTGTCTTGATTAAAAAAAACCCAAGTATGGCCATAAGTGGATGGTTATGGAACAGTAAGAACAGGACAACCATATATGAAACTTCTTGCTAATACTCTCTCTCCCTTTAATGATTTTAGCTCAGGACCTTATTTCACTGAATGTGGGCTTTATATATTTTGCAATGCTCAGTGGATTTATTTTCATGAGCTTCAGTCATCCCTTCTAAATTTTTAGTATCTACCACATCCTTTGGCAAGGAGTTTCACAAGTCATCTACCTGCCATGGGAAAAACAGAATGAGACAGCCCTAGCTAGTGGGAAGTTATGGTGTCAGCCTACTTGGCTGTCAATGTTCTCATGTATTCTGTTGTTAACTCATAAATGGAACTACAGGGGAAAATAGTTTTGAAGTGTTTTGATGAAGTAGAGGTTGATGGATATTTGCGGAGAGTAGTCCCCCAGCATGAGAAACATCAGAAGGGAAAGCATGGACACATCCGTTTGCAAACTGTAGAGAACATGGAAGATGGCCTGTAGGCTGGATCAACCTGTTGTGTTACCTGCAAGGGGATGGTACCCACAGCTGCCTCAGACCTTCCCGGAATGGGTAGTTCTGTGAATATAGCACTGAAGACAGTCTCAGGAAGAGCAATATAGAGTCAGGCTGTATTTCAAATACAAGATAAGACAGACACCGCTAAGACAGGAAGAAGTCTGGAAAGTTGTATCTTTGTTCCTTATCCTTTATATGTGATTAATCATCTTGTTCCTTCATTTCTGCAAGATCTGGAATGACTGTGCATTCAGAGAGGAGGCTAGACCAAAGCAGCAGCTCCCTTTTCCTCCTTGAAACCTGTGTGAAGGCCCATTTTGCTGCAATAAACTCTGACCCTTTTTATAGTCAAATGCAAATACAGCTATTCATGTCACCTGTAAATGGCCTTGTCTTAGAGTAATGCTCAGTGCTGAAGCCAGTGACATTAAATCAAGTCAGAGACTGGATTTTTACATGCACCTGAGATAAAACATAGCAACTGGTATGCGGCCTTAGAAATTTGTATATTGGTAGTAATTAATACCAGTCATTAACCTGAGAGCCATGAGGGCTCATGGTGTCTGAAGGCCTCCAGTGGATGCTAGTAACACCAGGCTTTTATACAAGGAACAGAGCAGTTATGGATAAAAGCAGTTGGATAGATGTGACAACCAGCAATTTTAACTTATCACCTTGGAGCTTTATTTTTGAAAGCTTTTACTTCCCACTGATTGCAGGCTTCCAATTTTGTGTTGTCATGTAATAAATTACAAAAATTATCCTTCCCCCCCCCTTTTTTTTGGCATGGTGCTTCATAGATAAAGTGTCTAAAAAGCTTCTTTTTTTAACAGAATGAGTTAAGTATTGCTGCCATGGTGATTATAACAAGAAATCAGCACCAAACGGTAGCCTGGAAATCTGGATACAGATTCAAAATTCTCAGTAGTCAGGGTAATTGATTGATTCGAGTCCTTTCTAACAGGAGGCTTTTAATGTGTGTATGGAGGGGGTGGAAGGCTGGAGCAGAGAGGTCATTCTGAAAAGCAGATCTTGAACCCTTTTCCTGAAAGTGAGAAGACTGTCTAACTTACTGATTTGTCTGAAGGAGATGTGAAGGAGATCACTCCTAGCAGGGAAGTGAATCTCCTCCTCTCAGCAGGGGTGTGAAGGAGAAGGCATCGTCATCTCTGAGGTGGCTATAAGGGTGGCACTACTGTGCTGATCATTTAAAAGCTGTCCCATTTGACTAGGACTATCCCTATTTAGCACTAAGGTAGTCTTCACTCTTGCATGTATGAAGTAATAACAGAGTTTATTAATAGTAACTGCCACATTTACTGCCCACTGAATTTATATTCTAAATAAGTATTCCAGACCAAGAGGTCTAGTTTGCTGACAGTGTACATGCTTGATCATAACCATCATAAAAAGTCAGCAATGGATACAAAGAGAAAACTTACAAGAGTCATTGTGAAGCTAGTAAAAATGTTTTCAATATTTAATTAATTGTGTATCACCCACAAAAAGAGGACAAAGATGTTGTGGGATAATTGAAGAACTAAAAGCACAAAGCCATAAAAAAAGCCGTACTCAAAACCTGCAACTTATCTAGAGCAGATATAAAAGCAGCAAGAGCCTGTTAAGCACCTGACTAACAGGCAAAGTCTTCGCATCAGAAAAAGGCAGTGAGATCAAAGATGGAAAGTTTCTGCCATTCATGTCCCCCATGGCTGGCTTGAGAAGGGAGCCCAGGCACTGACAGCTAAACTGACCTCTTCCAGGGACATGGAGATGTTGGTGGTCACTTCAGACTGCTCTGTTCCCTACGATGCAGGGCATTAAAGATTAGTCACATTTTACAGTCAGTGACTTTAAACTCTTTCATAGGGAACCATGTGCTGTAAGTTATAATATATTATTTATAATATTTTAATCACCTAAAGTTCATGGACCTCAAAGCACAGATTAATTAATGCCTATTTTAATTAGATCTGCCTCAGAGAGAGGGAGAAGACAAAACTGTGCAGCCTTATTAGCACTGCACTCCAGCACCATAATTAAACCCAGAACACACAACATTATACACATCAGGACTTAAAGCGGTGGAAGGCTGGTCATCACTATGGCAGCCTCCCACTCCTGTAACTTCTTTTTTCCTTAACATCATTCTTATTTCTTTGCTGCATCTTCCTGTGAATGGCAGTTTCCACAAGGGAAAAGGGTTAAGATCTCTGTTCCTCATGGGCCAAACTCAGCTCTGTTCTTGCAGTAACAGCATTATCTTCAGCAGAGTTATTCTATGCTCCATTGTACCTGGAAAAATATATTATTATGAGGAAAAATCTTTTTGTGGAGGTATCTTCACAAGCATTTTTCCTCTTTTTGGCTACCAGCCACTGTAGATATGTCTGCAGGCATAAGCAACCTCTGCCTTCTTGCCTTCAAGCATTCTGTCTCCTTCCCTTTACAAGAACCCCTGAAGATACTTTACTTTAAATTTCGCAGCTGCTGGATTCTGAAAGGAAAAAAATAGGTTCTTCAAATTTTCTGATTCTTTACAATAAATTAAATGTGGGCTGAAGGGGCAAGTCAGTGTGCAAAGGTCATACAGCTAGTCAATGGAAAAGCATAAATACAACACTCAGTAGTGCCAATTTCTAGCATCCTACTCTTGTCTGCTCAATGACAAAGTTAGGAAATTCCAATTACTGCCATTCAAGCATCTTCTTACATACATTTTTGTTATGGGTTTGTGTGGTGGGGTTTTTTGGTAGCGGGGTAGGGGCCACAGGGGTGGCTCCTCTGAGAAACTGCTAGAAGCTTCCCCAGCTTCAGGCCGGACCCCGGCTGAGCCCATCGGTGACCCCCCAGGCTTAGACCATCAGTGACAATGGTAACACCTGTGGGAGAACAGATTTAAGAAGGGAACCTGCAGTGAGGAAGGTATTGGAATGTGAGAGGACCCCCTCTGCAGACACTGAGGTCAGTAAGGAAGGAGGGGAGGAGGTGTGTTAGAGGAGGGGATGCCCCTGCAGCTAGCGGTGAGATGGCAGGCTGTGTGTCATCCCCCCCAGCCCATGGAGGGGAGAGGGGAACCAGATGCCCCCCAAGATGGCTGTGACTCTGTGGGAAAGCCCATTCTGGAGCAATCTGTGAGTGAAGATTGGCCCGTGGAAAGGACAGATGCCAGGGAAGTTTGTGAGGAACTGAAGCCTATGGAAAGGATTGTCTCCTGTGGGAGGGACCCTACGCTGGAGCAGGGGATGAGTGAGGAGGAGCCCTCCTGCCCCTGATGAGGAAGGAGCGGCAGAGACAAGGTGTGACGGACTGACCCCAACCCCATTCCCTGTTCCCCTGTACTGCTGGAGGGAGGATGTAGAGAAAATGGGGAGTGAAGCTGTGTCTGGGAAGAAGGGAGGCGTGGGGCGAAGGTGTTCTAAGGTTTGGTTTTACTTCCTAATATCCTTGTTTTGATTTGATCTTTAGTCAATTAAACTGATTTTGTTTCTTCCCCAAGTTGAGCCTGTCTTTTGCTCGTGAACATAACTGGTGAGTGATCCCTCCCTGTCCTTGTCTCGACCCATGAGCCTTTCTTTATATTTTCTCCTCCTCTCACTGTGGCTGGGGGGAGGAGTGAGCAAGTGGCTGCGTCGTGCTTTGTTACCAGGTGGGTTGAAACCACGACAATTTTAGACATTAAAGACAAACAAAACTCCAATAAACTGAGATGCTGATCCTAAGTCCCTGGAAGTCATTAACAGTTTTCCTGGTGACTTCAAGGTTTTTAGGTTAAGACCTCAAGAGCTTAATAATGATATTAGAAAAAAATTGCCTAACTTGGTACTGGTACTATCATATAGCATTAGTTTTTAACCTTTTTTGCTTGCAGCTCCTTAAAATTTACTCAGTAGACTTGATTTTCTTAGCAAAGTTCTACAGATGCCTTAGGAGTGATGCTCACACTCTGATAGGTAGGGGTCATACATTGAAAACATCTGCTAAGGGGAAGGAAAGGGCATTCCTATTATAAAACCCCAAACCTTACCATTAACTAAATACAGGAAAGTTCTGATTTCTTTCTTGTTTCATGGTAATTACCAAATTCTTCAACTCTAAATTGCAGTAAGTTTCCCTCAGTTTCATCTCCCCCAACTCATTCAATAAAATTTCTCAAAATAAATAATGAAATCGAATAGTTAAGCTTGCAGAAACTGCTATTACTTTATCAATGCCTGAGCTAACAAAAGCATTTTTCATGCACCTGCATAGAAGAGAGGGAACTGAATAGCTTTTAAGAAATGTGCTACATTTTAATATGTCCTGGTGACATGCAGAAGCATATCTACAATGCTGAAAGGAATGGAGATGGAAGAATGGGTGGAGAGGGCTCCACTGATAACACTATCTGAGCTCAGAGCACTCAGCAATACCAAGAAAGTTTGTACACTCATGCTTCTTTGTAGTCATGTTAGAACAAACAGTGGTGCCTTGCTCTGGAAACAATTCTTGGCCAATAAATTTTGCATCAAATCCTAAATCACCATTTTTAGTAGTTCCTAAAAAGCAAACCAATGTAAAATGTCAAAGTTTCAGTATCTTTTACTGTTAAATGTAATATGTCACTTATTTGCATTTGCTATTATTTTGCTTTACTGTATTTATTTTGCAATTTTAACTAATTTTGTGATATATTTAAAGTGTTTTATTAATTCTGATAGCTTTGTTAACATGATGCAACAGCGTATTTAGTGGGTTATAGCAGGTTTCCTTCCACTACTCGGCATCAAGTGACTGTAGAGACATTAATGTGTGCATGCCTAAATTAGACCACAGCAGCAAGTGAGTTTAGACTTGTTTAACCTTCCCCAAAGTTTTAAAGAAGCTCATTAATGTTGCTCTGCAAAGCATCTATAGTCTTATAATGGAGCCATTATGTGATATTGTTATGATACTTTCTTCCCAAGCTCCCAATGCCTTGCAAGTAATTGACTTTTTATGCCCTGTTATTCTCTACTGGCAATTTTCAGGTTGTATGATCACAAGTCTTAATTTTGACTCCTCCCATAAAGTAAAGTTTCCTGAAGTCCTCCTTATATTTTGTATATTTATTAGAAGGACCAGGAAGAAAAGAGGAAAACAAAAGGCCAGTGTCATTAAGGGTCATTACCCTTATTCATATTTATGAATAATGCTTTGCTCCATAAATAATTCACTGAACTCATAGTGTAAGGTACAGGTGTTAGCTTGTCACAGTTTAGCCTTGTATGGCTATAACCAGTATATTCATGAACCTTTGGGGACTGGGAGAAGACTTGCTTGTATTTTGAAGCTGAAAATAACAAAAAATCAACCAAAATTTTAGGAAAACTTTTTACAAGGAAAAAATGCACAGGTACATTGTTTCAGTAGCTGAACCCCAGTCTGAGGACTTGGTTTGAGGCAAAAGCTTCTCAGAACCCCTTGAATTTGGACAGATGCAAAACTGAACTGGGCTCTGGAGACATATTTAAATAGAGCACAACAGTGTTCAGTTTACTGGGGGCAAATGCTACAGCCAAACTTCATTGAAAACCAATTTCATTTTTTCACCCAGCATCTGCTTTCCCATTAATGCATATCCATGTATAAATTCTGAAAGCTTAACAAAGATTTTAAAGAGAAAACAGAAAACAAACGGGTTCAATTACCTCTACAGAGCACTTGCAGAAAATAGTGGCTGCTGGTCTAGAATTTTTGAAGTTAAAGAAGAGCAGGTGAATGGACACAAAGACTGACACTGCAGATTGACTTTCCACAGAAAGCTGACAAACATTTTGGAAATACAGGAAAAAAAAAAAAGTTGTTACTTTTCCTCTCTGTCCCCAGCTTCTCTATTCTTAACCCTCAAGACACTAACTTTTTTTTAACCATGAACCCAAGTGCATTGGGGTAACGTTAATTTCAATAAATTAAGCACCAGCTGTTCTTTTTAGAGCTCCACTTTTTAAAATTTATTAATTAACTATTAAATATTTAATCATTAAATATACTTCCTGCATGCATGCATGCTAAAATGCAAAATGCTGGGCCTGCTTCTCTGGCTCTCTGCATTCAGGTGGCAGAGGCAGAAGTGGAAACCAGATGGAGCACAGCAGATGGGTATTCTGCTGCTGCTGAGAAGTCTCTGGAGCTGTAAGAAGTAATGCGGTCCAGCTTCTGAAAATTGCACTTCAGGCAAGATGACTAACTAGAGTAATCACAATCAGCAACAGAAAGGAAGCAACTAACTTCCTGCAATAAATTGAGAAAAAGCTAAGAGACAAACTGAGGTTGACTTTGCAACACCTTGTGGTAATGAGCAGTGATCAGGATTACAATGAAGAGATGCATGCCTGAAAGCTGGCCTACTTCTTCCAAGTGTAGCAGATGATCTAATAAGAGATAATCTCTCCTCTAAAATCTTGCCTCTCTTAGATTTTTAATCCATTCTGAATAGAAAAACTACTGCCATTTCATTTTTCATCTGGAGATTTTAAAGAGCTTTACAAAGAGATTTACAGATACCACTGGGATTCTTGATGTATAAAATATGATGGACTGTATCCTCAGAAGGACTCATTCTTTTATGATTTGACACTTTACAATCCATATCCTGACTTAGATACTGATGCACTATTAGATAGTGCACAGGGACAGTTATGTGCCTCAGCATGGGACATGTGGAAGGCCACCCTGCTGAGGCTGGCTGAGTGGTATTGCTGGAGATGGAGGTGCCCCTTTTTCCCCCTCCTTCTCAACATAGCTGTTATCCTGAGCTGCAGCTGGCACTTCTCTTCTCCTGCAATTCACAGTTATGAACCTCTCCTGAAGATGGACACTTAAGCCATCCCTTTCTCGCAAAATACAGACAAGATCCTCTCCAAATTCCTTGCAGCTTTTGCTTGGGATTTCAAATCTCAGCTTCACATTCTTCAAATGTCTTAAGGTGTTTGGCCCCTTCTCCTCTAACCATTGGTACAGTTCATTCATTCTCCACCCCGCCACCTGCCCAAGTCTAATGAACATTTAATCAGAGCTTCAGCTGAGGGAAGGACAACCTTGACTCCATGTCCCAACACCCTTTCTCAAAGCTTACCCTATAGCCTGGTGTTTAAGCTGCTTTCCCTGTGAGGTAGAAAATGCAAATTCACGTCTACTCAGGCAGAGGTGGGATTTGAAGTGGGATCTCCTGACTACTGGATGAATGCCACTAGATCAGACTGAGGGTGTCAATGCCATGCTCAAAGAATACCTGTATTCTGCAGGTTAGCCATCCATTTCTAAGTTTGAAATCCTGATAGGCCTGAGCTGCAAGACAGATGCTGAACTGTTCAGCAGTGTCAAGGCTGGAGACATTCTGGGCATGTGGAGGAGCAAGACTTAAGGCACATCAGGAACATCTTAACATTAGACATTTACACTACACCTGATAGTCATTTACAACCACCTGACAAGTGGTTCTGCACATATGTCAGTGCAAAGACCTATATATTTTCTTTTCTTGGAAATATATACCTTCATACTTTCAGCACGTCCAAGCACTATCAGCTTCCAAATCTAGAACACAGGGCAGCAGACTGTAAACAGAAGAGAAATCTGGGGTACGTTAATTTGGGCTTTGTAAATGAATAGCTAAATTGCTCAATAAGATCCTGGATACTACAGATGCATGGGGAACCTGGTGATGACATCAAGGTGTGCTAGGAGATAGAAAATGAAGACAAAGCTCTGCATACCTGGGGTCAAACTTCCCAAGCTGTCTCAGTTAAAGTTCTGTTTTTTTCATATGGCAGTTTCACATGTGTACACTACCTATGTAGCTGAGCACAGTTGGGCATGAACATGTCTGAATCCATTCCCATTCAACTGCAGGCACAAACGCTGTGGAGACCATGAATTTTACCACAACTTTTGCACAAATCTCTCTATATAAGTAATTTTACACTCATACAAAAGGAGGCTTTTAACATCCTATGCTAGGCAGCTATTGAAATTTCATGGGTGTATGAGATGGACACATTTTATGACCCCTTAACTAATTATTGTGCCATTACTACCCTTGGTACTTTCTATGTTTGCTGACCCCAGATTATACTTACATACCTCTGTTCACATGATTTCAGACTGAATATGACTTTCCTCTCATACCCATTTTCATTTAACTCTGATCTGTCCCTTTTTTTAAATTTTGAGCTGGTTTTCATAAAAATCTTATCTACAATCAAAGTTCTGATTCTCTTTAATGCTCTGCGATATGGCCTCATCTCATGCTATTATTAAAAATGGAAAGCTCTTTTATAGAGGTATATTTTTGACCTCTGCTCTTCTTTATTTGGAACAAAACCTGCAGCAGCATGGCCAAGAATAGAAGTGGCATCACTCAGCTCCCAATTCTGTACTTTAACCACTAGATGATGCTTCCTGTGAGTATATAAAATTTCATTTTAATGCAAAACTCTCACTATGTTTGCTTCCGCTTATGATGTGTTAATATTATTTTTTACATCCTGCCTCTCCTTGATCTCCCTCGTCCTTCTGGGCTTAGCAGATTTTCAAGGTCTGTTACAACAGTGGAGGAAGTTTTATGTGGCTACTTGTCACTTAGCCTGTTATGTGAAAGGTTCCTATCAAACAGCTGGAGATAGTTATTACACCATAGTCAGCCCTGTGTGAATAAAGGGCTGTGTGAATCTGTGTGAACTAGACTTCTGATAATGCAGATATTTTAGGAAGCAAGTAGAAACCTTTCAAGGACATTACCACCAGCCAGGCATTTGTGTTACCCAAGAGTTCATCACTTTCAGTATGTGATGAAATGTCCAAAAGTTCTTTTTTGCAGCCACATGTATAACTTGGGATGCATTCCACTTAAACTGAGGGCACCATTTTTGTATAAAATAGTGTAAAGTCATGAGTCAAACCCAGCCAACCACCATTACAGTAAAATAAAAACAACACTGTAGTTCTGTAGATAAAGTTACCAGGTAGGTGGATAAAGAGTTGTCGTTAGTATATTGTGCTCTGCCAAGAAATTAAGACTACCATGAAATTAAGAAATAAGTAGAAGCGAATAAAAGAGGATATATTGCACATGAATCTACTGCAAAAGCTTTTCATAGTAAAACTACGACTTATTTGTGACTATGACTTATTTCTGACTGTAAGTCATGAACTTGTTTTCCGAGTGCAGAAGGAAGGTAAAAGAAACATTTTCATTTCTATTTTCTACAAAAACTTGGGTTCTATTTAAAAAATCTTGTCAACCAGAAATGGGGGGAGTGTTTGAGTAAGAGCAACCATAACAATAGTCATTATCTTCTGAAAAATCAAGGCACCACATACAATCTATTTGACCAGCAGTTTGTTATGTTCATGTCATTTTGACCAGGAATAACATTAGCCTGCTAAGTTCCAAATTTGCACAGCACTTTAGTACCCAGCTTTTCATTGAGTTGGTAAACAGTCACAATGAATTAAGTACTTGCTGCATTAAGAGATGGTCAAAATGGAAATTTCTGTTCTGCAGGAAATCCTGACTCTTCAGAATTTGATTATGCTCTAAATCAGAAAGAATGTCACTGCTTCAGAATTTCCCATTAAACAAATGTCTTGAAGAAAAGAGATTCAGGTATCTAAACCAAAAGCATTTTGGTAATGACAAAACAATTTATTTTTATATGATTCAATGGTTTTAGTTTGATGTAATAAACTTTACATCAGTTGTATCTAAATGCTATCTAAACCACTTTAGATTACATGTCATGTCCTTATAGTAATATGGTTCACGTTAGTATATAATGTAAAAGTGAGGACAAAATAAAGAACTGGCATTACTGAACCAGAAGATTTTTACAAAATTGAAATAATTATTTCTGACAGTTCTCCATGGATATCTGCACTGTATCTGTTATAAATTCTTAAAATATTGACTACCCTTCATAACCATTTACCACTGGTAAAAAACAAAACAAGTCTCCCTTTCCCTGCCCCAAAACTTTTCCACTGAAAAACGTGATTAGTTCTGGCCTCACTGAAGTGAGTGGGAGTTTTGGCATTGACATCAATGAAGTCAGAACTTTATTCACAGATTCAGAAGGACTACTTGTGTACTTGAAGACATACAAACATAAGTCCTGTATTGATCTGGAACCTTAACAACAAAACTTCAAGGAAAATGACCTCATCTCAATCTCAGCTGAGAGCATAGAGCAAGGCTCTTAAACGTAGCACATAGACTCTCAAACAAGCAAAAGCATTGTCTAGCCAGATTCTGAGACCATTTTCCATGAATTTACATCACTAGAACAACAGCAAAAATAGATTATTTCAAAATCAGTATGACCAGTCCACCAATTCTAAAGTATCTTCAACCACAGGAAAATAGTGACACTATTTTTACCATACACTTAGAAAAAAATCATTACTGTTATTGCATTATTAAAATCTGCATACTTATTTATAAGGTATTGATTTCTGACATTAAGGAGATACTGTTCTCAAAAGTTAATGTAATAAAACTAAACCACATAGTAACACAAACAAAAGGAGAATTCACCAAATGTGGGCAAATATGCCTGAGGCACCATCCATTAGGTACACACCTGCCCACAGGGCAGAATCCTATCATCTAGCATTATCAAGAGGCTCCATGTATTTCTCAGGAAACAAGTACAAACACTCCCAACAAATCATGGTGGTAAATATATGTTTCTCTGTCAGTAAGACATTGCCTTCCATCTTGGTTATGCCTGAGAGAGAATATTAGAGAATATTTCTCTTTTTTTTTGTGAATTCAGAAAAAAACCCCAGTAGATTCTCTTCTTCCCTCCTGCCTAATTCCTTGAGCATGTGCTTTATTACAGATTTGAAAAGCCTCATGGGGCCCTCTTGTTATGGAACAGGCAGGGCTTCTTTGCCCACATATGGGCTTCTTAGCCCATCTATGCTGCCTGCCACTTTTCTGAAGGTACCTTGGAGATTAAAACTCTTTTGGATGTCCACTGGCCTGGATATAAATATGAAGCTAAAGATCCTTACATTGTCTCAGGCCAACATAGTCTGAAGTGACATCCCCACTGCTGCAAATGATAAAAGACTAACAACCATCCCCATCTACCCCCAAAACCAACAGCCTGCGCAAAGTAAAAGGCATCTTAAACAATAGAGAAGTGTATTTAAGAGAAAGCAGGAAACAGTATTTTAAGCACAAATCATGCAACACAAATTTGCAAATGCAAAATGCCATTGAAATTTTCAGAATGTTCACTTAAAAGCTTCTTTGTTTTTTTTTACATGAATGTTTATTTTTGGTACATTAACTTGGTATTTTTGGTATCAGTAGGTGGAGTGTATGCTCTAATCTAAACTTCATATGAGTATTAGCCGGAGCTTTGCAACTACTTTCATCCAAACAGATGACTATATTTAATACAGCAGTATAACCTTGCTTAGTCTCCAAAATAAATTTGCAAAGGGAGTGGAATACTCTGAGGATAATTAATGTGATAGGGATTTTTTTTTATCTTGATGTCATTATTTGAAATTAAATTTATTATGTTATGTAACCTGAGGTACCAAATGGAATTGGAACCCTACTTTCTAGGTATAGAAATATAGTAGGAAAGAAAGCCCTGTCACAAAGCAGACTATCCAAGCAGCCAGGGCATAAGAAAGAAGCTCTGTCAACCCTATTGTGACTGGCCCAAGAGTGACTTGCCTATGTTCCCAGAGCAAACACATAACAGAGATGGAAACTGAGCAGGGATTTCCCAAGTGCCAAGGTCTTAATTGCCAAGTCCCAGTCATCACCATAGAAGAACGTGCATTGACCCCACTGGATCTATATTCGAACTATGGCAGCCAGATACAAAACAGAGATGGGGAGCAAGTAAGCATCCATTGAAATGCTAGTCTAAGGACCAGCTGTCTGTATTGACAGATGTGCTGTAACATTCTGACAATGAATTCCACTGAAGTTCTCTAATCACCATTTAAGTATTGCTGGATATTGTTAGTGTATTTGCCAGATGTTCTAAATGTACAAAGAAAGATTAAATAACTTGCTCTATTAATGTTATAAATTTTTTCCCTATGTTTATTAATTATCTCTACAGACAGCAAAAGCAAATAAGGTGTTTAACAGTGATGAGAATTAATGGCCTGATAGAACGTGCAAAAGTTTCACTAGAAACTTGTGGATAATGGCCAGAAGTCAACATTGCAACAAGCATAAAACTAGAGTAGCTGCAAGGATGATTCCAGGCCCATTAAGGTTCAGTAAACATTCAGCATCTGTGGGTTCCTTATGGGTTTTATTAAGCCAGAATGAAAGGGTTAAGCACATAATTGTGTACCCCTTTTTCTTTTTTTCTTTTATATTTTTCTTTTTCTTTAACAGAAGAGTGTCCCTAGAGGATCTCCCAATGTCTGAATCTATTGCTGCATTTAATCACTTTTGGTGTCTTCTTTTTTGCAGCAATTTTGCTTGAGCGCTCCTGGGACTGGTGTTGCATTACAGATTCATCAATGATTTGCTGCTTAGTCTACATTATCCCACAAGTGCTGAGGCAAACAGTTCTTTGCCAGGATCAAAAGATGTTCCATATTCGCCTGCAGTTTAAAATCTTGTTAATGTTGACACTTCCGATGAAAGCTCCACAGTGAAGCTGGAATGAGTAAAACCTGCAGGCTTTGGTGACTGCCAAATAAACAGGTTACTCAGGACATGTTTTTTCCCCCCTGTCCTCTGTATGCCCACAGGGGCATCATCAATTTAGGCAAAATCTTTACCAGAAACAATGTCAAACAGAACACCTAACACACTCTGTCTGTGGGTGAAGTTGCTGATGGGTGACTGTTTGCTACCCTGTGTGAGAAAGAACTTTGCTCTAAAGTCAATTAACTTTAATGGAAAGACTCCAAATTACTTCAATGATCTTTGGACCAAGCTCAATAAGAACTAATCAGGTCTACATTCCAAAGGTTAGTTGTCAGAATTATTAATGGATTTTTGTTTGTTTGTTTTTAATATTGGATGAGAGGCTCTTCTTTCAATTATTTAGAGGGACTGACTTCACTTTGAAAGTCGTAAGTTGCAAATACAGATGCCTGCCAGTATTAAAAAAAATTAATTTCAGATAATAAGACAAGTAGAGAAATTTTACACACTGTGCAAATGTAGTCCACTTCATGAGAATGAAGGAAATACAAACTACAGTTAGTGACACCTGTAATTTTGTCCTGTGGTATTTACTATACTCCACAGCCTTACTAAACCTTACATGTGTTCAATATGAGTACAACTAGGTTTACTGAGTATAGCTTCCAGCAAAAACAAAATCTAGGACCAGAGCTGGACTTTTCAGAAATCACCTCACTCCCTCTTCTTAAAGCTCCTGAGAGAGAAGATGACTGTATGTCTGAAAAACTTACCACAGGAGAGAAGATTCTTGAAGAAACATGATGATACAGGTTGCTCATGTGGGAGTGATACCGCAACAAATGGCTGAGCAGTCTTGGCACTTTCTAACATTTATATATTTATTCTGGCAGCAGATCATCACCTGCAAATCAAATTAAGAAATGCTCAAAAACAGAAAGTCACAAATTAGACTGGGCTGAATTATATTAGGTCATTTATCTGACAATTTTCCTCCTATTTTTTCTTCCTTATAAATTGTCCCTATAGGCCATTAATTTTTTCTTTGGACTTTCTCCATTACTAAAAATAAATTGCTAAATCATTTCTACATATCGGTCAGTAGCTTATTGCTTTTTTAAAGGAAGTTTTCCTGGAAATTGCAGGAAATACTTAGAGTTCAAAGTACAATTAATATAATGTACTCAAATTGTATCTGTAGCATACAAGGCAGGAAACAGAGATGTAATTCTTCCCTATAAATTGGTCAGACAACAAAATGATTTAACTTGGAGCATAGCCTTCAAAAAAAGACCTAAAATCTGCCTTTGGATACTAGAGTCCAATTCTCTCTGGCACTTACAAAATGTCAAGTCATATTCTGGCAGAATGTGGGCCTGCACCTTTGCTGCTGAGCTCTGAAAACCTAATTATAGGAGAAGAGTCTGTCTTTGCGGTATAATGGAGGGGATGAGAGGAAAGACGTAGCTCACACCCTCACATGGTGCATACAAAGGCAGAGAGCAAATAGCTCTTCCTGTGGGCAGGGACTGTTCCTTTCTCCCTGCTAGGGACTAATCTTCCTCAAATACAAGGGGGGAAAGGAGGATGGTTGCTCCCCTCTCCTCCATCTCCTGCCCCCCCTTTTATTCACCAAAGGCACAAGCTCAAGTGAATTCTGGCACAGAGGTTTTCAACAGGCTGCCCCCACCTGCCCCTTTGCCAGAGGCCATGTCAGCTGAAACATGCATCTGCTCCGTACCCCCTCCAAGTCGCAGGTCACTCACTATCTTAAAGCAGACAAACACCAGGGTATAAAGGGGATGCACCCCTGGTGGTCACCTGATGGAAGTCATGGTGGGCATAGGTATACACTCTGTGTGTGGACATGGACCACTGACTGGCAAACCCATTTGGTCTGAAGTGTTGGTCTGCAGAGCTGCCCTGTAGTTAACAGGCTCTTGCAGAGCTATAGGTTAACTGTAGCGCTGTGGTGTACCCTGTACAAATCTAGGCTTTAGAAGCAATGATACTGTTGACTTGAACTAAAGCAAATGAAGATGTGGGTGAAGAGCCTCTCTGAAAATCAGTTTCTCAACAGTCTTGTAGTTGCACTGAGTAACAACAGTTACTCAGCTTTCTAATTGACAGACAGACCATACAAAAGATTTTGGGTTAATAAAAAGAAAAATTGGAAGAGTTCAGATGCACTAAATACCTGTGTCAACCACAGCCTAAAGGCTCAATTATGATGTATAAGTATCTTTGCAACTTGTGTTAAAAATAACAACAGAACTGGCACTAATTTATGCCCAGTCAATCAGAATGATCTATTATGTGGAAGTTTTTAACAAGCTGCTGTCCAACAGTTTTGACATGTTTTAAAACAAGCCGTCCTGATCAGCCCTGTAGAGGCTAATGCTTCTAAGCTTAATGACTCTCCAAAGAGGAGGAAGCACAAAGATTTAGCAACTCAGCAGACATGACTGCACAGACCTCTGCAGCCAGCTTGGAAATGACAAACAATTTGTTAATAGAAAAGCTTTATTTTTATATTATTTTTTGCCAATGAAGTGAAAACAGACAATTGATTAAGCAATCCAACCTGAGAAAATTCCATCCAAATTGTAGAGCTTTCAGACCGGCAGCTGGTTTCAAGGCTTTGAAATACAGCTTTTGCTTGTTGTTCGATGCTTAAAGATACCTATCCTAGAGCCACAGACAGTAATTGATGTCAAGCTGACACTGTAGTTCACAGATGAATTTCAGTTGTGTGGGCCATGCCACATGCACAACACTCATGTAAAAAATGCCTTTTATCTCAAATGCTACAAACTGAGATAAAGGATTAATAGAGCCATCAACCAAAAAGTTCTCTGTGCAAATAGAGTATCATTGAAGAATACCAATAGCCCAACATGCTCTTAATTCACCATCACCCCTCTCTTCCTCCTATCAGATGAAGTCATTTGTATATAAATTCAGACCGAGCCTTTCACATGCATCACTAGGTTTCTTCACAGCTCAAATTCTAAGATCATTTCCTGTGAACTAATTTTACTGAATTCACCATATGTATTCAACACTAAATGAGAACTAGGTGTCTAGAGGTAATTAAAAATATTTGTGTTTTTTTCCTTTGCAGAGAAGAATTCAATTTTCCAGGGGAGCTTTAAATACAAGCTTTTGGCCCTCACAGATATTAAAGTTTGAGTGACTCATATTCTCATTCCCTTGTGTAGCTACATTATTAGACTGTATTTTCTTCAATTCATCAGAGAATAGGCTACGTCCATAGCCATAAAGCAGAGATAGTGGCATGTCACGGAAGATTAGGTCCAGACAGGAAAACAGGCCCCTAAGTAGAACAGGAGCAAGAAGCATCTAAACTGTAATACTCAGAAGGTATTATGGAGCCTTTTTGGAATTCAAAAGAATATGATTTTGTGGTTGAATATTTGGGGTTTGAGGTGGTTTTGTTTTTTATTAAAATAAACCTGCAAAAAAGAACATGCCTTTCACTACAAATTTCCTAATGCACCAATAGAAAACTGTTGCAATGAAAAATTTTCACCTTAATCAGGTCAGTTTGTTTGGACAGACTGCTGAGTAAATACCTATGCCATGTTATTTGTATTGTAGCTTTTTCTCCACAGCTAAGAAAAAATCAACACAGATATATAAGCCAAGTCAAAAATATGCATTATTTTTAACAAATAAACATTAAAAAGAAATTATACGTTCTTTCAACTAGTGATCTGTACATTTTACAGGGCTGAAAATTAAACCAGTTATTTTTTTCTCTCTGGATTTTAAATCAACACTCATCACTCTAACAGGCTCTTAACAGAGGGAGTAGATGTAGTAGAATTGTTTTCCTGAAAAGTTCATGCAGGATTACAAATCCTAAGGCAAAGATCCTGTTTTCTGAAAATCTTGCTTGGAAACCTAGCAAATATACTGGAAGGGGCAGCTTTCCATTACCATGATTTATCATCTCCATTTAACCTATTCCCTCCACATTCTTGATGGAAAAGTTTCTAATTGTTTGAATACCTCCTCCTTCCCTGAAAAAACCAACCATAAGAACAAGAGAACAAAACAAAGATTTGTGTTGGCTATTTTAGAACAGAGACTGGGGAAAAAAACATAATGAGTGATGAAATTATTTGGATTTTTTTTTTGTTGAGATGAATTACTGAGCACAAGATTTGCTGGGTAAGTAACTGCAACACTGGTACCTGCAGAAACCCTTTTGTAGTGCTCTTTGCAACACTGCTGGTACCTGGCAATTCTGTAGTTATTCAGACCCTGAGTACCAGCTTGATCAGAATTTCTTTGAAATTCCTTAATATAACATTATGTGAGCACTTCTATGAGATTTGTTGATGTTCTTTTGGTAAATACAATATGTAGTTTCGCTGCCAGAGAGGGAAGTAATAGCTTTGTACGTACATGAGATGACACTCTTCAAAATAAAATTCTATTTCCTTTTCTTTCCTATAACCCAGGATCCTGCCTTGCTGTGAAGCTGACACAGCATTAAGTACTTAATCACATACAGATTTCTCACTAATCTCTCCTGAATCTTTCTGACACACAGAGGAGTGACATTCCAGCTAAGTTTTACTGGTCAAACAGATTCACTGAGATGCTGCTGAAGTAAATGGATGTACTTAGACACAGAAGATATTTGGGGGAGGGTGTCATTCCCACTGCAAATAATGAAACTATTCAAAGTAGCTGTGTCCATTAGATATAAAAAAAAATATTCTTTTTTCATCAACTCATTATTTGAAATGTATTTAATAATTTATTTGTAGTGGAAAAAGGATTTGTAAGTAGAAACCACAGAAAAGTCATAATTCAGGTCACATTTGTGCAGCTCACCAGCTAATCTGAAAAATCTAAATGTACTGAGACTTCCTAATATCTTGTCAGAATTGTATATAATATTACTTATGAGTAGGCTCAATCTAAAAGGAAGCTTTTTATGTACCAAAAAATATTTTCTGCATTGTCATCTACTTCTTTGTTCAATCATTTCATTGCTCAAAATTTGTAAATTAACAGCCAAATCAGGTTTTGACCCATCCGCCTCCTCCCTGTAACAGCTCAATAGCTCCCCTACTGGACTGGCTAAAAAATGCAATGGCACCAGTAGAGAACATACCATGCTTTCTCCTTCTACCAACTACTTTGTCATATAGCGACAGATTATTAAAGTAAGTGAAATAGCAAGAAAATAAATGAAATTTTGTCTCTTTTCATTCCAAATATCCTACTGAAATTTCCTACTCCTATGAGTGACTGTAGTGGATGCAAATAGGAAAAATCTTCCTGCAACTCTGAGATTGAGAAGTCAGGGAGACTGGGTTCAGCTACTGGTCATGCCCTAGATGAGTGACACTGGCTTATTTCACAGTAACCATAAAAAAAGTTTGCTTCCTTTGGCCCTGAATGGATTTTATGTATTTCATTTGCAAGCTCTTTGGGGCAGAGTCTGCTGCTGAATGTGCTTTTCCAGTGTTAATGCAACACAGCCATGATATATCTTGAGACCTGACAAAAATCCAAGTAATAAGCATTACCAAGGAACGTTCTCCATGCAACAATTTAGTTTGGTGAAAGACATTTTCCTGAGCACTCAGTCTAGTACTTGTACATTTACAAATCACCAGGGTGCCCAGAGAATATCTAATAATATTTTAAAAGACAGAATAAAACCTGAGTCAAGTGGCAAAAAGACTATTAGAGAAATACTGGGCACCTGGACAAATCTCTGCATCCTTTGGTTTCCAAGCAGCTTCATCTTCCAAAACACTCTGCACTTCTTTTGATACTGCATGTGTATCTCTTAAACAGCTTGTAGAGTTCAGCTAAAAAAGCCACCACTGTGAGAAAATGCTGCACCTGGTGAAAGTACTTAAAGGAATGTAGACCCTGATCTGCAATCCTTTTCTCACACAAATAATCTTCATAGCTTTGATTATGACATGAGGAAGATTATTTATGTAAGAGAGAAGCAAGGTAGGCATAGGAACTTAAGATTTGTATTAACATAGTAAAGCATTGTAAAATGACAGTTAAAAATGCATTTAAGCTCTCTCAAGTTATGTCTATCCTATAGTACAGAAAAAGGACAGTAAATTGAACAAGTAGCTTTTACAGAGCTGCAGCCAGCAACTAGCAGGACCTTGTAAGAAGAGGTCCCATGTCCAACATGAATGAATAACTATGTAAAAAAGAAGGTACTGGAAATAAGCAAAGTCCACACAGAATGGCAAAAATGTCCACCAACTAAGAACATCTGAGAAGTCAGGAAGTACAAAGATAAAGTTGAACTGCCAAGAACTCAATTGAGTTGTATCTTGCAAAGAATATGAAAACAAATAGTAAGAGGCTCTTTGGTAGTATAAATAAAAAAAAAAAAAAGACAAGGAAAAACGCTGTGCCACTGCAGAGTAAGGATGGAGTGGAGATTAAAGACAACACAAGGAAAGGCCTTTAATAAGTGTTTTGCCACAGTTTTCAATCAGAAGTTTTAAGTTGAATTTAGAGACAAAGGGTGAATAATGAGAATGTGGGTATGCAGTTAGAAACGACCACAGCTAGCACAAAAGCTCAACTGAAAAAGTTAAATGCATCAAGCTTGAAGTCTGGTTAATCACTGTCTCTGACTTCTAAAAATTTCTGGCACATGTAATGCTGGTCCAGTGACAAATATTTTTAATAGCACCATCAAGTTCAGAGTGCAACTGAAAAATAGTAAATATGGTTTCTTTACTTAAGAAAAATATGTGAAGAAAAATAAGAGGAGAAGGCAGATGGGAAATTACAAGTTATTTCATTTGACCTCATTAATATGAAAGGCCTTAAAATACATTTTGAGGGAGACAAAATATATTAGGACACAGAGATAAATAAAAAATGGGATAAAATGCAACAGCAGTTTACCAAAGGCACACCATACAAACTATACATATAGTTTTCTTAGATGACGCAAGTGATTTTCTGAACAAATGAAGTGCAATAGTTCTCATCTTTCAGGACTTTAGGAATGCATTTGACACCACATTATAAATTATTAAGGAATCTGAGGACTAAGCAGAAGAATTTTTTGATGGCTAAAAAACAGCTAAAGGAGAAGTAGTAACAGGTAAGTGCCATTAAGAAGGGATGCATCAAATCAATTAAGATTAGCAGTGAGGGTCTTCAGGATCCAACCTGGGGCTTCTGCTGTCCTTTCATAGCTCTTGATCATTGTGACCCACATAGAAAAGTACCTGCACACTCCCGTACTGTCAATACAGAAGAGCAGTGAAACTATACAAATAGAGCAGCTTGAAGATGGGAGCCATAGAAATGGGGTAAACAGCAAGGTCATGTGCAGAAAATTCAAATGTAGCCTGGGAGATGACCAGGTAGAGACAAATGTGGACTGCAGTTGCCAATGAGAGGATGACTAAACAGGCAACATGACAAAAAAAGGCAAGTGAGACTGTAGGACATGAGGATGGAGATTTTCAGTAGAACCTGGGAGACATCTGTGATCACGTCCAAAGCGTGGGTTGTGTCTCACCTGAAATCCTATACACATTAAAGAAAGATGAACTCAAGTGGGGAAAAGTGCAGAGAATAGCTTCTAAAATGAATGAAGGAATGGAGATCCTCCATCCAAAGACACTAACAGAGCTAAGTTGTTTAGCCTAGCAATGAAAGAGCTAAGTAAGGATGTAAATGCTCCCTAGAAGTGCCTTGAGGAAGACACCTCCAAGTGGGAGAATTGTTATTTAAGTTAAAGAGTAACAATTGCGGGGGTTGGGGGGGGGGGTATGCGATGAAAAGGCAGTATACATGCCATGCATTCATCTAGGTTGTAAACAGGGAACTAGCAATAGGCCTTTGAGTTTCTCAGTCTCCCAGATAGAAGAGTTAGGGCTCCTTTAAGTTGGACCTTGATGTACAGTTGAAATTATCACATTCTACAACAGCATTTAAATTGCCCGGACCCATTGGTTGCATCCACTGGTCACAAAACGTCCTTTAGCTCTTCCATGAATAGTGTGGTGGTGATATTTTTACTGCTTTGATGTTACTAGTGTCATTTGGGGGGACATATCCAACAACATTTACCATTCCATTTTTCACATACAGTCTTCATTACAAATTCTATGTAAAACTAATTACACAGATAAAGGCTTTTGCGATATGCAGGATACTTGTAATGAAAATAAATAAACAGAATAATGTAGGGCTCAAGATTATTTGAAGAGCTAGGGCTCACAAAAATACAATCAACAGGAGCTTTAATTAAGAATAATTAATTCTTTTGTGAAATAATCCAGGGCAAACTGTGGGATTGTTTCAAAATTGTTATTAGCTGCTCAGATGGAGTTTGTCAGATGGGTTTTCAGTACTTTAAAGCTGAGAAATTTAACAGAAATAGCATGTTACTGTATTTTCAGAACTTGTGGAGAGATGCATCTCTCCCAAAGAGAGTGAAGATTTGGCACTTTGTATGAGCTGAGAGGATCTGGCCCAAACACTCCTGTTTGCAGCTGATGACTTTACTGTATTATTCACTTTGCCTTGGCACAGTTGATCAACAGAGGAACTGCAGTGGAAATAACAAAGCCTTTTCTCCATTTGCTGATAACATTTTTAGCACATTTAAGGAGAAATCTGAAGAACCACAGTAATTTCTGTACCCCAGAAAATGTGTTGAGCAGAGAGAAAAGGATAGAGAGGACTTCAGTACTTGCAGAAGACAAAACAAACCCCAGGAAAATGTTTCCAAAAAGGGAATGTGAAAAAATAACTCTTAAAATACATTTTAAGGAAGTATTTAAAAGCACCTTTCCAGGACAGAGTACCTATTCATACCCATTAAGTTTACACCTATTTGAACACAAATCAGTGGATTTATACTAGGGATGAACCTAATACATGTTGTGTATCCAAAATAGTATGTTCAAGGGATTAGACAGGACAACAGCATTTTTATCAAATACAATTCCTTTGTATCCATCCTCACATTAGCAGAAACACAGCTATCTCCTAATTAGCACATCTCCAACTTTAACCTTCTGTCTTGACTTCGATCTCTTAGATTAGCGGTGATGTTCAGCCTCCTCAGAACTTCTTTCATAAATTGACTATTTCCATGGTAACAGCTGGCACTTTCATTCTATAAGCATCAAGAAAATGTGATTTCCTTTGTATCAGTGGGCCAGGCTGGGTGTGCAACTTTAGCCTTTGTCAGCGCTCTTTTCAGACAAAACTGTTTATTCAAGAAGAATAGGATACAGGTGTAAGCACAGTTCAGGAGGCAGTTGTTGGCTGATCCATGAAGCAGGATTGGCAATGGTCTGAAAAGGGAGCTATTGGATGACCCACCTGTAATGCCAGTATGTTCTGTAGCTGCAGGAGGGAAGGACAAGCACATTCAAACAGCAGCCACCAAACTTAAATCAGTATTTTCTGTGGGGTTGTCTCTTGTTTGGGGTCCTCCCCCCTTTGCTTGTTTCTTTGGTGGCTCCACAAACAGTAGCAAGACAACAGCTTAATACCAACCCCCCCAAGAACAGTTAAGAAACATTTAATGTAAATCAAGGGTTCTCATTCAAAGAGCATTGAGCTTAAGCCAAAAAGAACATCAGTTCATTGCTGAGAAGCTGACACAGCTTTAATGGTCAGTGTCTTCATCTTCAACACTCACACCAGTCTATAACCAAAGTCTTAATCTCAGCTGAAGTAAATTCCCAAAGTAGCATCAACTGCAGTGGGACCAGCAAACATTCACAACAAAGATACTTCGTCTCCTGCCAGTCATGTGAAATTTTTCTGGAAGTTTATCAAATTGGAGGCTTTTTGCAGAAAACCCATCTGTTCCATATGAACTCACTCTGACACCTTTACCTTCTTTGAAACTGAAGGTTTCCAAGTCAATCCATTAAGGTGAGAATGGATAAAGTGAGATTCACATCTACTCCAGCAAGCCACTGAAATAATCAAGTTTTGCCATAGTCACAAATGTAAGATTGTGTCAGAAATTTTCCAAATTTTCCAAATTTACTGCAATTTTCCAAAGCTAGTATTGCATGTTCAGTTTCTTAAATTGGTCTTTAAAATATATATTTAATTTTTTAATGAAATTTTAAGCACTCATGTAAAGGACTGACAGACAGCAAAGACACTGAAAAATTAAACACAACTCTAGCAGCCTTTTCCTCTCCTTAATTCCTCATTAACCTTTTCAGCACTAGACCAGGTGATTGCTTTCCCTTCCTTACAGACTTTTCATTCCAGGTGAACGAACACCTGCTGTTATTTAGACACTTGGAAAATTTGAAGTCAATTTGGATTTGAGCCTACTGTTTTAAACCAAAATTACCAAGTGTTTGAGGACAGAAAAATCACAGATCTGCTTTTCTGAAAGTGAACAGTCAATGGCTGCAGTTGTGCAACCTACATAAACTCTTTCTCTGCCCATTCCAGCAGACATTAAGATTGTTTAGAAATTTACTCATTTCTGATCCTCATATCTGAGTGTTTATCATGTTTCTACATATGCAGATTTTGTTACCATCATAAGGTACCAAACCCAATACCAACAGCAAAGCCCACAGTTTCTCCTACTGCAGCTGAAAAGGAAAACACCACTAGTTAGAAAAAGAATAGCAGGCCATAAACATACTGCAAGCACTGAGCTAGTATATTTACATGAGTATCACAGAACCTGGATGCCATTCAGATGCAAAACCTAATTCTGTCACTGGATCCTAAGCCATAAAGGGCCAAATGAAAACTCTCAGTTCTAGGCTTACATTGGGAAAGCCTGGGTTTGAGTTTGAGCTCAGAGTCCTAAGCGCATGTTTATTTTCACTTCAGCTTACATAAAATTGGTGAATAATCCAGAGCTGCTCATCCAGGAAAGATTCCAAAGGCTTGCCAAGTTCCAGACAATAGTCCATGGAAAAAAAACAAGTGCACAGATCTGCTGGCAGGAGATGCCTCTATCCACACTCAATGCGCACCTGTTCCTAGGGTGGTTCTCAAAAATGGAACACCCTTGGGAAGTGAACGATGAGGGATTTAATTGAACCATACCTGTGGATGCCACGAATACTGCTCAGATTTAATGCAAAGGAACACCAAAGAAATTACTGCAGATAAATGAAAAAAAGCAAATGGTTGGGAGGAAGGGTTGCCTGCATGACTGGCAACATCACAGCAACAAAAGCATTTTACAGGACAATTCATAGATTATGCACTGTAGATGTTTGCCATTTCAATAGTAGTAGTCTACATTCTGATGCCACAGCCCAGTTTTGCTATCGTACTACAGAAAACAAGATTGTTAAGGTGTTATTACTTTGACACCCCACAATACTATCCTGCACCCTGTTTGGTGTCTTCCTGTGCAGCCTGGCCCAACTTCCACCTGGGAGAGGGGTGTGACTCTACCTGCACTGGCTCCTGGAGTCAGAAGAGGCACAGGAGGCAAACAGCATTCATTTTCCACTTTCCTCAAGGGCTGTTCTTTCTCCCCAGTGAAATAGCCTGTATGTTTTACAAGGATCTGTGGATCCTAGAGAGTTCAAGGACCGGATGGTGGCAAGGTGGAAACTCCCATACTGCAGAAGGGTAGAGATGAGGAGATCCCACTTCTAGTGCCTTCCAAATTAAATCCTTACAGGGTAAGTCCTGGCTTCTCTCCCACCACCCCTGCAACAACATCAGCTCAGATCTTACAGGAAGCAGGCTAGGGAAGAGACCACTGTCCTGACTCACAAATCTCACTCACCCTTTGCTCAGAAATGTTAACAGGATTGCCATATTTAGTATCTTTACTATACTTTTTTTTTTTTTTTGGTATCAGTAACACAGGAGATTCAAATAGCATTGTTTTGTCTTCGCACTGCTTGTGTCTTCAACTTCTGGCAATCAGTGCATCAAAGGCCCTTCCTACCTCATGCCAAGCAGCCATAAACAGCATCCCTGCATCACTGTCTGAGTTTTGAGCTTTTCTGCATGCTTTTACCATATATTAATGGAGCTCAGCCCAGACCAACTGGTGAGCTAATTGCTGTCAGAGAAGATAGTAAGATAGGCCTGAAGAAAATATGTGATACTTTTTTTATCATGTGACGGAAATGTAAGAAGGAAAGGATGTATTCCATTTCCTGAGGGCTGCAACAAAAGTTAAAGCAAGCTTTTATGATCAGTGGAGTTTGAGGAACAATTATCCAGCTCCAGTGGATGCATACCTTATATCTAGCTCTATCTGAATTCCCTCTGTGTTTTAGTTTGCCTCCTGGGCACATTGTGTGCTGGGGGTTCATAGACTGCCAGTATGCTAGTTCAATCTGCTCCAGGCACCAGTGTTCAGAGAGCAGTGCTGTGAAGCAATTCAACATACCAAAATCAGGAGCAAACTCATAAGGTACTCATGACAAAGAGGTAACATTTGTTTCTATATTCTGTGCAGTTACCTTGAAAGGATGCTAGCACAGTAATGCCCTCTGTGGGAAACTATTGCTCAGTGCTAACTTTCCAGTGGTGGCCACAATAAATATTCAAACAGAGGTATAAATAGCACTGCACTATAAAAAGTAACAACAGCAACAGAGGTCCGTGTGAGGATCAGACCTCAAAACGTGACACTGCAGAAGAGATGCTGCATTGGAGCTATTCAGTCACAAGGCTTCATATTTGGAGAATAAGGAAGAACAGCTTGCCAACTGGCATTCTAGCAGTTAGCTGCTGGCCAGGATTTTCAAAGTTGCACTTCATACCCCTAGTTTCACAAAGGTCACACTAGCAAACTGTTGGGCTTAATAGACCAAAGATGCATTTGGCTCTTATTCTAAGGCCCTTTCCCTGATTTTAGTATTGATGACAATGGAACAAACATCTCAATAGCTGCACAGAAAGGCCAATTCACAAATGTGCTATACTCAACATATGGAAGAAGTCTGAAGCCTTTCAAACCACTTATGTTTTCATGAGGAAGCTGTGGATATTAACAGCAGAATGAAAAACCTAAAATGTGAGGAAGAAGTCTATATCCTACCATGCTAATTCGTATTGTTAGAGAGGAAAGTAAATGGCAATGTTAGCTATGCTGAGGATTTTCAAAAGTTGTATTTATTTTGGGGTTCCTTTCAAAAATAATGTTTTAATGAATATGCAGCATGCTTGGTCTGTGGCACCGGTACTGTGTCCATCACCATGGTACCTGAGCACTGAAGCAAATGATTACCCGGCAGAGCAAATGAAACTGAAGCAGAGAGCCAACAGGCACTGTGACAAGCTCTTTGCAGACCTGCCAGTACATCTCTATCTGGACTTTTACTCCTTCGGGCTTTCCACTGTCCTATCTTTTACCCATGCTCTTATAATAACCAGATCTTTTTTTCCGAGCAATGCTAAGGGATGCAGAGAACTCAGACTGGCTTAGGAGAAATAGTGAGATTAGTAAAAAAAACCCAACAAATATTTTCATCAAGAAAATACTACTTAAGGACATATTAAGGAAAAAAAAATTTGCATTTGCACAAACCAATTATGCATTGACAAACTTTGTTTTTGTCTGCCATGCCATCAGCCTGGCCACTTTAAAATGACTTTTCTGAAGAGGGAAAACAAGTCTTTTCCTCACTGAGGGCTAAAATGACCTTTCCCAAGACTGATGCAGACCATACATGAACACTCCTGTTAGCATTATCAAATAACAATGAAAAAAAACCCATGAAGACATATGGCTATGGGCCTCCTGGAAAAAGTCTGGAGATTGCATCAGCCCCTCCCCACATTTCTAATAAGCAGCAAGTTAATGACAAATCTGATTATGTTTGTTGAACTTATGTGCATGTAACTACTTAGAGCTTTTTCTGGCTTAGGATGCTTAAGCAAAGACCTCTGGGATTTTAGAAAAAAATATTCTCTTGAATCATCTACTCCTTGCTGGTTTTTTTTTGGTAGAAAATCTGAGGAGGAAAGCTGAGGGCCTTACATGCAGGCCAACTTTAGAAAGGCTAGCTCCTTTCACTTTTGGGGAATTATGCAGCTGTAATACAACCCTCACTGAAGAAGTTTCCTGTTTTCCATCACTAGTTAAGGCAATAATACTGCAGTCTAATTAAATTACTGTCATGTGGAGTTTCTCCTCTCTACTGAAGCTGTTTCAGACTTATGAAGTAGTTACATCCTCTCCATTCCAGTTTTCCCTTTAAAAGAGGAATACGTTTGGGGGACAACGCCACATTACTAGCAATGAAGACTCAAGTGCTCTCTTCCTAATGCAGGTACAATATGCTGTGCTACCACTGAGCCTCAGAAGCAGTTTTGAAGCAGATAAGGAGCACAGCACCAACAACCCATATTCGACCATGAAACTCCGGCTTGAAGTTCACTCTAAGCATCCATCTGATTCTGTTACCTCTCTTGTGTCTAAATTATATCTGGTACTGTCATCTCTAAAGATTCAGATCTTCTGCGCACTTTATCAGGCTTTATAATCAAAGGTAATGGATGATATGTTTGTTTAGTTGTTGTAAATGGCTTTGAAGATCTCAGTCTCAGCAAGGGTGATGAATTGAGGATGTCAGCTGGACAGTTTAATTCTGAATGAATTTAGCCAAAATTGATTACTGAAAAACTGATATGAATCTTTCAAGTTCATATTATTTCACATAGTTTAGCAGTAAATATTCTGCCCCTACTTGCCATCTGACTCACCAAGCATAAAACTGGAAGAATCAGCAATGATGCCAGCTTCACAAACATGAGACCAACTTTGAATACTATGAGCAGGTGTGAGAAGCTATGTTTCGACTGCAGCAGGGAGTAGAGCCTGCAAACAGTTTAGCCCTCAGCTGACTAAATTTCTGCATAATAGCAATTCTATTAAGCAACTTGAACATGGTAGCCAAAGCGTTTTATGACAAACGCCGGGAACACAAAACCCAGAAACCAGTGACTGCAAAGAACTATTCCATGACACAGTTATTTATTGGAAGTATCTATTTTTATTCTCTCTGGTCCATTTTCAAATTAATTAAAATAATAACTGGGGGGGGGGAATTATCTTAAAATAGTTGTGATTTTTTTTCCTCTTCCAGGTAATTTGGAGTCAGGAAGAATCCAAAATAACAGCATGAGTGTTGAAAATTACAGGGTAAGGTCGGAAACCTCTAGAGGTCATTTAGTATAACCTCATACTGAAACCAGTGCCACCTTAGAACAGGTTGCTCAAAATTAAAAGGAAAAGAAAATAATGTAAAGCAAAAAGAAATAAAAAATGAAGACTTCCCCTATCCCCTTCTTGCACCAGAGGAAAAAAAAAGGCAATAAATGTTTTCGTGAAACATAGCTGTTCTGTGTTGTTCATAAGTAAATATGACCAATATGGAAAATACCTACAGCTGCCTCCTTTGGTTGACCTAGTTCCCTTCCTGTCTTGATGCAGGTAACATTTAGCACAGCATGTGGCAAACTCCAACTCTTGCCAGCACTGCTCTGCCACACTCCAGGCCAGAAAAGGCTAGGAATGCTGTATGTTCAGCTCCAGTGACAGAGAAAATGCTCTGTATCATTCATCTGCAGTCCCCTCCAAGTTAATTAAGGAACAGAGCTGCAGCTGCTGAAGAGGGTTCCACCCCGTCTTTCGGCTGGGAAAGCAAGGCCTCTAGGGCAGGGCCTGGACTATACAGCAAAGAACAGGGTGGGGGAACCTTAGAGATCCCAGTGAAACCCAGATGAGTCATCATAAAGTAAAATGTTCCTATTTTGACAAGAGGCTGAAATAGCAGCCCTGGGTTGTGCTGCAGTACAGCAGTAAGTGACCCTGAGGGCTTGGGACAAACTCCTGTGCACATTGGTATTCCTAACAGTAGGGGCTATTTCACATCTCATTAAGCAAAGAGGTTTACATGACAATTAACACATTAATTAGCAGTGTCTTTTTCACAGGTGGAATTTCAGCTTGAGATTTCAACATTTTTAGGCAACTGCTTTGTGACTGAAAGTGAAGGATTAGTTTCTTATGGCTCAAGGTGACATGGACTCATAGGAGTATATTTGTCTATGTACTGAAGGACACTGCAACCAGATGATGGCCTTTCCCACAACTTCTATGCGAGGAGGGCCTCCTTGTACCTCTGCAGCCTGCCATTCAAAGCCTAGCCCTTAGCATGGGCAGGATGCCAGGCCGGCCACTTCATAAGCTGGCCATAAAAAGGGCTAACGTACCACCAAGTCACACAGAGGCAAAGCAAAGCCTGGACTTGAACAAACAGTAGCTCCTTCCCATTTCTCAGCCCGAGCCACTGACCTGTGTGGCTCCCCACTACAAAAATCCTTTTGATTATATTTGTAGAGATATGATCTGCGAGAAAACTCTTCAGCAAATTCAGCAGTCATGCTAATTTCACTGAAAATATGTATTAGCTATAAGAGCATGTTTATTGCCCTAGAGCTTCACATTTTAGAGAAAGAACTAATAGTTTCTACCAGAGACTGCTTTAAAGAAGAGTTGGCACACAAGTATGGATTTCCTTAAATTGCAGGCATGGTTCTCCCTGAGGTTTTTTGTTCATCACAATCTTTAATTCCCATTGTTTTTTGAGAGAACGGATTTGCAGGTATACAAGAAAATCTAGAGCAATGGAAATGGAATGAAAGGAAGAAAAAATTGGAGACTGAAACTGGAACATGTAGTTTTCAAGATCAGGAAGATTCTGATACTCATTGAGTCTCTTCCCTGTCAGATGGATATTGCCAACCCATGGAAAATAGTGACATGCTTTACATATGTTATCTTTCACTTCCCTCAGGTACATACTGCAAGGAAGCTGTGTTCTAAACAATGTATAAACAAACAATCGTCATATTAATCTTTTACATATTTTGGCACTCAAGGCACAGATAAATCACTGTGCCGCAGCTTTACCTATCACACAACTTAAAAAATAAATCCAGGCTCAGGAGGAACACTAGATAACTTTTCCTTTAATTAGCTTTTCAAAACTGATGGTATTTTTTAGAACATGATTTATTCCTTTTATTTATCAGCCTGCCTTGTTTCAGATGGGTACGATCTGACTGACCTCTAGATACCCTTGCACTTGCTCTGTGATATCCCCAGAATGTCAATGCTTCAATTCTTCATCTTTCATTTCCCAAACATTTCTCACTGGTCACTTCTGGTACCAATGGCAGCTGAAGTGGAAGTTTATCCTCTGATAATCTGTACTGCTTTAATGGTTCCCAGCATCCTGGGGATATTTTCCAAGTGTTATGGTGACACCAGCTGAGATCTTGGCAAGAGTAAAGTGTTTCATATGCTTATTTCCTAACAGTCTCTTGTTTTTTTCTGCTTTCCCAACCCTTTGTCAGCCACTTGATTTCTGTGGCTTAACTCCTTTTGTTATTGCTATATTCTTTGTCATCACTTATCAGTATCTTTCTGATAATAAAGCCTTTGAAGAATCTGAGGGCATTTCCACCATGCATCCAAAACCTCTTAGTACATTTCTCCAAACCTCCAAGTCACATTTGTCCAAAAGCTCAGCAAAAATCCCCTCTAAAAGGAACAATAGTCACATCTTCTTTATATATTTCTCTGTAAACTAGAGTCTAGGAACTATATAGCACATAAACCTTGTAAAATGGTAAGTATGTTTCAAACAGTTCTAATATAAAATATTACACATAAAACAAGTAACCAGTTTTAGCATGTCTCCAAAATAACATGTGCTTAGAAATGCTTATCCTTGTAGCATCACTATCCTTTTTTTTCCCCAAAGATAAAATTAGTCTTGCACCAGCATGCCTGAAAAAGCAGAGTTTTCATATAATTTCAGTCACTCAGTTTGCTCATGACTTTTATACAGCTGACTGAATACCTATTATCTTGCCTGAAAGAGAAACTGTGAGTTTGCTCACCTCAGTCACCTGCAGGATCTTTGAAATGCCTCCTCTTCTGTTCCTTCCAAAGAGTGCCTTCCCGCATCTCCCAGTCCATTCCCGAGTCCACTGATCATGCAGTCATCAATAAGTTCTGGCTAAGTTATCCTACATAACTGAAGAAAAAACAGAGACTCGCAGATGCTGCAGAAGGTCTTCTTTGCTCTCTTTGAAAATTTTGTTTTCTTGGTGGTCTGTCACGGTCAGGTCTCCAGTAGTAAACTGAACAACCTATCCTCCTGGCTCTTCTTTTCTTCTTTTTCTTTTCTGTAAACACATAATCAGTGCTTCAAATCCTTTAGGTATCACAAACTGTATTTCTCTATTGCCCTCTACTGACTGCTAGCTAACACAGCCTTCCTGGAGAATCGGCAAGCAACAGATACACAGTATGCTCTCCTCCACCGCCCTCCCTCAAATCAATAATGATACACGATGACCAAAAGTCAACACAAATCATTCTATTTTTCCCTTTGTTACAAAACACCAGGCAAGATTTACAGCTTGTTGGCCAGCCGTGGTAGCAACAAAACACTAAACAACAGAAGCAGGAAGCAGTTAGTAACATGGTTCTGCTAATGTGGGTTTTTTGGTGAGCAAAAGCCAGGAAAAAGTAGAGACAAATGCATTCTGCCTTGAAATGCAGGTGAATTCACCCCACCGATGCCATAAATACTCTACCAGGGAGCTGAGGGTTATCTGGTTTTAAGGGTCTGGTCCTGCCAGAACTGGATGCACAGAAATACTGAGTTTTGATGGGAGTTCTGCAGAAGGGAGTTCTGCAAAAAGGGGATCATAGAGCCATGAATTGGTGGCCATAGTTTCTTGGTCAGTTTCTCTTTGTTTCTAGAGTTTTATTTGTTTAGCACATTCAGCACCACTCCTAACATGAGAAACATAGTTTCTGCCTCATGAGACAGGTACTGGGACAAGACAAACGATATAGCTAGCATATGAATGGTATATGAATGGCAGTGGGAGATGCTTTTTGCACTGCTTTTTGGGCAAAGATGATCTATAATGCAAAGAGAAACCAGCGAACAAACCTAAAAAAAGGAAATGGCCCAGTGTAGTTTCAGGAGCAGAAGAGAAAAAATGGATAAGCATTTCAGACAGACTGGAAGAGACTGTAGGGAAAAAAAGGCAGGAACAAGAAGAATATAAGAGCAGCGTGGGGGGAAGGGAGAGAAATAAAAATGAATCCTTTGCATTGTATTAGTCACTGCTTAATTACTACAGTACAGTGCTTGTTAACCAAGTCACTCAGGCATTGTTCTCCCAAAAAAAAAGTTATCCCAAGGTGCTGGTGCAAGCGCTCTGGCCCAGCTGCACCAGGGGCAGGGCAGGGACAAGTCAGGTCCCAGCTCCAGACAACAGAAAAATCCCCAGCACATATCCTTTTTCTAGGCAGAGGCTGGGAAAGAACATGGCACTCTCGTCTTTCCCTTCCTCCTCTGCAACCAAGTCCCCTAGGGGGCAAACATGGTTTAAAATGATAAAAACAGGCCCACCCCCCAAAAAAGGGTTGAAATTATTTTTGCTGTGTTGTGTTCAAAAAATGCTTTCATTTTTCCCCTCGCGCTGCTATTAATAAATGGGACTATTTCATTTGCTAAAAATCTGTTGACTGATGAACACTGGTTGCCTTTTAAATAGATATTACATGACATCCCTGCTCCTCCACTCAGGAAAGGTAGAGTTTACACAAAAACTACCATCAACAAAGCCAGCAACTTGGCAACAAACTATGTGATATTGAAAGGTCCACTGAAAAAATTATTTTTAATTCAAAAATAAAGTCAGCAGAGGCCCTAATTGTAGCTATTATGAACATTTCATTAACAAGCCCAGACTGACTGCACTGTAAAGCTCTCCTATTAAAGGAAGCCCAGAAATTCAATTTTCCCCATGCTTTTCTACTTCCAAAGCCCTCGGCTACTCTGTGTTAGAAAATAAGAAATAATTATATTTATTCAAATTCCTTGATAGAATATTGAAGCCTGCTCAGATGAATACCTCTCCTAAAGGAACACCATTACCAATAGATCAAAGAAGAAGAATGTCTAGCAAATGAATGGGGCCGAGGGAATTAATAAAACGCACATCAAACGTTGAAAAGCTGAGGATTTTTTTTCTTTTTTCTTTTTAATAGGAGCAGAGCAATAAAGCAAAGTATGTCGTTGCCAAAATTCGTAAGAAGGCATCTAAATAAGAGCAGAACATAGCTGAAGTTCAGCACTTCTGAACGTCAGGCGGCATTCTGGAGCTGCTGGTTGAAATTTTTCCCGTGACAACTCTTTACAGAGACATCTATCCCCGCCCCCCCCC
>JANZLQ010000050.1:17775366-17837038 GCA_026212715.1 Elanus axillaris
GGGAGGGGCGAGGGGGGAAGGGCGGGAAGCGAAGCAGCAAGAGACGGCGCACGCTGGCGGGAGTGGGGGCGGGGGGGAGATAGAGCTAGCTGGTGACGCACGTGGGTGGCCCCGCCCCCTGTCCTCGCGCCTGCCGTGGCGCGCGTGGCCGCGGCCGGTGTGACGTGATGCGCCGTGACGTAACGTGACGCTGTTGCCCTTCTCCCGCGCAGGTGGACGCTCCGCAACTGCCGAGGCGAGTGAGGAGGCCTGGGCGCAGACGGTGGTACCGGGGCGGCCGCGGGGAAGGAGGGGCGCTCCTGCGAGGCGGGAGTGCAGTGCCTGGAGGTGGCCTGGGTGGCTGGGGGGCAGAAGCCTGGCTTCTGGCAGAAGCAAGGAATGTAGGTTTTTCCTTTTTCCCCTGCACCACCCCCACAAAACTCTGCCAGGGTGTGCTTTGGGAACAAGCAGCATACCTGCTAGACAGCAGGGTCCAGGGGTTTCCTTGGGGTTTTGGAGAGAGATGCTCGTGTCCCGCTCTGGCAGCAGGATCTAGTAAGGCAGATGCAGGAGCACACTTCTCATTCTCAGGCCTGAAACTTCTCCCAAAGCGTTTCCTCATCCCAGGCTGAGATGCTGTCCTCTTCTTGCACAGAGCTTTACAAGGATTTGATGTTGCAAATATGGCAAAAGAGTGTGCTTGCGTGGAGATCCTTGCACAATTGTGAGCCTCCATCGTTAAAGGTTTTTAGGAAGGAATTGCATTTTTTCAGGAAAATTTACAGTTACATACTGTGTAAACTTATGCTGTGAATAAACTTAGCATGAATTGTGCTCAGCTGAGCACATACTGGTGCTCAGCTTCCTCTTGTGTTCTAGTTGTATCTGAAACAAAATGGAAACATATCCACCTAGGTAATGTTAAAATAGAAACATACCATTTTAATGTTTGCCTATAAAACATAATAATTTAATACAAGTTTTACTCTCTTACCTTTATTAATCTGTAGATAATGAACTTGGATTAGAAAGAATATGTCCTTACTGCTTCCAGTTCTTGGTTCCTGATAGCTACCGTGTGCGTCTCAAACCAAAGATGAAAGTGACTCCACAGATAGAGCGAGCTCTTAAACGAGAGGCGAAGAACCATAAACTTAATATGAAACAGACAAAGCTTTTGAAGAAGTACAGAGAGTCAAGAAGCTTTCTGGTAAGGATTTTTACTTGGAACTGCCAAATACCTGATACTTTCCCTGAAACCTTTCAGTGGCATAAAGAAGAAGATATGGAAATCTTTCTCTGAGAAGAGGAGCTCACACCTACACATTTCTTTTTTTTCATGAACATGTAACTCTTCCTTTCTTTTGGGATAACTTCTGTTCTCAATCAACATTTTTGAAATCTACCCTCCACAGTAGAGAGATCGTGAGCACAATGACAAGAACAGTAGGCTTCCCCCCTCAAAAAAACCCCAACCCCACATGTCAGAGAAGCTACACTAACAGCTCAGCCCTAACCTGTGATCTTTTTAGCAGCCATCTGGGTAGACACTGCATATGTCTAAGGTCTTGCTGAAAATTAAGTAACTTCTTCCCACCAGGGAGCTCTGGTATTTCCACTGTCAGCTACTGTATCATTAGCATAGCTTTGCAAAAAATGGCAGGAGTGGCAGATTTTTGCCTGTTCCTTTTTTACTATGAATGTGACCGAACTAGGACCAGGTAACTGCTAGATGCGGAGCCTTAATACAGCCATGTAGATCTTAAAATCCAGGCTGGTTTTGCTGGTACGTGTAGCTTGACTTTTACTGCCTTTGTTTCAGCTCTGAAGAAGGGCTTGAGTGACCAATAGGTTGTCAGTTTTTTTTCAATTTTATCAGTTGTGTAAAAACATATTTACTCAACGAGATTTATTTCATTTATTTCAGAAGACTCTCATAGCTACATCAGATTCTTGCTACCTTCTGTAAGAATGGAATTTTCTCATTTGTCTGATTATTACTGTTTATAGGAAGTCTTTCAAAACAAAACCACATAGGTTATTTAAACAAGTTAATGTTGATCTTTGGGCTTCTGTTCTTTTTCCTAAAATTACTCAGGAATGTAAGGTTTAATTACTGTTTTTTATACTAATGACTACTATTTGAAGAATAATAGTATACATTTAACCTAGAGTTGCCAAGGCATGCAGTACTATTAAAACGGGTTATGTGAATGGATGTTTTGATAAATGAGATGGCACCCTATTGTGCCCAGCAGTTGCTGGCACACTTGGCATTTTCTCAGATGAGAGTCTGCTGCTCTGGGGCGTAAAATCTGCGAAAGCAAAAATTACTGAAGAGTCAATAACACAAAGTTAAACTGAGGAAGTATCACAGATGCTCTCAGCTGTCAGGGCAAAGTAAAGCACTCTAGAAAGGCACCTTTGCTATTACTCTCCAAATTGTAGATCATAGCTGAGCAGCAGAAAGGGCATCTGAGAAGCTGGAATCTGCTTTATTTTTCTGGGATCACAAACATTTAGTGTACATTAAGAACTGTCTCTTCAGATAACTGATGAACAGGAACAGTGTCCTACAAAATTATGGGTTCTTAGATTTATTCTGTAGCTGGGAGGTTTGTAGGACGCACTGTGTATTCATATGAGTAGTTTAAAATTCAGTTTTAAATAGATCCATTTTAAACTGGGTAATATTCTAATCTTGGGATGTAATTACAGTTGCTGCACTTGTTTTCTGCTCAGTTCTGTTTGCATCTGTGCTGTGGATTATGATTTAAGTATTTCTGGTCTTAAGCATTTAAAATACTGTCAGCAACTGACAGCTTTCAAAATTAGCAATGTAGATCCCTATAATCTAATACCTGAGACCTGTGAAAATGAAAATTTGAGCGCGGTTGAAAAACAAACCAATCAACAGTGTGACAGGTTGTGCCTTTGATACCTTTCTTAGCAAGCAGAACTTGATTTGTGAATGCTTCTGCCATGAAAAGGCATATAACATAAGAACTATCTTAGGGCTTTTAAAATTTTTTGAGTTAACTGCATATGCAATTCAGGGAATGGAAACTAGCTATGCAGTGCTACGATTAATCCTCTAATTCCTGCATTGTAAGGTGTTCACCTCTATATTCTATGGAGTGCTAAGTCATCATGTGATGCCATTTCACCCCCCTCCCCATCGGAATTTCATTTAGAACTAAAAATACATCATTACCTGAGCTGTATAAGTTAATGATTTTTCTCTTTTTTAGTTTGTTAGGCTGACAAAATAATGTCTAGAGACAGTCAAAACACTTAAAGGAAAACATTTTGTTTCAGCATTTCTGAATGTAATTTGTTCTAAGCAATCTTCATTTAGCTAAATTTACACACTTTGAAATGAAGAATGATTTAGTATAGATGTTTTCAAAACTGCTTAAGACATTCTTGAAACATTCTTTTTAGTATGTTTTTTAACCCGAAACATCACGTAGCTGTGTTTTTCAGTCAGTGTAATTATGTGCCTCAAAAAGTTGTCTGGCTGTATTACTCTCCTGTCTCTTAATAAGAGTAGTTGCCATGGCAGTAAGGGATATTAGGAATATCTGACGGTCTCTGTGACTGTCTAACAGTATTAGTTCTGATGCACCTCTCCAACATGCTGTGCTCCTGGGAGTTCCCTGCAGCCTAGAAGTAAACAGATAGAAGAGAAAGTGCCTTTTGTTTCGAACCTTCTCTGTATTGTAATAAGTATTTTTGCACTAACAGAAAGCCTCAGCAAGCACTGAGACTTGCTGTTACTAGTTATGGATGACTATTTTTGAGTGTTTGGTCATTTAAATACTTTATCTCAAGACTCACTGGAAAGTGTGTAATGTAACTTCATCAGGGGTAGAATGTGCTAAGAAATTTAGGTCACACTGTATGTCATGTGTTTTAACAAAATATGAATATCCCTAATGTATACTGAAGACAGCATATATCCAGTTCAGGTGCTGTTTCATTTTTCTGTTTTGACAGGGTTGTTTTCCGTGTTTCACTGTACAATGTTGCAGTCAGAATTATGGGTCTCCTGAAACTAGTTGCTAGGGGATTGGAGTCATTCCTAGATACACCCATAGGACGTGTTTGGCTTAAGAAGCCTGAATAAAAATACTAGGTGTTGCTTTTTAATATCTCGTGTTTCACTTAAGCAAATATTTAATTTGCGTCATGATATTTGGAGAATAGTTTGGATAATTCTTACAATGACTTTATAACATGATGGTGGAAAGACTGAAAGAATGGTTGCTATTTTCTTCCTTCTCTCCATAGCTGGTTACTTGCAACTCATGCAACAAAACGACAAGACATTATGGTAAAAGCAGGGATTTTCTGTCTACCAAGACACAAAATTCTGGCACTCCGAGTATTAAATCTAATCTGAGGACACCAGATGTAAAAACTCCATCTGCAAACAAAGTGACACCTGTAAACTGCAGTAGGTTGGGATCTATAGGGAACAGTCCATCATCACTTCCCAGGTACCTGTTTCTCTCCTATTTAAAGAGGCACTTTGCTAAGTAGAGTGTATTACATCTTGTTGGGAAAGGGTGTCATGTACTCATTTCAGATCAGTCACTGCTTAAACTTTCAATTGATAACTGTGTATTTCTCTTCATTGTTCTGATTGAGGAGATCAATTTTAACTTCCCAACCTTTAAAATCAAAGGTTCTAATGAAAAGCGACTATGGGCAAAGAATGCCCAATTATGTCTTGTCATTACTGTGAAATGTCTGGCTTAAAATTTTCATAACAAAGTTATACATCTGACTGCTCCCTTTCTCATGAAAATACACTATGTTCAAAGTTTTTCACTCAAATTATACATGTGCACTTTCATAGTTACTTTATGTTCATTCTCATTCCTCACCTTTTAAGACATTTGAGTCTTATTTTTCAGAACACGTGTATCCGGACAGGCAGCAACCAGCTCTGCTTCCAAGACTCCCCGAAACTCCAGATTTCACTTTTCTAAGCTAAAACGGATGCTTAACCTAGAAGAAAAAGAGAAAAGCCAGAAGGCAGATTTGAAAACCTTCTTGACTTTACTTTAGTTACACATTATTTCAAAGTAACAAAGATTACAGCAATAAGTATTGTTCCAGTTTTAGTAAATCAACAAAGTGATTTCTTTAAAACTCAAGCTAACAACATGTACCCTGTGAAAGCATAGACTACATTTTTTTAGAAGGAAGCTCTAAGGGGGACTGATTGTCTGCAAGGGAGAGATGAGAAAGAAGCCAGTCCTAATTTGCTTGGGAATCTTGAACATGTTTTGCCGTCTCTAGAAGCCCAAGAATTAAAAGCCAGGATCTATCCTTTGAGGAAGCTGACAGTACTGGATCTATCAGTGGGTCCAGCAGGACCAACAGATAGGTTGGCAGACCTGAAAGCAGTTTGGGGGTGGGGAGGCTGCAGTTTGCTCCATCTCACTCTCCCACTATTTTTAAGATAATGCATCACAACAATTTAAAAGACCTCATCCCTGCGTTGCATGTTTGAGTAAAACTAAGATGCTTTCATTGCAGGTACGATACGTTCAAGGCTGTAATGTAGTGTCCTGTAGTGTCACTGTCTTTTGATACCTAATTTAAGCACAGCTTTTAACACAGCCTTTACAAAGAGTCCAAAATAACTTACTCTTTAAGACAGCACACATACAAAGAAAGAGAAGACAATGTATCACCAGATTAAGTTTCTTCTTAAGAATGTTCTCTGTGATTTGGACTGCGGATGATACTGGTCCCAGGATAACGCAGAACCTTGTAAAACTCTCCTCTAATGTGGGATGCTCTCAATACCAACTGACAGCTCCATGCCAGACTGTTAACGGCACCCTGATTTGTTACTGCCACAAGAGTGGCACAGCCTTAAATAGGGAATGCTTCCTTTCCTGTTGCTCTGGTGCTACCAAAGTGGGTCACTTTTGTTCAGAAATTACTAAGGAGAGAACCTCTTTCTTAAATGTCTCGGTTTTATCAGGCATCAAGTGTTGCTTCCTTCCTGGACTTCAATCTTGAAAACCAGGTTTGCCCTGGATAGTAGTGAAGTCGTTGCACTGAAGTGTTTTGATGTGAATAGACAATTGTCAAGGTTAAAGCGGTCTCCGCTGTCAGATTTAAACTTTCAGTTTGGCACAGGGGTGAGAAAGGACAGCAGAAAGTCACCACTCAGTACAGAGTCTATGGCCTGCCCTGTATCAGCTTGCAGGGATGGTTCTGCAAATTGTGCTTCAGAGTTCCCCTCTGAAAAGAGAATCAGTGTGTTAAAAACATTTAAATTCTTGGGTTTAAAGGTCTGTATTTTCTTTTTTTTTTTTTATTCTAATAAATAGTTTCCTTTAAGTGTATTCACACTCAATGAATACCACTTAAGAAATAGGACCAGCAGATAAGTTGGCAGACTCGAAAGCAATCCAGGGCAGGGGAGAATAGTTGCAAATTCTACTTACAGTCTCAAAGATTGGCATGTAACCTTTTTATATCTATATCTCCTGTACACTTGCACAATAAATTTGAAAGGTTCACTGCTGTTTGTTCCTTAGGTACGTGTAGGATCAAATTAACTGTCATTCTTTGATCAAAATACAGACCTTGGAGTTATGCCTTTTCCAGTGTAGAACTTGGCATTAATGCACCTGTTGCTGTTATTTATGATCCAGTCCTCTGGAAAAATACTTCAATCTTGTTGATGGAAAATGTGCATTACACAAAAGTATTTGAAAAATAAGTTTTGCAGTAATTTTTTAATATAAAAGTATACATATTAGGTGCTCTACTGCTGTGCTGCCTATGAGGCTTACATGAAACCAACATGGGCATCTGCTATGTTTTAAGGTCCACCAGCATTAATGTGTTGGATCAAGAGTACGCTTTTGAAGCAGAGCTCCCAATTGTCCCTGTTTACTGTGCGTTTTACGCAATACCAAGTGGCCTTGGAGTACATGAGTTGCATTTCTCTTTGATAAAACTACAGATAATGGATAAAAGATGTGATCCGGCATGCGACCGGTGTGCTGCAAATGCTTGTAGGCGGTCTACTCACAGGACCACAGGAGAGCTAGTCAGAAGTACACATCTCCAAGAGGTGTAGTGTGATTGTCAGGCACTGAGCTTCAGGTATTCTGCACTCCTGGTTCCTTACTATTGCAAGGTGCTATTTGTTAATGTAGACAGAGTCTTGTGCTCCAAACACCATCTTTTTCTTTGTAATTACCAGACTTGTCAGAGACATACAGACGTGTAGTTGTAAGGGATTGCTATTGCAAGCTATCAGACCTTACTGTGGAAAAAAGAAAAAAAAAAAACAACCAACAGTATGTGCCATTCCTTGTTCTACAAGTGTTCTTCAAAATGCTGGGCAGAAGTAATGTTGGCATTTTCTATCTGAATTGCTTTTATATTATTCTGAAGTCTCTAATACAGTCTTTTTCTGTTGCTGAACTTTCACAGAATCAGTATATTGAAGAACATATATATACACGCATACACACACGTATATATGTTTACACATATCTGTATCCATGATGTATATAGGTGTATACATGTATAGACATGTATACACACATCAGATGCATATATGTATGTATACACATAAAAGCACATACACACACCTGATGTACTCTTCCCTTCAGAATATATTACATTCCTGTACTCAATGAAATGCTGAAGGTTAACTGCTGGCTGCAACAGACTATTGCTGAGCCTCCCTGCTGAACCTCTGCCATGCAGCGTTACTGGTTTGTGTTGGGAGAATGACTACAGTGAGGAAACAGCCTCACTGAGTTCAGTGAGACCAGGATTTCACCCAGACTTTGTAAAGCAAGACCAAGAAGGTTCTCTGTTAGTATACACCCCTGCGTACAGGCATTTAATTATAAAGTGAGAGTTATTCCCCAGCTCATACAAATTCTACTTAGGCAATGGTACATATATCACTGACAGTAATAGCATTATACTGTATATTGAAAATGTTACAAAGTGTGCCTTAATATAACCAGCTCAACTAAAGCATGTTTTATTTTGAAACATCAGTTTAAACCATTTTCCCATTTTTGAATACTGGAAACCTCAAGCTGGCATATTACAGCTGGTTCCCTCACACCCAGCCCCATCTCTGAAGAAACACAAACTTCAGCCAAACTAGATGGTATGTGAACAAGATTTCTTTTTTTAAGAAATTTACAGTTCTAGAGATACAACCTCAGACTTATAATGCACTACTTCCTCACTGAAAATTGTCACACAAAATATGAATACAGAGTAATAAACTTCAAAATTAGTATCGACCATTTCCCTAGCATCACCATGAGATTTTGGTTGACTCCTAAGTATAGCAAGCAGTTCCCATTAAAGCCATTTCACACCAAGAGATTGAGTGGGCAAGCAACAAACAATGATTTCAAAGATGTTTTTACAACAATATTTTATTCTATTAAATATGAAAGAGCATACATACAGGTGTTATTCTGAGGACATAAATTACACAAAGATTACACGTTCTGTCAGAAAAGCACAATAATGAAACATCTTTACATTTCAAACTTCTCGTTAGCTTTTAACAAATGAGTCTATTTCTGTTGCACACAAGTAACGAGTGCTATTGAACTTTTGCAAATTCCCACAAAAACATCATGCTTAGTAGGATACTTTAAATATTGTAAAGATGAAATCAGAATTAGATTTCTAAATAACAAGATGGAAGAGATTTACTACTTAATCAAGATAAATGACACACTGAAATAGGATTTGAGACAAAATTGGTCATTCATTAAAAAAAATTCCACTTCAGACACTACATTTGAGTCTGCTTTCCTTACTTGCAGAAATAGTCACTGTAATTATATGCATAAGTAATGAGCGGAACTGGCCCTAATATTTATAAATGTAACCATCAAATTTTAGATGTGCTGGTTTTCTAGTTCACTAACTTTTCCACTTAAAAAACCCCCACCTATTAATCTATTTGCTTACCTTTCAAAAGGTTGAAAGCCAGCTCTTCTGTAGATGGCCAACCAAGCCTGTGTATGATTTCTATGTCTTCTATGGTCATCTGTGCATACTGCATCCTAGCTATGTATTTTGGGTCATCACTGAAGTACCAGACCGAGTTCCCACTGACTTGTGAGAGCAGTATTAGTCTATGGAAGTCCTAATGCATTGTCTTTTTAAAAAACTTCAGGGAAACAGGAATGTAATTTTATCATAATAAAAGCTCTCAGTTTGACATTTAGAAGACTAGTTAGATAAAATACATAATAAGCATGTAGTTTGGGTTGTGTTGCTAGGGATTAACTGAGGTGGTTTAATATATTAATACAAACATTAACAGTGAAACAGACAAGCTAATGCTACTGCAGGCTGTAGTTTAATTTTCAAAAGGACTTAATGAAACACAATTTCTAAGAATGGTAATTTTTGTAACTAAGGGCTTCACATTTATTTTTAAAACCACAGAAGTGGGGTAATATTCCTGATATCTTTCAAAACATTCTGCAGAAACACAGCTTGAGCCTGCAAATAGTGGAATATACAAGCAGTCCCAGTGACCTCCAAGGTAAGCATTCTCATGTGTCAAATAGCTGCAGGAATCTCACTGCTTTTTTCAGAGAATGCTCAATAAAAGTGCAATATAGTGAAGCAAATAATCTAATTACTATGCTTTCATTATTAGATGAAAAATGTTCAGATATTTTATAATTGTGCCTTTTGTAGGGTCGGTGTTCTGGTTTGAGTAGAGTCAGACCACGCTAGAAGAGACAGGCAAGGTACACCCACACATTTTCCTTCCCAGGGTGGTAACACCCCGAAGCAGTTCTATTGTATAATCCCATCTATAGCTAAAACATTGTGCTGCCCAGTTTCACACTTCTGTTTTGACAAAAGTTGACAATTGTTTTGCTTTTCATTTCCACCCAGGCGTGTTCTCCCTTTCAGCTCCTAGGCACCCTTCCTTTCCCTACCCAGTCTCTTCTTCCTGAGATGTCAGAAGTATGTACGTTAAGCTTTGGAACCTGAGAATTTGGAGGTATTTTTTTGATACTAGAGGGCTGCATTTGTATCATACCATGTTATCTCCTCCTATACTATTACAGTTATAATATAAATATTCTAACTAGTTGATATCTGATGCCTTTCCCATATAAATAAAAAACAACGTACCATTCAGCCATTAATATATGACACTTGCTATAAGAGTGACCTTTAACTTCTGCAAGTCCTCTTTTCCAAACAAATGTTGAGGGATCATTTCCCAAACTCCAGCTATGAAATATTCCTTGAAGTAAACAATTTCACAGTAAAATAAAGAAAAATATATCCAGAAAATAGCACTCTCTCAAAATTAAAACCTATATACATCAGGAAGTTGAGATTTTTCCTCTTATCAGTTCTACATTACCTGTAGATAAGCAACAATATCACTAAGAGTTATGAATAGGAAAAACAAGCCTAGTGAAGTAAGTGTCATGTCTTTTTTGATAATCTTGAGAGATCAAGGAAGTTCACCATTCAACTCTATTATTATAACTATTTTTAATTAAGGTAGCAAAAGTCTGTTTAAGCTTAATTCCCTGTGGTTTTGAGTATCCAAGTCTTAGATCCTTCAATGCACCCTAAAAAAGCCATGCCACTGCACTTATTCCCACCTCTGGGTACAAATTAAGTTTTCCATGGATGGGATTCAACCATGAACTCACTATTTATCCTTTTTGTTTTATGATTTGTTTTATAATTCTTAATAGATTAAGGTTTTTTAACATTTAACACAAATTTGGTGCTATTGTTTAGCAAGACTGAGCTTTAACTGCAACTGTAATGCACATACATGTGTATAAGAATTTATGAGCTGAGTTTAATGAACTAGAACAGAAATATTCAAAACATTAAAACTGTACCTGAACTTTCATTTTCTTACCAAGAATCTACGCTGAAAAGATGCCAATAAGTGTTATTTAATTTTGCATATTAGACTTAAACTAAAGAAACACTCCTCTGGATTCATTATAGTTAGCTCCTTTTTCCTATGGTGTGGAAAACTGCCATTCAAAACTTACAAATCTTTGGAAAACTAGCGAGCTCTGATGAACTATTTTCAGCATTCCTATCTGTCAGTCAGATTTTTTTATGAAATTAGCATCCTACATTGCACGCTACGGAATGCTATGTCAACGGCTTATATTTTTATCTTTCGCAATTTCTTCCCAACTTAATTGATGTTTAATGCATGGCAACTTCCATGAGAAATGATAATTGGACTGAGGTGCTTATGTCCAAGTGTATCTATTTTAAAGAGAAAGATTATTCTCCATTCACATCCAGCAAGTATTCTAGTAATTAGCCCTGTAGAAGTCAATACCAAGTGACAGATCACTATCAACACTTTCACTCCAGGACTATTTTGAGTTGTTGTGGTTTTTGAAAAGGAAAAATAGATTTTTCTAAGAAACTTACTTTCAAGTGAGAAGGAGAATTAAACTTGTAAACTGGGAACTTAAGTGATGCAAAACAATGCCTGACAAGTGCAAACCCATGAACAAAATGCAATCATTAAATACTCCGATGATCTATCCAACTCAAACACTTGCAGCTCAGGTTTTTAAGGTCATCTAAATGCCAAGGGCACACTAGGCATTTTTTATATACCTCTCTCAACAATTACGTGCCTAATTCCAATTGACTGAAAAGCCTCAACTTTCTGGCAATTTGCTAGATGCCTGTCTGTATCTTTAAGTTTTTAAGTGAACTCAAAACCTGGTGCTTAGTATAGTAACAAGGCCTTTTCACATGTATGGGTCTATCATCATGTTGCTGCATGTATGGATGGTACATAGCATTGTCAAACCTTAATAATGGGCATTTAACAATTGGGACAGTTTAGAGAATGACCTTTCAATTTAATTAAAGCTGTAAAATGGCTTCACATTTCTGGGATTAACCTTTTTAGATGGAGATGGATGTTCCAGAAAGGGATTAGAGTACAAATGAATGGTCCCTCAATTTAGAAACTAAGCAGCTGTAAAAAGAAGGTTACAATTTTGAAACATAATTAAATGGGTTGATTGTATAGTTTCTTACACTGACTTTTAAGTGATACTAAAATATTGCAATATTTTGAGTCATTTAAAGATTTGCTCAGTTTAACATGATTTATGTTTTCCAATACAAAATTGGTGACTAACATTTACTTCAAAAAAACCCACCTGACTTGTTTTGGGAGTGGGTAATTTAAATGTAATGGACAGTAAGATCACTTTTAACTTTGCATTAAATTGTATCAACCTTCTTGCAAACATAAGCTTGTGATTTCTGCATTTCAATCCCTCACTAGCAACTGAAATGTCTCGAGTTAGAAGTATGTGTTGATTATATGTTGATCTACATTACATACGGGGTACATAAGAAAAACCTTAGCATGTTTTTTTTGAGGACACCCAACTAAAATCTTTACAAAAGATAAGATAATTATCCATTCTTCAATGTAATAGACACAGATGCCACGTTTATAGATGTAACCTCATGTCCACTTGCCAATAAAACAGTAAACAAATCAACTTTCAAACCGTTTTTTATAAATTATTAGAGTTTTTTTACTGACACTCTCCAACAATATACAAAAATAATACTACAAGTGTACCAATCATTCTGACCTACCCCTCATTTCACAGAAAAGTAGAGGTTATGGGAGGATGTTCTTGTAATCAATCATCGCTGTAGATGTCTCCTGCAAATGGTAAGTGTACGTGGCTGCCCGTGACATTGGGAAGTCGAGAGAGATCAGGCAGGTTCTGGATGCGTGACCTGAGTTCTTTTCGTACTTGGGACACTCTGGCTAGCTTGCGTTTGTACTCCTGTAATGCAGAAGAATTCAACATGAGGTTCTTTTGCTAATACCACCTCTACTACTTACTGCACTAGATGTTTTCCAAATAAAGTATTCCATCTGCAAGTTAGATGACTAAACATCCTTTAACAGGTGAGAACCCAGAGAACTGGATGTTTTGGAAGGAGAGACATCAGCTCTAGCATTTTCTCAGCATCTGACTTTGGAAGCATAGTCATGGGATTATCTTGCTTTGAATCATTAAGTACGTAAATGCTAAACAAGGAAGATAATCCCAGTAAACACACGTTAACAGCTACACACGTTTCTCCATGCAACTTGTAGAATGGGATTATTCTTAGAAACTGTATTAAGGATAACTGATACACATACTCTACCGTCACACACAGAGTGTGAGAGGATAAACTTGCTGATGTCAAAGAAGTTACTTTCAGCTCATACTGATGAAAGAATAAAAACCAACCACATACCACCTAACTAGGCCTGGTGATCAGCCCCACCAAGCTGACCAATCATAAATAGTTTGTATTGGCTTTTATAATAAAAATCATATTGCATCAGTACATTTATGGATTGAACACTGAGTTTTCAGAAACTTTTAGAACTGTGGACTTGGGATTTCACATCATGTTGGAATACAGGTCAGACCACTCCTAAGTCATATATTTAATGATTATGAAGAACTTCTTTTCACATGCAACAACATTATACAAGATAAAGTATTTTAACACTGTAAACCAGTGCACCAGAAGAATATAGTTAGTGTTCACCTATTAAGAGTATGAGACATAATGGAGAAGAATACCAGCTTGTATAAAATGAAAACAGTTATTCCAAAACATAGGAAGATTAGGGTACAATTTCCAGGAACATTTACATTTCAAAAACTTGGAAACATTTCTTTGGAGAGCAGAAGAGACTAAGCATTAGCAGGCAAAGCGGCGCTTCAAGAAAATACACTGTAATTCCCGACACAGCAAATTCAGATGCTTTCTAGTGCAGCTGCAGGTTTTGCTGCAGCCTGGGAATGACTGGAAATAACAAGAAATAGTTAACATACAACTTGGATAATCAGCCCATGGATAACCAATATCTCATGATTATAACCACTTCTAAATAACAGCAGGGTAAAAAAGTCTACATCATCCTGTAAAAGTGCCAAACATATACACTTGAAAGTTCTAGTGAATATAAAAACACTGTGCAAATCTCTATAAAGATAACAATAATGCTATTTACAAGGTCTAAACATAATTTTAAACATTCTTCTATACTGTTAATAGCTAGATTAAAAAGGAAAGCCAATGAAAAGACCTTTTGGTAGTAGAACCCAATACAGTAGTGCAAATATTAAATACCTGGGGCACAATCATGATTATTGGACAAGGTCCAACTCACATAAAAACAAAGTTTCCAACTATTAGCAGCAGTGTGGCCATCTTATCAAGGGCAGTAAGAGAACCGCATAAATCTTAACTTCTGAATGAGATGGTAATGCACAGCTAAAAAAAAAAATCTTTACATAGAAAGAGGGGAAAAATGTCCCTGAATTAGAATCATCAATTCCTTGATATCATTTATATTTTAAAATTAAATATTACATACAGTTCAGAGTCTTATGAGATACTAAACACAGAGAAAATACTACAGATGCCTAGTCAGCAGAACTGTAAACACTTGGTGACAGTACACAGGGCGAAGCAGTGTTCCGTTTATGATACAGACGACCAAAAAAAGTCATAAAAATGCAAGTCATTGAGCTGATCCTCTGCAAGAGTCATAGTCCTTTGCCAGCATGTAAAAAGACAGTAACAGAATACTTCTTGCCCTTTTCACTTTCTATTTCAGTCCATATTGCAGAGATACACTCCTGACTATTATTTTAGGGAATAGATTTTAATGTCAGAGGAAGAGATAGGTTTCATTGTTTAGTAAAACAAACAATTTGGCAATATACAGAACACTAGGTAACCAGAATCACTGTTTTCAGAAGAAGGATGGCTGGAGATTGAGCACTGGGCAACGAGGCAAAATTGAAGCTAGAAGACCTGGCCACTGTTGTGAAAGATGTTCTGCTGTGCTGAAGAGGATGATTGGAACTGTAAGCAGAATCAAAACACCCAAAAGACCCAAAATTAGTAAAAGAAATTAACTATAAAATAATTGGAGCAGTTAATTCTTGTAAATCATGTTTGAATCAGCTGAATCCTGACAGTTCATTCTCTGTCAATGAAGAACGCGAAGCAGCAAATCAGTATCCTTTCATAAGCTCCAAGCGTGAAGCTAGGTAAATACGCACAGATCACACTTAGCAGCTATATTCTCACAAGACTTTACTCCAAAACCTGAAATGTGCCTTAAATTAGATTGCCAGTTGCTTGACTCCATTAAAATTCCCTTTAGCTGATAATAAATCATTTCCATAGTAACATCACATTTCTGACATCCAGCATTTTCCATACACATTTTGCCTAGAACTTGTTGCCTAGTGAATATCAGCTTTATCAATATTACTGACAGTAGGTTCCTTTTTCTCGCTAAGGAAAGTGTTCTCATAAATTCAGTTTCCCACATATTACAGTCTTCCTCTTGCCAATACCTTTAGCGTAATGCGCACTCTGAGGGGTCAAAACTTGTTCCTTGTGCCTTCTCAGAAAGTAGAGATCTCTGAGAAAGTTTGCTCAAGGTTTTTATTATAAAACTAAATAAAAAATTACATAAGATTTTCCAATTCATTATATTATTAATGCAGTATAAGCTACAGAATGCAATTTTAATACCATTTTGGTAATCCAAGCATATGTGAGATCTGCAACTACAGGTTAGATGTCCATGACAGTCCTCACAAGTAGAAATATTATTCACCTTATCCAGAGCAGCTCATTTTCTATGACACTCCCAAAACCATGCTAGAAATCACTGGCAATGTCCCATTTTCATGACTGGTGAGCAAGTTCAAAAAGAGGGCTGATTTTAAGGTGCAGGAGTTTTAGCAGTTTTGAGGCGCTTTCAAATGGGCTGCTTTTCACAGTTTGATTCTATTTAAAATCACTAGTCACTTCTGAAAGGGTTTGCTTATGTATTTTTAAGGCTGCTAATATAGTCCTGGCACTACCCAAGTAGTCCTGGACTGTTGGAATACAAGTATCAAGTACTCATCAACAATACTCATTATACATACAGCCTTTATTTTTTATCATAAGAGCATGCACACGTACCTACAACCTTTCTCCTCAATGTATATGTTGAGAGTGTGACTTAATTAAAGCAGAGGAGCGGGAATGGGGTATCTTGGTATTATTTCTGATACTGCTGCTCCATTAGAAATGCTGTATACTATACAACTGGGTATCAAGTTACCCATATTGTTGACACTTCTAACTGCAGAAATCCTGACAGAGAATTTCAATTTCATTTTCATTATGTTGACTTTAAGATATACTTCAAATTACTCCTGTGTAAATAAGGCAAGATTCAAGCTATTTACTTCAAACAGTCAAGGACAGGCAGAAGTATGAAGTTTTCTTTTGCTACACTGAGCATAATTTGCATTGCTTGCTACCTATGGAGAACTTTACTCTTGGGCTATATGAACAACCTGATGTACAGAATTAAGTCTCCTCAATTTCTTCAGCAGTCTAAGATAACACTACTTTCAAGCAGTAATTTTTTTGTGCTTCCAATCATAAAAGTAGGTTTATGAGATAATTAGAAGAACTTATTTTTGCTCATTAGAATCCCACTGATTTCTACAGTTTCCATTACTTGACAGTGTAGAATATGGATATTTTGTGAAAGCAGTGCTAACAACATATGGATTCCACACCCAGTTTAATTGTAGTTCTCTATCAAATAAGTACCAGGCAAACAAGCCAAATGATTTTTGATTAGACAATACAATCATAATGAATAATAGAAATGTGGGCAGGCCAAACAGACTCTGTACTGCATATAATATTTTCCCTTCCAACTGAAATAGGCTGTAATAGATCTCAATATGGAGTTCCTGCAATTACTGTAGAGAGGTGCTACAGCCGAAACAACTTGGAACTTCATGGATATGCTTTCCTTTTACAACCTTAATATGATTTAAACCCTCAAGTGATCACTAAGGCTATGGTATGCATGAAACTACTGCATGGCAGAAAATGTATAGCAAAGTAAAAGAAAGAAAGTCTGATTCTAAAGCAAGAATAAAAGGTTTGCAGAAAACATAAATATTTAATCTGCACCCTTGTTGGTTACAGAAAGACAGGTAAGATGGAAATCAATACTCTCAATACAGAAAAACAAAACCCAAAAGGCTTAAAGGCTTTTAAGGTATTGAGGGTATGTGTGTACTTTAGTATCCATGGCCTGTATATATATGGCATTTAAAACTGAGGTATCTGACTTACTACGTCTGTTCCAACCTTCCAATTTCAGGTGCAGATGTTGGAGCTGTGTCACAGAGCAAAGGCTTCTCATGCACTGTGTCCAACAGCACCGAAACCACTAGAAATCTTCAAAGGCTCAGATGAAGGCAAATGGAATGTGATACCCTGATATCTAAGTTTTGAAGTTCAGAAACACAGTATTTGTGTGTGCAACTCCAACTTATTAAAATCTAATGCCTCACCCAGTCTGGGTATTTTTCTGTGAGGAAGACTGACAACCAGGCTTGAAAGAGTCAGACAAGCCTCACTGTCACTCTGGAAAACAGATCAGCAGGGTTAAATTTTGTGCTGCCTTTAAAATTTTGGCATAGCTTAGGTTCTTCACCAGTATGATTAAAGGCTCAACTTATTTAGCAGTGTTATAGATGAACAAAACCCTGAAATAACTTTCATTTAAGATCCAGAACAGAGTCTGAACACATCTATATGCTTCACACACATACAAAAGGTTGAAAAATCAAAGACAGTTATGACAAGCTTAGGAAAGGACTGACTTGGCTAACCTTCCATTACACATTTTGCCCGTTTACTACAAAATAGATTTTTGGAACAAAGCTTCAGTTTTCAAGTATTCTATCATCTGTCAGTTTTCCATTAGGTCTTACCACATTTAGAGCAAAATAAACAGCACTGAAACAATGAGCACCTACCTAGTAACTGCTTTGTTTATTCCTTGTTGTTCTATGCATTGCCCTATGCATTACTTACTGTACACATTAGTCTGTGCACAGATTTACTAATACTTTCACAGGTTTTCTAAGGCCATACTTCACCATTACAAAACACAATTTACTCTTCAGAAAACTTCTTTGAGCTGAGAGATGAAAATGAAATGCATCCTCTGAGTATCCCATTTTTCTTAGTACTTAAAATTACCAAGAACTTAATTTAGCAAATTTATATTGAAGCATTAAGTTAAAAAATTAGACTCCTCAGTTTGTCTGCAAATGAAGCAATAGGAAGCAAGGACTCAGAAGTTTGAAACCCACAAACTAAATTAGTGACTGTCTGGGGAAAGCTCAAATAAGTGACTTTGTCTACCATCAACTGTTACGCTGTGGTACAGACAGGAATACATTGCAGCTCTTCAAATCATAAATTCCTGAATGCAGCAGTAGCAAAGAGGAATAAAGCATTTTACCAGGACATTTCCCATCTGAAGGATGATTATCAGAAATGTCACATCCTTCACAGTGGTCACAAACTACTCTTCCCATTCCTTGGAAATGCAATTTCTTTGTCCAGCTCCTTCCACCCTAAAGCTGTGTCTCAAATTTCATTCACAACCACCTTGACTCCTGGACTCCATCTCCATTCCTTGAACACTGTTCCTAGAACCAACCTCTTCATCCAGCAAGGCTGTTCAATGCCTCTTGGACTCCTGTCATGCCTGTATTCACATGCTATACACACATTCACAGCTGGGTTTTGCCTAACTGTTCCCATTTCCTTCCTTTCTGGCTCCATATCTGAAATCCTCTCACTCCAATCCTGGTCAGCACTTACCAATTTGTCTATAGTTTCAGCTGCATCTGGTTCCAGTACAACCTATTTCTCTCCACTCCTATACTCAGCCTGTCTCTGTTCTCTGCCTGTATAATATCTCCATCATATCTCTCTATCACCTCATATCAGTGTTTGCTTCCATTCTCTTAGTCCAAAGGAGTTCCAGTTCCTCTCATTTCAGTCCTACATGACATTATTGTTTTCTGGCCAGTCACTCCCTTACTTCTCAGCGAGTGGATCTCCTATTCCATTCTTTAATGTAATGTCTAGTTCTGAATCCCTTCTTAACCCCTGCAGCCTCTGGTGCCAAGTTCCATGGGAACTTGTCCAAGTTTTGCATTCAAACCCATCAGCTTCCACCTCCCGAATAGTTAAGACTCATGGAAGCCATGGACAACCCACCCATGGAAGAATTTCTCTGCTCTCATTTCAGGTGCTTGGCCCATGGTCAACCTAGAGAACAACTCTATACAGCTGCAATTGCAGAGAAATCTTCTTTAGCCCAAGCTGGAAAACTCTCTGGTGGAGAAGCTCTTCATGGAAGTTAGTAAAGTTTTAAGAAATCTCTGATGAGCCTATTAAAATTAAGACTTTTCCAAAAGCTTGTAATTTCATTAAATTCAGGTTGATTTTCATTAGTATATCAAAATGTATGCCCCTGACAGAAAGAAGAATTTCCCCATTCCACAATAATTTCAGAAAGAACATGAACTATGCCACCTCAAGGAAAAGGTCAGCTTCTAAGATTATTTTATTGCAAACTTGTCCTTAGCTTTATTCTTGAAGACTGTGTTGGCAAAAAGTTGGTCAATGTTTGGGAAAGTTAAAGAAAACAGGGACTTAGAAGCTTAATTACCAAGAGTATTACTAGGCTTACTTAGTTTATATCTACCTCCATTCAATCATAAAGGTTCCACAGTGATTAATATGAATTTATAAAATAAATTACTATTTAAAGACATTGATTTAATTAGAGAATCTCTATGGCACAATGATTTAATTTAAAGCATTTCAGGATGGCAGATATGAGCAGCAGCAGCTTGAATGAAAGATGCCTGCTTGAGGTTAAATCTGGATTCCTTGTGTTTTATTATCCGATACAGCATTTTTATCTGGTTGAAAATTTAGCCATTATAATAAACTCAAAGCTACACACTTCCAAGAGATGTTTAAATTACACTGAATTCTTAATTTTCAAATCTTCGCTGACAGAATGAAGTTTTGGAGAACTTCTGATGACAAGCAATCAGGCACTTCAGAATAATTCTGAGCAACTCAATTTGATACTCTATACAGACACACAAGGGATAAAGCAGAACAGTTTTGAAAATAATAATAAAAAATTATACGGCTGCAGGCTTAGTGATAGCTTCTTAAAATTTCACCTACTCACAAATGATATGAAAGAAATCCAAATTAAAGGATATCAGGGTTCAATTCTGAAGGAATCTATGAATGAAAAATTTTGATGGTCTATAGAAAAAAACACTCCTTTGGTAATGCATTTAAGAACAGTTGTGTAAAGTCTTCAGGCTCAAGTATTTACTGTAACTAACAGCTGAACTGTAAAAACTCTGTACATCAGACTCACATTCCTCCTCCCACAAAACCCTTGCCTGCAGGTCATTACAGTCTCAGTTCCAACTTTCTGCTACAGATGAGCCTAGGCTGCTGAGCTTATTAATTTAAGTAATCTATCAATTCAGGTCTATCTGTGAAAACCTGGTCTTGGACATTTTGAATAAGCTCTTCAAACTAATTGTTTGGTTCTTTGGTTTTAATTATTTATGTCTTTTATTTTCCTAGTTCATAAATGACTCCTATGCAACCTGAAGAAACACCTGTGAAGGATAACCACCTTACAATTCCAGAACAGTCTTACCTGAAAAGCATGTGGCTATTTCTTAAAGAGATTTTTAAAGAATGTTTCTCAAAATAAGCCAAGAAATGCCAGGGGGTCATGCAATGTGTGTACACACTAATAAATTTCATCAGCTAGACAGTTTCATATTATGCTTGTCAAGTCATTCTCATGATTTCATTAAGTAGGTTGAAACACCTATTTTAGAGACATGGATTCTAAAGAAGAGGATTTAGTTACAGCTCAAAGATACATATTCACAAGCCTGATTTGCTTTAATGGTAGTTGAAAGTGGTCAGCATCACTTGAGAATTGCAACTATAGTTTACATGACTCATGAGAATAATTATCTGTGTAAGACAAACTGTTGATACGCTGCATGGTAATTTTGTTTTTCTCTCCTTTTGGGAGTGTGAAATAGGTACTTCAAATGCAGTGTTCAGCGACAGGGATGGGAGCGCAAGAAAGGTAACATTGTAAAGGGAGAACTACACAGCAGCAGTAGATATTCTGACTTACTTCTTGAAACTGCCCCTCATAGGTCCTGTGGGAATATCTCCAAAGAAAACTACCATGCACGAAGCAAGCAACCAACCACCCCCCTTCTACAGCCAGCAAGAAAGGAGCAGAATATTAATTTCCTAATAATGCACATAAATACAAGTTCCATCTTTCAAAAACCAGTGTGTACCCTCAAGCTTTAGTATTAAAAAAATATGTTGAGAATGTTTTGCATAAGGGAAGCAATATGAATAGAGAGCACAGAACAATTATAAGAAAAATTCACAATGTAAACATCTCTTATCAACCAACCAACTTCAGGTGGCAAATTTGGCACACCTGCCCATTTTTTTACATTATTTACCCTATTCTGAATTGCTGAAATAGCTAGTTTTATTTTATAATAAAAGGGGGTAAAAAGAGGTTGTCAGAGCAGAAATTATGAGCAAACAGAGAAGAAAAAGTCTAGAGAAAGCAGAACAAGTAAAGAACATTAAAAAGAACAAGGAAAGCCATTTACAGTGTTTTCCCTGAAGTTTTCTTTCCCATTATGAACTGTTTTCTTCCCAAAAGCCTACACCTTGCAGTAACCCCACTAATGCACATCCTTCTGTGAAGAAAACATGTATCAGAGGTTAGCAATCATTTCTAAAATGTCTTAGCTTTTTAAAGCATCTTTCATCCATTCAAGCCACTTGTTTCATAAAAAGGTCTTTAAAATTATTATTCTGGTTTATGTAGAAGCTCTAAGAGTACCTGTGAGGTTTTCGGTGTGGTAGGTCTGTACTTCTATCCAGTTGTGGATGAAGTGACCTTGGAAGATCAGGTCATCAGGAGAACAGTAAATTAAATGTTGTTAAAGTAATTTATTACTAAGGTATTTACAAATGAAATCACAAGTAATTCAGTAGATGTATTACAGCGGAAAAATGCAAATAATGTAAAAAATTCTTTTGTTATTTCAATTTTCATCCAATTTTTAATAAATGTGTGATTTTGTAATTGTGGGGAACACAGGGAAGAATCATTGTTTGCAAAGTACAGGATTTCAGATATTCCTGAATAAAGATTCTAATGACAGATTTCTGACTATTCAGTAGGCAGTAATAAAATATCTAAACACAGTTACTCTTCTTCATCAGTTCCTTTACTGTATTTCCTAGTTACTTGGGTGTCCACAGTGTTGAAAAAAAAGAAATTATACGAAGTAGTAAATCACTCAAATTCCCTGTTGTGCCATGTCAGTATGCAAGTCACTTGGGTACATTTTCACTGGGTACACCACCCTGGTTGTTTTTTTTTTTTTGTATGACAGACATTCCAAATTTCTGTCGTATTCATACAAAATCCACTCTTACAAACTTGACACTGTTTTAAATTTGTATCAAAGGTTCCATAGAAAAACTCAGGCTCTACTGCCATTTGTACACACTAAAATAAGAACCTAAAATCTTTTAAAATGGTTTTCCTTACAGTACCTCAGGAAAGCAGAAAAGTATGTGGGTTTTATCAGATTTGATGTCCAAATTGCAAAATAATTACATCTGTCTTATTTCACTGGTGAGCTGCTTCAAATTTCCTGAGAAAACAAGACCTGAAGCAGCAATGGAGACTGTAGTCTTGCAGCAGAAAAGGGCCTACCATTGTGGCAAATTGAATCAAATACAAATTAAATATACATGGCTTGTAGGAGAATTTAAGAATTTTTAAAAAATAATTATCCATCTCCTCCCTACTTGTTCAGTAAACTTAAGACTGGTCAGTCCATAAACTCATGCTTCCAGATATCTCATAAACATGAAGTTTGAAAGAAAAAATGAAAATAAACTACAGCTAGTACCTGACGGCTGGAACTTCCATCAAGGGAAACAAAAACAGCAGGTCTGAACCTGCAGCTGAACTTCAGGCAAGAGCTGGATCAACTGGCTGGCACAGCAAAAAACAGCCTGCCAGGACATGTTTTAAGATTTCTGGATTGCTGGACACGATCAGTTCTGGAGTAGAGTAAGTGTTTATGAAGAACAACATAAATGCCCACTGGGTGTATGTTTCCAGCCTGCTATGAGATAGAGGGCTCAAGTACGCCTGAGTATGCCACTTTGCTTGTACTCTGCAGGGCAACCGTCATGCAAAAGGGCAACACTTCCCCCATATAGAAGGGAAAACATACATGGACAGCACTAAATCCAAGGGATACTTATGGTAAATGATTTATGATTCATGACTTAAAATATAGACTTACATCCAAACTTAAGATACCATCTTAAAGAGTGACCGTAAAAGTCACTATGCATTCAAATTTTTTTTTTTTTTTTAAAAAGGTCTCACCTTATAAAAGAAAAAGGTAATTTCTCTACTGGCACCCTGCAGACACACCTGTGAGTGAAAAAAAATCAAGCTAGCCAGAGACTGCAAGCTGAGGGGGATTAGCAGCCCAAATGAGTCTCTTGGTGACTCCTAGCCAGCTCTAGCATGTCCCTGATATTGCAACAACACAGCAAGAGGAGCCTCGGCTGAGAGAGGGCAAGTAACTGCTGATGGCATGGAGAGCACAACTGTCCGCCCCCCTTTCACAACTAAAAAGAACAAACTACAAAATCATGTTTTTGCCACGGTTCAGGGAAAGTGACTTGCTCGCAGCTACGTTATCAAGAAGAGCCAAGACAATGGGGCCAAGTAAATGCAGCAAAAAACCCTTCCCAACAGTCGTTCATAAGTATGTTGAAATCTGCAATTATGTAGAGTGTATTTCACTACATTGCCAGATCAACTGAACTTTGGAGGAGAAAGTTCATTGTGCAACATGGCAAAAACCATGTGACGTAGCATAAAAGTATGCTAGGTACTGCCATATTGGAAGAAAAGGTATTGTTAAACACATACGTGCAATGAAAATGTGGCCAATGTGCTTTAACAAATAAGATTGTATGCAGCAGCATAAGAGAAATCTTTTCTGCCATTAAACATTTTGTGGGCTGTGTAGAACACATCTCCTGCAGAAATTGTTTTAATGCAAGTTTAGACCTCGCAGAGTTGTCAGAATTGTAGTCTCTCCCCCTCCCACTGAAGCACAGAAAGCCTGCCTGTTCTCCCTCACAACAGTTCATCTGTGCATTTACATTTTTCATTAACAGCTTTGTTTTTATTGCAGCCCTAATGAAATTCAGTATTTTCCAATAACTTTCTCCTACTGAAACTTGGGCACTGGCTCACATGCAGAAAATAAAATTGCTCTAAATCTTCTATTACATAATACGATTATGATTTCTTAAATTAACAAATACAAATTTAAATGCTAAGCCTTTATCTATTACATTGAAATATGTAAGTCTGGAGTTTGTGCTCAGCATTTTATAACTGAAAATTACTAAAACCTAGATTATACATCACTGTCTTCATTACTTTTGGTATTTTTTTAAGAGTAGCTTCTGTAAACTCTCTTGTTCTTTGGAGATGTCAGCTATTCAGACACCAGAAGACAATGAATACTTACAGGCAACTCTAAAACTGAAGTTCAAGTGATCAAGGTTATTCTACAGCCCACATATGTAACTACCCTCAGAAGCCCAAGAATTATTGCTGTTTAACAGAAGCACAAAGTTAAAGCCTACAGCTGCTACTAAGTGTGTACAATTCCTCTGATCGTGTTGCATGAAAAGAACATTAATTTTCCACTGACTACAGTGGCTGTTAGCCAGCACGGCTTCAAGGATTTGGGGCTAGGATATTTGCCAAGTTGTACATGCATACATACAGTGCAGAAGACAAATGGAATAAATGAGATACTCCTGGTCAGCACAGTGACAGGAAGTTTGAACCGTAACATTTGAAAAAAAAAAAGCTAATAATTATTTTATGCTTTGCATATACATCAAAACAACAATTTTCAACTACCTGGCTTGAAAGCAGTTGCATGATCATTTGGAGTCCAATCTTAGCAACATTGATTAGCCCAGTAATAAAGCAGCATCCCTCTAGGACTCAAAGATTAGCACTAGGTGTAACAGCTCTACTGGCATGGGTTGGGAATAAAGGAAGATCTCAGTGTTCCACAAAACCAGCCTGTTCTTCTCTCCACATAAGGCAGAAGACACTATTCAGCCAAGAGGTAAAAAAAAAAAATTCAGGGTGCTTCTTTCTAGAAATGCTGAGAACGTAGGTACAAAACGGCTGCAGAAGAAACAGCCCATTACATTTTCAGTGGTATTAGGATGACTTTTACTTAGAGGCTTTGCAGCAAAAGAATGCATTGACAATCCATGTAAATTACAGGTGAGAAGCTAGCCAGGAAACCAAAGGAGCAGTGGTTTAAAGACTACTTTCTGGAGGATAGCCTAGTCATGTTACATTTCTTGCTGCTATCTGTGTTCTAAGACAGCACTATTACACAAGAAGAAATCCAGAAAACCAGGAATTATTAGTTGTTGAGAGGAACATGTCTGAAGAAGTTCATGCAGATGCCCCAGAACCAAACCAGCACATAGCAACTGTGCTTTCTGCTTTGGGCTTGTACCTGCATCACTGTTTCTGCTTTATTCCACAACCTTTCAGCCTTAGGATAAAAAGGCTTTGAGATAACATTGCTGAGCAAGAACACCTGATTTCTTCCACAGATAAGAGTATTATAAATAGGGGTTTTCCATTCCACATCTTCAGATAATGCCATAGCTAAGTGCAGTCATTGTGTTATGGCCAAAAGAGCAAATTAATGGGTATACACAGACAGAATTTAATTCTCTCTACAGGGGTTGCATCTAATATCATCCTATGTTAAATGATGGAATTGGCACTTAATTCACTACATGACCTGTGATACCAAGCACAAGAAATGCCCAGCTTTCAAGATAGCATGCGAAATTGTTTTGCTAAACAGTCAGTGTACGCAACACTAATTGCAGTGGTATAGCTTCTACATCTAAATTGTTTAAAACTAAGGGTTGTTTGAAGTACAAAATCACAAACAAAAATTACCAACAACTACAAAACAGATTTCCTAGGACAGAAGACAGAAAATGGGGAAAGAGGAAAACAAGATTTACTGACACCAATGTGGTATCTACCACTTTCATTGGTTATTATGTAATCACAAATGAGTGAAAGACTTAAGATACGACTGGAAGCTACCCATCAAGTATCAGTTTAACTCAATGCCCTATTTTTCTGGATGCCAAATGACTATAAGTATCTGGGAGGCCAAATACTCTAGGATAAATTTGGTATGATGGTGGCACGGCTTACTCACCTCATCTATCAAGTATACTGACCTTATAAAAAGAACCACCATCTCTTTGACCACAGTTCCCTATGGCTGATGGATGTCAATCACCTCTATCAGAAAACACATAACTTAAAATGGGAGATTTTACAATGTTTCTAGAATACATCTAGAATTTAACCAGGTTTCACCTTGATACTCTGAACTCTTAGGCAATGAATAGCACCACATTCAGCTTCAGCATCACTGTTGAGTCTTGATGTGTAGGATAGCAAAGGTGGAGGGAGATTCTGTATGAATGCAACCTGTTCTCAGTGTTTTCTTAGTGACCATGGTTTGAGGAGAAAGAAGAGTAAGTGATAGTGCAGAAAAGGAGAAATAAAGCAATGGGTCAGATTACAAGTAGTGGGTTAGGATATGGCACAGGAAACAACTGTTTTCCTATCTACTGCCCTTGCAGAATCATTCCTCCTACTCTGCTAGTTACTAGCAATCTAGAAATAAATTATGTTAAAACTGTGTTTGAAACATTGCCAAATGTAACACTTGGGGGAGATACACCGTCTGCTCAGTCTTCTGCCTTCTATGGTCTTCACAATGAAAGGGCTCATGTTTATTGAGATCAGGACAGATCTGAGGCTTGTTTTTAAAGAAGCTGCAAGGACCTCAGTGCTCCACATAAAATCTAAGAACCTGTTTACGGGCACAACTCTGGAACAATGTTGTCCCTCCACCTCCTTTGCTGTCTGATGAATGAGTATTTGGGCTGGAGTAAAATGAACCTTATCTGAATGCTATTGACTGAAGAGAAACAAAGGATGAAAAGAAATACATAATTAGGAATGGAAAGGGGTAATTAGAACCTAACATTTGAGGAACTAGAGCAAAGTAATTATCTACTTGACCTCTAGGAAGGACCACAGTCAGCTGTAAATCTTGCTTTTTCACATCGTTTTATTGCTATTTTTGACAAGTCATTAATGTGCTATTTTCAGAAGTGACTTCAAAACGAAAATCTTTTGAAAGGTAGAACTCAAAGCCTTCTCTCCAATTTTCAATTCTGTGTCTTTCAAAACTTGACTCTCCCCCTCTTGCAATGTAGTAACTAACAGAGCAGCCACTACACATTTCCTACCCCCAAACTCTGCATGCAGCAGAGCTTTAAAACCATTGCACGTGCTCACTGCAAAACTGAATCTCCACATCTGATTTACAGGGCCTCAAAGATGGAGCACCATACAAAAGTCTGGTTTGGATGCAAGTGGAGGAGGGGAGGACGACACAACCAAACAAAAACCAACCCCAAAATACAGAGAAAAATATTTAACTTGCAGTAAGATCAAAAGCTTAATTTTACAGTGATTTCTACCTTAGTTAACACTGGCCGGCCTACACTTAAATCAAAGACTTGCAGAATATCATCAAACACTTCAGGACTTGTGCTAAATGACAAAATACTGATTAATATTCCAGCCCTCTGGTGCACATCTACTGTTAACTTCCACAATTCTTTTAAAAAGCATGTGGCATTCTTCCTACTTCTCAGCTTCCTCCCTCACCCCCACTTACAAATGATGTGTATGCTATGGCAAACAAGCCCAGCTATGGACAGAGAACTGATCTCTTGCACTGAAAAACCAGTCTGATTCAGGGAGGTAAGGCTGGGGCCAGATATCGCTGGTAACAGTAATTTATCTCCTCCAAGTCCTTATTTTGCCCACTAACAAAAATGTAAAACCTACTTGTCCCTTATGTTCACTAAACTTTCTGCCTAAAAAGTGACAGTACATTCCTCTCCTGCCTATGTCCTTCAAAAATACCATTCTCATTCACTTAAGTGTTTTTTCCTAAATTTGGTAGTGTAAAAGTGTGGAAAAGCAAGTAACTAGAATTCCTTTTTGATGCTTAGACAAGAAAGTGTTCCCAATGTTCCCATTTAAATATGTAACATCCCATTTCAAATACTGAAGCTCTTCTTCAATTTGAAGTTATGACAGTAGATTTTTCTTCATTTTCTTGATGGAGCAGTATACTTTATTTAGTAACTGTACAAAAGGGTTTTTTTAATCAAGTTGAATTCATAATATATTTCTAAATTACCAAACCACTGAGAATTTCAAACCTGCTGTAAGGTCAATTTCACAGATTAAGAAAATTAAACAGAAAGGTGCTTTTGGGAAAAAAAAAAACAAACAAACAACCTCAAGAATTTAACCTAGCAGTGAATCAGGCAAGAAAATAAAGCAGCTAGTGATGTTGGAGAGAGCAGCTCAAAACACTGGCTCTTCAGGCTAATACTTTCAGAGAAATATTGTTTCAATCCTATTACCACATGCAAGTATTTCACACCCTCAATAGTACCATTTATTCAAGATCAGGCAGCACAGTGGTAAAAGGATGTTGTTCAGTGAATGGTGATGCTATTTGATTCTTGTAAAGAAACAGCTAAACATCCTAACTCCATCCCAGTTAGCTTAATTCTCCACCCCACAGTAACTCCCACTCAGTATGCTCCCTCCAACTCTCTCCTTCCCATCCCAATATCCCTCGATGTCTTCTACATTGCCCAACTATTGTTATGGCAAAGGGCAGCAGAGGTTACGACTGGTTCCGTGCTACAGACTGACTAGACAGCAGACTGAGGCGAGAAGAGCTACTGAAGCATTCCTTGGGGTGTCTCTTCTATCCACTTATTCACAGACCTAATTTTAGCAAACTTTGAAGGAATTGCATTATTAAGATTGTATCCCTGTTAAATGGAAAGATAACTCATAACTGGAAGCATGACTGCAACTCCTAGGAAATCAGACTAACACAATACCTATAAGCCTTCTAAAAGGGCAATCTACTCCCTCCTCTTCCACCAATCACTGCCAGCAGTAGCTGAGAAGTGTTAGAAAAATGTTTTGCCCTCTGTAATCAAGTCAACTTAATGCACTTTTTATCTCAGATACATCTTCATACCATATAAGCAGAATGAAACATTATGGAGTTAATTTACAGGATTCATACATCCTCCAGAGGATGTCTCCCTGCATTCTGTTTCTCTGAATTTCCATAATCTTTAATCCACAGTGTTCCAGATTTTGGCAGTGGAAAAACTTTACCAACAACTCCAAAGTAGACTAATCCAGTATTCTTTTACTTCTGGCAGAACTGAAAAATATCACAGCTGTATCAGCCTGAATGCAGAAGTAAATGTACTCTGGCCATTCCTTTGGTCTATAATTAAATATTAAGGCAAGTGTAAGGACCACGTGACACCCTTATCGGGTCAATGGTGAGCACTCCTGTGACAAAGAACTCCTTCCATTTCACCCCAGCTAAGAAACTTAACTCAGCAAGCACAACAGATATGGAATACATTGTTTCCTCACTGCTGCTGAAATAGCTCTCCCCATTGCTCTCTTACCATTCCATTACACAGCCCCCCCAAACACGTAATGCATACAGCTTCAGAAGACAGTTATTAATTAGAGCTGGCATTTTCACATTATCCTCAACCATTCATAGCTTCCAAGTTGTTCCCCCTCCCTGCAGACACCTGCACCATACCCTGCTCAATCAGGGAAATCTAGATATGAAGAAAATAATGCAGCTTCTAAGACAATGTATTTTGAAATAAGGTGCTAGGAAAAAAAAACCCCAAACTCTATGTGTGTGTATAAACATATACATGATCATAAATCTCAGCTTCTAATTCCAATCAACACAAGAATAAACACTTCTACCAGGTAGCTGCTGCATCCTGTGAAATCCCTGCAGTTCTCTTCCTCCCATTCCCCCCCTCAGCAGTTTGATTCAGAGTACACACATTGTGTCTGTTTCAGGATGGAGGTAAGCCTTCCAGATTGGCTTCTCCAGGGAGAAGGGCTATCATTATTCTTGGAGATTAATTTTCAGAATCAGGCCAGTATTAATTAAATGACACTTGATACTAGCTGAAAGGAAATATTCAAAACTCTGCATTTCACTTGTGTGCTTTACCAGAAAGATAAAGAGCTTTTTAAGAACTCGATTTTCAGCAACAGCCCAGCTAAGAGATGCATTATTTTCCCTAACAGTTTTCATCTTGTCTCAGCTGGGGCTCTTGGCCTACTGCTCTATGAAGTGGCCTACTATTCTCTGAACTCTTTTTAAGAACCACAGTATCTGGTTTTATAAAATACCTGGATTTTATTTTTTTTGAAGTAAAATTCCCCAGGTTTACTATATTGACTTAAGACATTGGTGTGTGATGGTTTTGATCTACAAAATTTAGTTTCATTTTGAGTCCTACTGAACAGTGTTTCTGCCCTCTACATTTTGCCTTAGCTGAAAAGATACAGAAGTTACTAACTTACACGATCTGCCACTTAAGCAATTAGCATATGTTACTTTATAAAAAAGCACATTAGAGGGCTACTGGTCAAACAGAAAGACCTCACGTCCATGATGTTTTAAAACTCTACCTGTTGGCTAATGTTTGTCTACTTACTTGTACCTTTATTAAGAACGACAGATGGCAAATTTATAATTAACAGAAAAGTTGAAGGTGTCCTTCAGATCTATAGTAGCTATCTGAAAAGAGCATATAGACCATAAAAAAGTGTTTTAAATGGTCACAATAAACCTTGTGACTAGTTCACTGGTATCACTACCTCCTAAGATCATAATGAATTTAAACTAGGGAAACAAAATAGTTTTGGTGCCTAATTAAAGAAGCTCAACTGTGAACTCATTCATTTTGATTCATATGAACTCAAATAATTTTGACAACAGAATTATTAAAACAAAAAACGATCCTTATCTCAGTCATGCAAGATTCATATGAATTCTTCAACATTCTTATTTTCAGAGCTACTCTACCCATAACTGATAAGATCAATTTGAATTCAAGCTCTGGGTTTCAAAAAAAACCAAGGAAAGTGTACTGTCCTTACATACCACAGAATGTTGATGTATTCCAAAACAAGAGTATTTCACTCCTAACACCATTTTTTTAAAATGCAAACAGATTTTTTTCATAAAGGTATCACCTATACTTACTAATCAGTTTGCACCAGTTAACATTTATTCCAGTAAGAACTTTACTTTCCCCTATGCTGACATTAAAATATAACTAATAATAAAAGGTAATTTATTATTTCATTAATGGGCTCTGAAATATTTGCCGCCTCAGACTATTACAGAAGCTGATGAATTATTTTCCTATCAATATGTGAGGACACAGGTAAATATGAGCACTCTGCCCAAGATCTACAGTGCCTACACAGGATGCAGATTTTCTTTAAATGCTGTCTCATAAAAAGCTACATGTTGTCCATTTGTAGACTTTTTCCGTGTTATGCATATTTGAATTCTTCAAGGTTATCAGCCCTGTCCACAAATGCATGCATGCTGCTATGTTCTGCGTATTTCACACATCACTTTTTCTAATACTATGCTGGTTTGACTTGTAAACATCAAAAGTTTGTAATGGAGAGAATGAAATCTGCTTTGCATTGTTTCAGCAAGGCTACGAGAAAAATCAAGCTGATGTTCTAGGTGTTCCTGTTTTCTTCTGTCAGATTCCTAGAAGCACTTCTTGTCAGCCCTTCCAACCGATCAGCCAAATCATCACCAGAAATTCAGCAAAAAAAATCTACCAGTACAGGTCACAACAAAGAATAACTTGAGCGTGGCACTTTTAACTTCATACAGAAGCTTGTTAGATCAAAAAAAATTGTAAGAAAGCTTATAGATCTTACTGACGGCAGAAAAATTTTCCAAGTGTAACTTTTGAGTATCAGCCTAATGACCCAGGATTTAATTAGGACACAATTTAAAGAAAACCCTAAGAAGCACAGTGTTTGATTCGAAAACAATGGGCTTATTTTTCTGTAAAATGAAACTACCAGAAGACATCAGCTAAAGCAACAGATTTCTATTGTTTGTTTATACAATTAATCTCAAATTGTGGAGCACAGCTTTCTGATAGCTTCCCTTCCCTTTTCCTTTCCCTCCACATTTCCTTTGTAACTCAAACTGAGTAAGAAACCGCAGTGTTCAGTTTGTGTAGTTACTGCCTGTCATTCCAGTGGCATCTTACCTATTTAGAGTTTACACTTGCTTCAACAAATTACAATTCCAAAAGCAAGCTTCTAGTTTCAGGAGCGATACAAGCAGGTTTTACAGTTCTGCTGACTTTGTATTCACAGTACAGATTAAAAAAATATGTTCTTAAAATTTAGTAGGTCAAGCAACACAAACATCAGAATTTTAAAGAGTCTAAACAGCAACAATGTTACTGTGGGAAATTAAGGCTTGTAGAAAAGGTAGTCTTAACTTGAAAAACTACATTGCTACTACTGACATAAACAGATGCTAGTTTCAGTATTTCTTACATCCAGTTCTTACACCCATCTCTTATATCCAAGGGTTTTTTTCTTCCAGCAAACATCTGATCAAAGGGAGTATCTGCTGCAGAAAGCACCAGATGAAGTCACGTGCCAATCCACAGCTGTCCTTCAAAAACTTGAGAAGTTCTAGATACAGCACTGATTATTCCGTTTTCAGTTTCCCATCATCTCAGATGTTTGTTTGCACAAAAACCAAATCCATTACATACCTGCAAAACTTGTTCTTCTGAGGATGACACAAATAGATCCATTCATTTTGGTTAACAGTATCAAGTTTTTGGCTTCCAACAGCCAGGAACACTCTGTCTAAAAGTCTCACAAACAGCAGCAAGTCCTATCTAGATAAAACCAGTATCTTGGTATTTTTATAAAGATGAAATCAAAAGGTACCTCAAGGGTATTAGATTACAGTACCCGGTATCTTGTACTTTTTTTTTTTCCTTCAAATAAAAAGTAATGGGTGAGCTGCAGAGTTAAGGTTAAAAAAACCCACTCTTCACAAATAAGGGTGAAATTGGTAAAAAGTTTTATAAATACAGAAATTGTAACATTTTTTATTACGCTGTTTCAAAACCAGAGCATCTTCAATGTGACAAGCAATGCTTTAAAACATGATAAACTGAAGCAAAAGGTTATCCTTATTTTACAAGGATCAGCAAAGTACAACCTACAACCTGCCCAATCTGTTAGAAAAGCCAGGATTTATACTCAAATATCTGGTAATTCAATTTAAGAAGTGGAAGTCTTTAAGTGTTTCTGTTACTCTGAATGACAACACAGAGCTCTAAAGTCTTATGCTCTTTCAGGTACAAATTGAAAAACTATGTACTATAGTATCTGAGGCAGTTGTGAAGTCACAATATAAAAAAGGGATATTTACTGCTGAAGTACAGAGACCTTGTTACAAGAAATAGGGTAAATAAGCATTATTCTCAAAGTGGGTACAGCACAGAGGAACAAGATGCACTGACCACTTGACTTTGCTTTGCTGTGTTTGACATACAGCTGCTGTTCTTCACTCTAGTCCAGCAGATTACTTCTACAAAACTTAACCTTTACAACTGTATCTCCTGCCACTGAAAAAAATGCTCATGGAAACAGAAGAACCACCACATTTAAAAGATAGGTTAGCAACCTATAAGCATGCTTAGCAACTCTACTTCTGTTGCAGCTCAGAAATGCAACCTGTGTCTCATTTTAAACATCCCCTCACATTCTTTAACTTCTAACCTAATAAACCTTAAAGAGAAACTAGTATTGCAGTGATTGCTTAGTTTTCCCCAGTCATCTTCAGGTAGATAACCCACACTACTGAAGCTTACTGAAGTTCAGTTGGTTGGGGTTCGTTCTTTGTTTTGGGGGGGCGTGCAGGTTGGGGTTTTGGTTTTTTGTGGTTTTTTTTTTTTTAAAGAAACACAAAAGCCCCGGTGATTATATTCACTAAAGGATTTGTACTACGCAACTCAACTTTATTTACACTCCACAAAGCATCTCAAATGCTCAATCAAATCCAACCTATGAGCAAGGACTTTGAACTGATCTATACAAATATCTACACATAGGGGCCCATTTCTGAATCATATTTGATTTCATACAGAGTAGGATGTGAAGAACTAGAATGAAGAGAATCTATCCATTAGAGATCCCTAGCCTACACTGCCCTCCTGCTGATTAAGTGCTACACACATCTCTGAATAAAAAAAGAGTTACTTGAAATTGACCCACAGAAGAAAGTAATTCTGGAGAAGGCTCTCCTATCTTTTTTATTATAAAGAGATCCATAGTCATGCTCCCCTCAGCCCAAGACTACCTGGATTGATTCAATCACCTCTTTCAGTAGAAATCATATACTCCCTGAATGGGAAGCACTGTCAACCCACTTCAATTTCTGAAGTTGCAATCCTGAACTGAAATGAATGCAATGGTTCATAATGTCAATGTCAAGAGACCACACAACATGGTCTGTTTGGTATCACTACTTACAGGGAGTCTCCTGCTGTCAAGCATGCATCAGAAGATCTTAAATACTCAAAACAGTCCTGGTGAGTACGGATTAACCATATTGCCCACTTCCCAGTATTTCCCAGCTACCAGTTCCGTAATCATTGCACTGTGAGCAGCAGGTACAGCACAGCTCAGTTCTAACTCAAGATTAACTTGAGTTACTGTGGTGCTGCCACATTTATGGAGTTGTAGGTCCCCTACAAAGCTGCAAACTCCACCCCATAACAAAAAGCAGTATAAGATTGAAGCTACAAATGAATCTTCCTCAACCAAAGCTCAGCAAAATACTTTAGCTGCTCAGCTGCAAGATTATGAAGATCAGAATCCCAGTTGTTTTAAGTTGACTTGAAAAGTATGAAGCATGACTGAATGTATTACCCTAAGTTCATCTGACACTGAAAGAAAGAAGCTAGCATACAAAAAGCTACTAGGTAAGTATAAGGGGTCTAAAAAAGACCCCAAAACCACAAAATACAAAAACAGCAAGGAAAGCACTACACCCTGTAATAACACAAAGGCCATAGTGGAGGGAAACATTCAACAATAGTATCAATCCAGTCTCATGCTGAGAAACAGAACCTAAACATAAGAGGCCTATTATACCACTGCCATCCCTAAATTCTTTGCTTAACATTTTTGTCTGCATTTGAAACCATTAAGCTGGAACTGGAGAAAAAAAAAAAAAAGCCTTTGACTCCAGAGCTACAGACTAGAATGACTAGCTGCTTGCTGTTTACCCATAAAATCCCATGACAAAATTAAACCCTTTAGGAAGGCAAGTGAAGCTATGTATATCTAGATATAAAGCTCAATCATGAAATAAAAGTGCATTGAACATCTAATATTCTCTCAACATGCTAAGAAACCACAAACAATTACAACCAGATGTGTAAGGTATGAATATTGTTTATACAGCTGTAGAAAGTAAGGAATGCAAGACAGCACCACCACCAACAACAGTGTCTTAATTAAATGCAAGCTGCTGAAACACAGCAGGCCTCCCAGAGTAGCATTTTCTTCAAAAAAATTTGGATTTAGCAGCAAGATGTTCACCAATTTAAAGTGGTAAGTTGATACAAACACCATGAAAGAAACTGGATCATCTAGTATACACTAAGTGTAGCAATGCTATGTTTTTCCATAACATCAAAACGAAGGCAAGAGGAGGCTGTCTTGTTCTTCTAGAAAAAGGTCGTATGATCCCCTGCCCACACTTGTTAACAAGTTGTGTAAGAATGTGACCTATCAAAGGCTTTATTTGAAACTTAGTAAGAGTCTATTTATGCTGTAATCAATGAGACTGTGGAGGAGACAAAAGCAAAGCAATATGAAAAAAGTACTTCTCTTGTTCATGTCATTCCTGTATTTTTAAGGTCATGTTAACTCTGGAATGGCTACAGGGCAGTCTTTATCAAAAAGAGATGAGCACACCTGGATATTAATTTATATATTCTGAATTCTCTGTTCCTGAACAACATAAAAAGCTCTTTTTATCAGCCTTCAGTGAGATGAACCAGCATTTCTGTTCAAAAACTAGGGGATGGGCAGGGAGGTAGGAGGGGGACACAAAGAAGCAGCAGAGGAAAGAGTCAGCCAAAGTAGAAGAAAACAGGAAATTATATTAGTCCTCCAAGTTCTGAGAAAAAAGGGATCCTACAAAGATATTTCCATTTTCTCTAACAGATAGAATCACATCTACTTATAAATTCTATACAAGTTTCCAGATACAGCAACAGTACACTGAACCTTAAATATTTATACTACATTAAAACTTAAAAAAGGGAAAATACTCTTTAGGATGATCCCAAATTTGAGGTGGGCTCTAAAGGGGTGTAAAAGCAATTATAAAAATACATCTTTGTTACCTACATCAAATGTAAAATAGATGTACATTAATAAAGTGAAATTTCTTTATTGTGCTTGTGAAGGACAAGTTCTGCATCCATCACTTCTCATTTCTGATGTTCATGTAAACCCAATAGCTAGAGTGTAAGCTTAAAAAGCAAAAGTCTGAAAAAGTCTTGTTTTCACAGCTCTTTCCTTTTGGTAATGGCAGCTTCAATGCAAGTGACAGCCAAACTTCTGCATTTGGAATTTTGAATGATTTAACTGAAAGGACTTGTGGGTTTTAGGAATAACCATGTGAAAGTTTTAATCTTCAAGAAAAAAGAACGACACTGGATAAATACTTATCCATTTCAGGCATAAACTCAGTAACACTTGTGAGAATATAGATGAAAATAGCAGAGGTTTGGTATGAGCAGTTACAGAATTCCTCCTCTTCAGTTTTCAAAAACAACAGACAATACAAGATTTTGATTCTTAAATTTATTTTTAGCAGGATGTCTGTACTAATGGATGGTGACATCATTAGAAGATAGGTCCATGTCCACCACCTGCAACAGAAGCTAGACAGATGTTAAAGAAAACAATATAAGAGTTAAAGATGACACTACTTACCCAGAGCAGACTTAATGAAAGTCACCTACTAAGCACTACAGTTAAATTTTGATGCAGACATGATAGCTCCTATTACTTACTGTTGTCAAAATTTCCTGTTAAGATTTAATACATACATTACCTTGATTTTGATGGGAATCATGCACTTCTGTTTAGAAATTACTAGTAGAGAAACTCTTATTCTTAAAAAACTACTCATGGAAAGATTGGTTATTCAAAGTTACTTACCTGTAAATTCTCTTCAGAAGATAAAACATTTGCAAATTTAGGTCTAAAGCTCCCATCTAAAGTTTCAAGTTAACAAGAATCTTCTGGGAATTCAAATTCTAATAATCTTAAACCAGGTCAACAGCAGGTAACATTTCTAGATTCCACTAAGAATACAACCACTTGTTTCTTACCATACCTGGGGGTTTGACAAATCTGTAATGTAGGATCTCAGCAATATTCTCACAGATTGGTGATACTAATTCAGAAAGAAATGAAGACTTGATATTTTACAACCCAGAGACAATGTCACGGTCAAAAATGTCAGCAGTCAGAATTCTAACAAAGGAAACAAGCTTGTCTCCAGACAATTAAACTTGAGCATCAAAAACCAGGGACAAGACAGCAGAGAAAATACATTCTCAAAGAATTAGGTGACAGGCTAATTTTCCAATGCTATTTCAAATTAGAAGCCAAGAAGCAAGGCTCAATCTGAGGTATGGTATTTCCTAAGACTGTAAAAACAGTCCTTGCTTCAGAAAACAAATGCATCTGGCTACAGATATTTGGTGTTTACATCAGAAGATAGCTACTTCTTAAAAATAATAATGTAAAAAGATAAACTAATTCAGCTGGCCCTACAGACAGTATCATGAAGGCATCTTGACCTTACATTTCAAAACTGCAGAATAGTTATCAGCCTGCACTTCCCAAACCAAAAGGTACTACTGGTAGTGAACATAAAATCACTTCATCTTAACACGGTTTAGAAGCTTGATTTTAAAGTTCTTATTCTTTACAATCTCTTGCCTTATAGCTCTTTTTTTAGTACCCTGGGTTGACACCAACTTGGCTTATAGTTTTTTTATTAGCAATCTGCATTTATACCACACTGATCAGCCTAAAAACATTCTTACAGTATACCTCAACATCCTAGGGCTTCATCTGTTTTAAACAGACTGCTACAGATACTGAAGACAGTCTCCTGCTTTCTAAAGAAAAACCTCTGAATCCAGTCCAAAACTGGAAGTGTGCCATATTAGAATGAGATCCTTTAACAGTTAAAATAATTCAGCCAAGAAACCCAGTTTTAAGGACCATGACAGCCTGGGAATAAGCAATTGCTTTCTCTTACAGTTACAAACTCTTTGATCTAGTAATATTGGGAAATTAAACTGGATTTTATTTGTGGAAAACAACAAACAGGTGGAATCTGTTCACAGCTGCACTCTATTTGTAACTTCTGATTAATTGAGCTCTCTTCTTTCTACAAAAGTATACATTTGTCTGAAGGACAGTTGCCTTTTGAGCAACTCACTATCCCAGCAGTCTACTATACCTAAACAGGGTCTAATTGCCAGTAATGATCTACAAAAAGTGTCTCAAGACAATCAGTCCTACACTGGTACTGTGGGAACTTGTCCTTCAAACACATTACACACACAGAGGGAGAGTAGGGCAGGTGATGAAAAGCTTAAGGCTTCCTGTTCTTTCATCTTGCAGGTTCCATTGTGCAGTTGGATCCGTTGCTACTGCAATCAGCACTATCGTGCATACCACCTATCTTACATGAAGTTGGTTGATATTCCTCCCACAGGATAAACAGTGAAGCTGATGGGAAGAACATTCATCAGTAGCTTTTCTGTGAGGCACAGAGCAAAGGGAGTCAAGAAATAAGAGTAGCCTAGGAAATGACACAACTGATCTGAAGGATCACTTGGATACATTGTGAACAGTATTTTCCTGAACAAAGACACACCAAAATCTGAACTCAAGTTCTGAAGTTATAAAAGGGTAAAGAAGCCACAGAGTGAAGAAAACGTTCTTGACAGGCCTATGTGCTGAAACCTGAAAAGCAATTAAATTGTGCACCATGTATGCTTATGCTGCAGTTATAGGGCACCGCAACCATTCAGCTATCTCCCCTTGCAAAAGGATGCAGCTTCAGTTCTATTACTGTAATGCTCAAGTTGACACTGGAACCTATGTCTCAAAGCTGAGACAAGGTATTTGGGAAGCAATGGACAAGAAATTATGGATGTATTTAGAATGTTCAACATCAGATGTTCAGCAGGAGGCTTGACAGTATTACGTGATAGGAAAGGAAAACAGATGACTGGTAGTAGCGAAGAACAAAGTAACTTAGGGGATCATTTGCTCATAATGAGCTGTTCACTCTGCATCCTTCTTCTATTAATGATTTGCCCTGTCCTAATAGAGCTAGTGCTGCTAACAGCCGTGTCAGAGGCTGTAGAAGCTAAAACTACATTTTACTGGTCACAATGGATGTTTGAGTCGGGTTAAAAAGTTGTGCTGAAACCATAAATTGAATTCTTACCCTCAAGTGGCTTCACAAACCTACAACTACCAGAAAGATCATTCTATTCACTAAAAGGATATTAAACAATGTAATACACAACTACGACTTACAACAATGAATAAAAAGAACAAGAAAAAATTTACTCTATGAAGAATTAACTTTGTACAATTCAGAATAAGACTTTCTATCAGCACTACTGAAACTAAGTCTGTATATGTAACGAAGACTGAATAGGCTAAAAAAACAGAAAGGCAAACACTAAAGCGATTACAGTTGTAACGCTACCCAATGTTGAGCTGGTTTAATAGATTTAGAACATTATAACCAAAATAAATCTTGTTAATAATGTGCTGGAAGCAAAGACCTAACAGCTGCAATTAACTATTTACCTTTGGAGAGAAAAGTTGTTTAGGCAAAGTAAAAACATTTGCAAGAACAAGCTCTAGTGAAGAATGGACTAAAACAAAACATTACGCACTTCCAGCTTATGTTCTTTCTCTGCAAGGAATTCTTTTTGACATCGGAGAAAGTCCGACAACATTCGAGTTAGCTGTTTTCTATCATCTATTTCAGCTGCCAACCTGCCATTGTAATCCGCCAGCAACATACATGCATCATCTACCATTTTGGAAAGCTGCTCTCCAGATTCCTTATCTAAAAAGCAAGCAGAGAAAACCATGTAAAGCATGATTTCATTATATACTGTTAAGTTCTCAGAACAGCATTTCAGTTACTGGATCCCCAACCCTCACCTGTTATTCTGTCTAACAGGGACACATCTTGGACCTCTATAGGCAAAGAAGCTATTCTCTGATGAACTGCTGCATCCCCAGAGGCAGCGTTTTCTAGTTCTTGTAATGCTCTAATGAGATCTGTGGTCTGAAAAAAGCATGCAAGATTGATAACTAGTTTAAATAAACTGATCCCAGTACAAAAACAGCATTTCACAATAACTTATGGAATCAATCTGATAGTCATTTTAAAAGCACTTATGATATCAGCACTATACCAACACTCTATCCCCTCTCAGACAGCAAACAAAACAAAACCAAGCCATTAATTCTCAGAACATTGAAATGTTCCTAGTTTTAAAGGTCACCTTCCTGAAATAGATTTTTCATTTAAATTCTTGGTATAGCACTACTTATAAATCTTCTAGTTTTGACAGTAGTGATTATTTTACAGTACCTTTTATTTTACTATACATTTTTGAAATTATTTTTCTTGTAGTTTTGCTTCACTATCACATCAGGCTAGATCACTGCACTTCTTTTGGAAGTAGGGCTGATGTTCATAGAAGCCCAGATGTCTGTTACAGAGAAACATACTAAATTGTGATTATTTGGGGACGGTCATTTCTTGCCATAACAGAAAGCCTTCTGAGATGGGGCAGTACCGTAACAAAAAACCCACAAGAATTATAGAAGCTATAACAATGCAAAGCAGACAAGAACTCTTCCCAAACAATAACTGCAACACTGAGAAACATTTTATTGATAAATCAATAATAATCTTATTTTAATACATGTGTTACTCATTACCACCCTGGAAACCAAATGAGAACTTAAAACATTGTAGAAACTAATGCTGAAATCCCAACGTGGACAAAGCTGGATATATAGTTCATACATTTTGGTTTAGCATCAAACTGACTGAAGTTAGAGCATGCTCCACTTGTAACCTAAAGTACCGTGAAGAAAAGTTTCTGGTATAGTCACCCTCACCCAAAGAGTACCTCATTAAAAGGAAAAATGGAGACTGTTCAAAAACAAGAGTAACTGAAAAATTCTGTATCAAACCATATGCAAATGCAGAATTTTATAAACAAGCTTTTACCTGTGGAGGATCAGTGGGGGAACTTCGAGGTGAACAGTTACTTTCATCAACTTTTATCTGATCATATGTGCGCTTCCTCACCTTTCTGTCTCCATCTAAATGAAAACAAAACAGAGGAGTCAGGGAAATAACATTTCAAACAAGAGACTCAATCTTCATACACACACAAAATACTTACACAAAGCTTGCCTAAGTTGTTCTAATACATCATTTTCATAAACAGACCTTTCTTCCCAGATAGAGAGCACTCGGCCAAGGTGTTTCTTACAACTCTCATCAGACTCACTGTTACAAGGCAAAAAAAGCAAAAATCAGCACTAAGGAAAAGTACAGCACTGCCATATGATTACCTTTCACAGAATGACCTTAGCATACCTTAGCAATAACAACGTATCGAAGTCCAGTAATCTCAGAAAACAAAATCACATTTTAAAGAAAAGAAAGCAAAGACCAGTTCAAGATGTCTCGGCACACACATAAAAACCAAACACCAATGCCCAGTCCCCTCTTTCTCTCTGCTTGCTCAACCCATAAATCTGTAGGTTTGTAACCCTGTTACACAAACACTGCAAATAGGTTTTGTGTTGCTTCAACAGCTGCGTACCATGTGAAAATAATTCTGTATCAAGACTCTAGCATCCTCATGCAACAAGATGAATGGCTGCTGGGGAAAAACAAATCATGCAACACCAGTAATGAAACATTGAACTGTTGTAGCACAAATGCTATAAAGACTGAAAGCAAGTCTTAATTTAAGGCATACCTAACAGCTAAGGCAAAAGGGACTGAATGCAGATGAATTTACTATGTAACTTCATCCAACAGCATTAAGACTATCCAAGATCTAAAGAAAAATAAACAAATTAAATTAACAAGACTTCAAGTACAGAAATAGCACGAGGACTGGCTGGGTCAGAAGAAATGAACTAAGGACTTCTCTATCCCTCAAATACAGTATGATGAAGGATAATGAAGGACAGTGCACATAAGTTTACTGTACCTTGACACATGCTTAAAAGCTTCCACTATTACTGGAGCAAAGTCTTTTGTAAATTCTGGTCCTTTCCTTTTGCTGTTCTGTATGACATCATTGGCCAGGTACAGGAATGTCAGCTTCCTATTTGGTTTTGCTAATAAAAATAGTGATGAACAAGAATAATTAGAAATGTTAGATCCTCCAACTAACACCTATTTATCCACATTTATACCAAACAAAAAACGCAAATCAAATGTGTTCTTCCTATTCTCATTACCACTTACAACATTTCAGTCTGATTTTTTACTTAATGTGAAAAGACTTTGGTCACCCAGTGGCTTTTCCCTCCCTTCTGCTGTAACTCTTTGCTCAGATTATTCTTCCTTCATAATACAACACAAGCCCCCTTTAGCACCACCTCCAAAAACAAACAGAAAAAAAAATATATTCCAAAGTGTTCTTCAGTCCCCAACTATTTCCAGGTATTTTCCTGAGCCTTATGCTATTTGTCTGTTTGGTAGCCTTCATGGATTTCTTCCAAGTACTTCGGCTTCCCTTTGAGCCTGCATAAAATTGACACCCATGAAGTCCTCTGACAAGGAGCTTCACAGATCCACAATCAGTCATGTGAAGAACCTCTTCCTTTTGGTTTGAATTTCAGGCAGTCTTACATAACCACCCCTCATTCTCATATTTGAGTAAACTGAACAGTCAATCTCTCCGTATCACCATGATATTCCCCTCCCTCATCTCCTAATCATTAAAACACTCATGTGCCTGCAGCTGTAATGTCAAGAAAACATTTTCAAAAAATCACTTTCAGGCTCCTGTGATGTATCTCTCTTCCAATCATCTTAAGCATCCCAACTTATTCCCATTAACATGTAACAGATTACAAGCTTCAAATTTACAATTTGCTTTTGAAAATCTATTCCATGTTTTCTAACTGTTTCTACTCATTTTTTTTCCATTTACCATCACAGTTCATCTAATCTCCACAAGTCTACAGGTTTCTCAGAGCTGCAACTCTTATTGTAACCCTTCTAACCTTGTGTTAGCAACAGAAAAGCTTCCAATATCCATTATCACCATGCAGTTTCAGTATGTATGCTCTGACTCTAAAAAGAGGTTTCTCTTGAGAGACAGGATTTAAGTTTTTTCCACCCTCTCGAGGAAAGCAGCACTGTGGTAAAGCCAATCTAGGATTTCTTAAAACTCATGCTTGGTTCCCAATATGATTTGACTTTGTTAATTTCCACTGAAACCTCTCGAACATGCAGAACCAGCACCCTCACATACAAACAGAAAATTCAATGTTGATATGCTTCCATTCTGAGGAAACATTTTTGAGAATAAATTCTGCACTATAGAAAACTCCTCTGAAGGATTTTTTCCTTGGAGTATTGAATTTTTCCCATCCTCTTGGACAGACATATCCAACAAGTTAAGAGAGTTCTGGATTAAGTGGGGAAAAAACCCTCTGCATTAAAAGTAAAAAATGCACCTATCCGTTAGAATAAAAGAAAACTAAAAAAGGGCAAATAGAATTAGTTTGGAAGTGCTGAACACAAGGTGGATCTATTAAAAGTCTGCTCCAAACAGTGAAGTCACTACATGCAAACACCCAGGAAATTCACCTATTTGGGTCAAAAGCTGGCTAAACTAAAATGTAGATTTTATAAACTTATGCTACTTAATTTCTATATTGAAAACTGACAATATAGCAACACATCTCCTACCTATGTTTCAAGTAAATCATAGTTCTGTCACATAGAAAGCTTTGAATTATTCAAAGAATCTTAAAAAACATATCTTGTGTTATGGGTACACAAAAATTAACTAGCACTGACCAAAACTGATCATGCCTCCCTCCCCCATTTCTTAAATAAGCCCAGAATTAGGACTCAAAATCTAATGAAGCAGACTATTCCCCATTCTACACCCTCTGAACTGCATGCATGATAAGTCCTTGTCTGTCCATTCCACAGAAAGAAAAGTCATGTTTTAATCCTCAGTGATGCAACTCATTTGTGAGAGACCTCAGTTTCCTTGTTTCCAACAAGTAACCAAATTAACTGAGCTGGTAAAGACAGGAGACGTCTGCAGTGTCATGAAGTCAGGTGATGCTGATTCTCACAAAGCCTAGACTTGATCTATTCATTACAGTAAATAGATCAATATACCATGTTTGGAAAAAGCATGCTAAAATTCAGAAAGTCACTTTCAAGCTTGTTTCCTCTAGTATTACCTTTCCAGTTTCCTACTAAAATTCAACAGAACCAAAGCTGCATATCATGAACAAAAGTCATCAAAACACTATTAAGCTATCTGTGGCTTTGGTTAGAAATTCAACTAATATTCTACCCTTATGCTCACAAATAACATTGTGAAGTTATATTTAATTCCAAAATTCCAAAGCTAAACATTATGCCTACTCTCAAGAAATGGTCCCCTCCACAAATCTTCAGTATTTACATCCTAGCCTACTACCACTCTGCCTTACACACAAGACTAAAGGGCAACATAACCTTTAGCAACTGAGGTTGACAACTCTGAGCTGAAAAAACACAGTGTTCTGTTGCCGCTATGACTGTAAATTAGCTACTGAAGTCTGAAATACAAAATTAAATTCCAGACCAAATAGATCTGTTCTGAAAAAAATTATCTGTTTAAAGCATCTCTCTTCATGTAGCAGTGACGCTAACTTTTCAGCCCTGTGTTTTGATGTATCTCAAACCACCAAAATGAATCAAAGAACAGTTAACACTATTTAAAAAAGCATCCTCAACACATGGCAAGGCTATTAGCAAAAGCAGCCTTACTCTCAGAAGAAAATGAAAGAAAAAAGGTAAGATCTTAGGTTAAAGAAGGATCTGAAAGCACATACTGCCAGAACATACAGTGTTAGAAGTAGCTAGCCCCCAGTAGCTCTGGTACACTAACAGTACAGTCTGCAAACACAAAACTGCTAAGAAAGCACCCATGTAGGACTGAATCATCTTTTCAGCAGCTCTCTGTTCACCTAACTCCTCTGCTTGTTTCAGTTTGATTTACCATTTACTCACCAAAGCAGCTACCTGAAGCGTTGGATTCTGAAATATTTTAACAACAGTGGTGCTGGTTGGTGTAAGGGCCGTATTAAGCAGATTACTCTTAAAAGCATCCACAATGACACTAACTGGGATTGGCACCTCACAACTGGAACTAAGTGTGTCCCAAAAATATATCTGACATGTTTAAATGCCAATGAATACTCTGCCACGTCATCAGGCATCTATGGTGGAGAGACATGACATCCTCATTATCAAGTCTTAACTTCTTTGGAACACATACTTGTTACCCTGACCTGCATATTCCTGATTGTTTACCAGTCCCATATAGATGCCCTGACATTGTATGCTTGAATCCATAATACTTACAGAACTCTGATGAGCCACCACTTTAGTGCAAGAAACTCCAGTATTTTACCTTGGAAGGCAGTAAGCATGTTATTTTCACTGAGGTTAACTCTGGCAATCAAAGCCAGAATAATCACCCATATTTGTCTTTTCCAGGTTTACCTCCTGGCATTGGAAATTGAGCTCTCGTGAAGACTGCTAGAAACATGCCCATTAGTTTCATGCTGTTCCACACCTCTTCCCTAGAGCTGAGAGATACTTGCTGTCTTAGACATACAGGAAGAAACTACAGGGAAACACACAAGCATAAGAGATATTTTATTACATCCCACTACAAGTACATAGACTACTGACCCATCTGAAAATGTTACATCAGGCTTTAATCTTCTACAGGCCAGCTCTGCTATGCCAACTGACTTCAAATTAAAGTATCATTTAACAAGAGGTTTTGAGAAAATGAGCATCAGTAGGTTAAAATCCCACAATAGTTATCAGCACTAACCAGTTTCTTTTTTACTTAAGTTCTCTAACATGGATTCAAATAAAGATTTGGCTCAATTGCTTTTGAATTACATTAGTCTACATATATGCAGCAGAGTATGAGTGTCAGCACTTCTCCCAAAATCCCTGGGACACTTGCTCTGTCATAGCATGCTTTATATCTTTGCAAGAGAAGTTACATGACATCTTTGTAAATATGTGACAAGCTTTCAAGCTTTTCATTGCAAGACCCAACTCATCTTTTTTAAGTCAAGCAGCACTGAAACTTGAGCACAAGATCACTGACTCTTCAACACTGATAGCTAACCTGGGTTTTTATGCAAGCTGATTAAGTGCATCATCTTTGGTAACATGACTGAAAGTGTATCTGTAAAAAGTCACTTGAAAGGCTATCACCGAAAAGGACAATTCAAAGATAATATAAACCATAAAAGGCATGTGGCACAATGAGCACTTAATCTTTAAATTCATTAACCCTCTGTTATGAAAAAGTTAAACTAAGGGTTCAACACTGCAGTCACCTGATTCTCCTGGTGAATTTTACAAAGGTTTGAGAACTGCTGTGTTTCCTTTTCAAAAAGAGAATTGAGATTGCCCACAGAACATGTGTTCAAGGTTTGAGGGTGTAAGCATCTTGACTTTGAGTTTGGAGGCTAGTTGACAAAGGGAGCACAGCATACAGCCACTGCTGGGAAAGAGGCCGTTGGCACCAAATTACCACAGAGATGTGAGAAAGTTGGTCAACCAAGGAAGCCATTCCGACATAATTACTCTGTAGAAGCTTCCCACTGCACTTAGTGTATCTTGAATTACCTGAACATGGGAAACAAATTCCTTTCACTGCATTGCCTGACTGGTACAATGCCAAGATAGGTATGAATCAACAGCAACAACAACAGTTTTAGGACAGGAAAAAGACAGTACGCTTAAGTATTCAGAACCAGAATGAAGAAAGACAGGCAGGTACAGGTAAAATAGCAGGACACAACTAGTACAGCAACAAATGAATATAGATTTGTACACACTGCATTCTTGCAAGATTTGGAGAGTCAATGAATCTGGCTGAATTACACAAGCCAAATGCAACTACTTTAAGTGAAAGATTCTTACACTGCTAATCTGTTGCTCCTGACTGTAGGTCATTTTGTAGATCATAGCAAATACATTTCTTTAACTTGACTCAAAAACTCGTGTTCACCTGAAGATTTTCCTGCTATTGGTTGATCTCCAAACCTTTTTGCATAGATGAGAAGATTCATGTGGATAAGCAGGAAGGTATCCACAAGCACCTCCATCTTAAGTATATTATTGGCCTCCTCAAGAACACCTACTAACCAGTGAAACCAGTAAGCCACAGTTTTGTTTCTTTTAAATAAAACAAAATATATTTATTCTCTCAAATGTATCACACTGGCCAATGACATTATACCACCATTAAGTAAAATAATCTTACAACCACCAGCAGAGAAAGATTCCTTCTCTTTGCGGAAAAACTACACTACATAGTACAGAAAATAATTGCTTTAAATCAGGAACCTGTTTCCCGAAATGCACTTCACATCTGCAGGTCAGTATTATTTCCACCACTTTTGGCTGTGGTTCTGCTCCAAAGCAGCTGACTGGATATCAGAGTAATTCAGATGTAGTACCATCTTTCAATTCTGGCCTCAGTGTTGCCAGGTCTTCTAAATTTGCCTACTGAGATCCTCTATCTTCCAATTTGCAGCAGCACTGAGCAACTGCCACAACAGCCACTAGCTTCAGAAAAATGTACTGCATCAATGCCAAGAGATATAATGAATGAGGACCCAAAAACTAGTGTATGCCCCAGCAGTCTAAGTTGTAGACAGCCATAAATAAGCAAAAATAGTCACATTTTATACCACTGAATGACTTCAACACCCCAAAACAAAAAAAAAGTTCAAGCATAATAAAATGGAACAGCAGGTAAACTGGCAGAGTCAAGCGCTAAAAATACATCCCTCTGTAGCAACCCAGATGCACTTGCACAATTGTATCTGCCTTAAAGAAAATATACAATGGCTCTGCTAACCTGGGTAAGCTTTGCAGTGAAGACAACAATCTCTGTGACACGGGTGGGGTGACAGATGAGAGCTAAAACAAGAGGACAAGTGACTAAGGGGTAGGGGAATGTTGTGTTGTTCAGCATCAGTTTCAGAGACTGACTAATCTATGAGATGCCATGTCAGGCTCCAAGGAAACAGATACCTGAATCTGAAATAAGGTTTCGAGATACAACACAACAACTATTAAAATATCACTAGGACATAAACACCTAACATGTGAGAGCTGGACTTAGAAAAGCTAACAGAAAATGAGTTGACAGGAAAAGATACTACAGACAACTATCTGGAGCTTGAAATAAAAATTACCATATTACCAAACTCAAACGTTTAGCAACTTTTTTTTTTCCTTTTGAAAAGAACACACTTTAACCCAGCAAATAGCACATGAAGCCTACTGAACAAGCACTTACCATTCACCCTTGAAGGCTGATGCTCTGAATTATGGAATTGAAATTTTTCATATCAAAACAAAACCCACAAACAACAAACCCCTACAGTTGCAGAGAATTCTGAAACTAGAGAGCAAGAGATGATGCAATAGAACACACCTGATTTGCAAATAACAGATAATAAGTCTCAACAGCCTCCATCTCAGAAGAGCCTCTTCAAAGGGGTTCCTAAGGGTTTTCTCAGCAGCCACTCAGTGGCTGAAGGCTTACACAACAGAATTGTATGTGTAATGCCACTACTTAAGTTTAAAAAAAAAACCTGTAAGTCAATCCCTTTATGGATACACAAAATTAAATAGTTTTAATGGGCCCACCATTGCATTTTGGGGATGAGTCATGTAGTCACATTGCAGTTAATTAATTAGTACTAGTTAACTACTGAGTCAACTTATGTCTATTAAGTAATTAACTATTTAACTTTGAGTGTTACATTTCATACATCCGAAATCTAGCTGAAGGAGGATCATTTTCCTCAATGAATACCTTTCAAGCCTTTACAAAATTCTCCCTAACCCCCACTCAAAAGGTGTCTCTAAAATAGTAAGGTTATTTGGCCACACTACCACAAAAGTTAATCTACACAGGTTACTTTGAAGCAATCATGAAGCTCCCATATCAGAAGTACAAAAAAAAGGCCACACTTTTCTAGAATAAAAATCTAAACTGCATGAGATTCACATTATTAAGACACTTACTACAAATGAAGTACTGAAAGAGTAGCTTCCACACCAAATTATTTATTCCATAAATCAACTATGAAATTCAAAAGAATGCAGACTCACGATCAACATAAGCCAGTGCTAACACCGGCTGCATCCCTAAAGGGATGATACTATTCTCAGTCTCCTTTGTGGCAGCACCAGCTTTCAATCAGGGAACTCGTCTATTTCAAAACTAATTATTGGGTTTGCTGGATTTTCATCAGCAGCACAGCACAAGATACTGTCAGCAAAAAAACCCATCAGAATAATTAAAGACATTTAACCAATAGCAGAGTGGAAAACGAGTTGTTCTGTTGTCATTGTAGACCTCTGCTTATCTGTCAAAACAGGAGAAATCTTTGTTATTTCATTGCAGTTGTCATTTAAGTTAAAGGCATTCTATTAATCTTTTCTCATCATTGTACTAATCAATGAACAAAAGACCAATGAACTACTGATTCTATTCTCCACTAATCATAGTAACAGAGAGTGAAAAGAAACCCACTACATACAATGAAATCTGGAGTACTTTAAGTAACACCTGAGTGGTTTTGCACAGATGCAGAATCAGGAATACTTAACACCCCAGGCAGAGCACCAGCTCTGCCACAGCCCTACATTAGTGGCAGAGTTCATCCATACATTTTTCATTAGCATATATTTGAGGTCAATCATTAAACAGCACATCTCTACACTCAGTCTTTTGAAGCATATTATATGCAACTCCTTATGATAATTTCATCAAACTACTGGTTGTATAAAACAACACGCTTTCCCTAAATATTTGTGACATTACTAGAAGTGTCTGGACAACTGAGAGTTATCAGGACTTTCACAATACAGTCATTTCTAGAATACATTATACTAGCTTTCCTCCAATTTTTTATTACTTCTAAGAATGACCCTATGAATTCTACATGCCAGTAATTTAAGAACTACACATAAAAGTTTATGGTAGTATTAGGAAAAAAAGCATATATACATACTCCTTCAGTAATCATGAGTTACAACAACTGTCTGGATGCAACACTGGAGTACAGCAAGACAAATCCAGAGTTACGTAACTGCTGCAAGTTATGACAGAGATGTGCAAGTTTTGTTTACATCTAAGTGCAAGAATTCACCAAGAGAATCAATGAATGTTCAACTGTAGAAAACCTGTAGATGAAGGTGTATGGAACCAGTAGAGATGTAGAGATGCCCTAATATGGGACCTAAAGACTATCAATGAATCAAAGTAAACAGAAAGGGACTAAGATCTTATGTTACCTAAGTTATATGCGCATTTGAAAAGCTGCCTCTTCACCTCTACTACTCCAACATGATATAAAGACAATGACTATTTTAAAAATATAATAATCAGAACCAAACATTTAGAAACAAAAGAGCTGTGATCCTAGCACCTGTTTTCATGAATAAATAAAGACATCTTCAGAAAGGTTCATGCAAGCTGATCTGACACAAGGGATCTTTTACCAAAACTGAAAGCATCCAGAAAAAAACATATTATCACACTGTTATGTGTTCAGCTTGGTTATACAATGTTCCATGAGCCTGAAAGGAAGGTCTGGAGGCAGGGGTGACAACAAAAAAGGGATACAGTGGAAGGAAATAAAAGTTAGAAAGGCAAGGTTCAAGCTTCAGTTCTAGGACACTACTGGCTAGCAATAGCAGCAGACAATGCCAATAGGTTTTGTGTCTATACTCCCCAAACAGAGATAATTTTCCTCTCAGGTAGGAGGAAAATCATGTTTCTACAGCTTGGATGGTGGGCAAGTCAGGAGCCTTAAACCTACTCTATTTTAAGGCCTCATTGCCAGCATTCTGCTTTGTGATGTTTTATGTAAGTCACTTCACCACAGCATACTGTTTTTCCTTCTCATCTTCCACATGCTGTCTGCTTTGACCACTAAATCCACCCTTTGAGGATTAGGGACCATCTTACAATTCTGTACTGCTATTAGCAAAAAGTGCCAGACAAATATTTATGAAGCTTAGGTACTATTATCAGAGGTGGAAAGTTAAAATACATCCTGCCTATATTAACTACACCAGCTTCAAATGAAGTGGCAGAGGAACACAGGAAAGAGAAAACACTTCACATAAGCCTTAAAAGCCCAGAAGGAAAAAAAAGGTACAGGACACTGAAAGCAACTAGGCTACTCCTACCAGAAGCAGACTATCACACACTTTCCACAGACCCCTGAAGGTTGGCTTCCAAAACGAGGTCACCAGAAAAATCTTACTTGGAAGCAGCAAAAGCTGGACGACAGCTTGGACAAACTAAAGATAAAACCAATTGTAGCAGCTATGCTCATCTGAAGCTCCTGAGCTACACCCTCAAAACAGGCTTAAAAGTGGAAGCCAGGCATTGAAAGCTGAGAAAAAGCAAAGCATTCCCAGGAGTTCTTAAGATGATTGTTATCCTTGCCTCTCAGTATCACCTTCAAACATATAGCCCATTTCGTTTCTCCAATTAGTCCAAAAGCACAAGAAAATTATGCTAATACTAAAGTTAAGGACTGACCACTAATGTTACAGATTATTATGAACTGGTATTGTGCATGTTAATTAAGACAAGCAACCAAAACCCTGGCTCTGTACTAGTTAAAGATACATTTCTGATATCATTCAGAACAACAAACATTCAAGTTGTTTGTTTAGAAGGCCCAGAAATGTGAAATGTTTCAGATGCAGATGGGGGATCCATCCAATTTGTTCTCAGAACAAGAAAGCAAGCTTCAACAAACATATGGTGAAAATGTGTTTATTTCACAAGATGAAATATGCCACCAAATATGTCTTTATTTAGGCAACAGAAAAAAATAATTTAACTCATGCCTGCAAGTTCAAAAGATAACATTTTGCACAAAAAGCATATTTTAAACAAAAACACAGTAGCCATGTGAAAAGCTACAGGGTTTATAGGAACATATTTCTATACTATATTGTAAAGTTTTGTATAATTCATACTCAAGGATTTTTATTTTAAGGGTAGTTGAGCCCATTTGCTATGAAGTTATGGCCCCTAACCAAGAGGTAGTTGTGATCCAGCCATGCACTCTTTGTATTCCATTACACATCATTTCTGCAAGTTGACTACTCCTCTTAGCTGCATGAAACTAAGAGACTGCTTTCTTTTTTTAAGTCCTGTAATGGCTTAGTGCTATTTTTCCTCTCAGCTTGAAAGCCTAGCCTTCCACTTTTCCCAGTAAAGATCCACATATTAATGGAGTTCCAAAGGAAGCTATTGGAAAACAGTAACATTTCCTAAAGCAAGACAGAGTTCTAGCAGGTGATTTTTCTCTTTCTTAAATGAGCCAACTTAAGATAAAGTTATTTTCCAGTCAGACCAAATAAACCTTTGCATGCCATTTCTGCCTTTCAGTCCCTGAGCCACTGCCTGTAGCTGCAAGTTCTCTCCTGTTAAAAGGAAAGCCAGGTAAGAATCTAAGTCTGCAGGCTCAACATCAGATACTCAATACAGCTAAAGAAACACACATTTTTATTATGCTAACATCGATATTGCCACCTGCAAAAACAGTAAGCAAAAACCACTTTGAACACGTTAAATTGCTCTTCTCCCGAGTATTCCCCTCCTCAGCTGCCCTAAAAGAATAGTTGCTGGCACGAGTGGACAAAGCCACCGCGTCAGGAAACTTAAATAGCATTACAGCTAACCATTGTTATAGATGATGAAAGACAGTACCTAAAAAGGATCGTCTTGGAAGAGCCGTAACTGGCAGTATTAAAACAAAAAGCCCTAAACCCCGTGCCTGCCGCCTTCCCTCCCTTTTCCCACTTTCCTCTCTCCTTCCCCCAAAAAGGGGAGTAAAACATGAGAAGCGGCCTCCTCAGAAGCACCTCACTGAGGGAGGAAGGAGGAATGGGAGGGAGAAGAGAGGAACCAGAGTGGAGAAAAAAAAAAAGAGGGAGGAGAAGCACCCCCCAGCCCGCAATAATCAAGAAATAGACCAAGAAACAGACCTGGCGGTTAATGCTTGCCCAGTAGCTCCGTTGCCCCAGTAGCTCCGTTCCCCCAGGCGCCGGGGCGGGCCGCGGAGCCCTGCCACCCTCCCCTCAGCAGCCGCACACCCAAGGGCGGCCTCCTCCCACCACGGTGCCGCCGCCACCCCGGAGGAAGGCCCCACCCGGCACCCGAGGGCGGGAAAAGGGCCGGCAGCGTGGTGGCGGCCGCTCCGGTCTTACCTTTTCGCAGCTCCCGCTCCCACACGCTGACGATGAGCGCCGAGTGCTTGCGGTGGTGGATGAGCCACAGGCTCAGGGTCTGCACGCTCTGCTGCGAGTTACTCAGCTCCGAGAGCTTCCGCTCCAGCGCCGCCTCCGAGAATGCCGACATAGCCGGGCCGCACTCGGGCCCGCCGCCGCCCCCACCGCCGACCCGGCTCGGCCGCGCTCAGTCGTCCCCGCCTCTCCACCCCAGCAGGGGAGGAGCCGAGCGGGCCCCGTCCCTTCCCGCCTCGCCGGCCGCCACTTCCGTGCACCCGGTCAGCCCGGCGCTCACAAAATGGCGACGGCCGAGCCTCCCGGAGAGCCGCCTAGCCCCACCCCCCTTCTTCTCCTGTCCTCACTTCCGGCAGGGGCCCAGAATGAGGCGGCGCGGGGAGGTGGGCGCTGAAGCCGTGCCTACCCCGCCGTCCGCGCGCCTCTCCCGGCAGCCTTCGCGCGCCGCCCCCGGGGCGGGGCGGGGCAGGGCGGGTAGGCCATGGCGTCGGCAGTGTCTCGCCTTGCCAAGGGGCTTTGGAGAGGTTTGCCAGTGAGGTCTGGGAGGCTGTAGGGTGTGGGGAACAAAAGCAAGGGTTAGGGGCCGTTGTTACTAAAGACCAGATGCATCAGCGTTTTGCCCTGGGAAAGAACGTGAAAATCCAGACACAGATAAGGCTGCAGTGCAACCCGGGCCTGCCAGTGTCTTTCTGCTAGCAGGTTAAGGAATTTCCTGTGACCCAGGGTGCATGGTATTTCCTGTTTGCAGGTGGACGTGTACTCCACAAATGTGTCCTCCTTCATTTTTAAAAACCGTCTTTCTACTTTCTGGCATTGACAGTATCGTGAGGGTTCCACTGTTCAATGACGCGATTATGTGCATAAATGTTTCCTCTTAGTTGTTTAACACCTGTTCCCTTGAATCTTTATTGAATCCTTGCTACTTCTGCTGTTTTGGAAATAGTGAATAGAAAAGGTTCTCTGCTCACCTTTACATCCTTGCATAGATTTTTGTATTGTATCTGCAGTCATGTTTTGGGCTGAAGGAGCCAAGTCAGTTTTTCTTAGATGGAACGTCCTCTATGCTGCCTAACACAATTAGCATTTCTAGTCTTAATGTGAGCTTTTCTAGTCTTCCTGCTGCTCTTCTAAAAAACACCTGACACCACTTCCTATTTTAAACATTGCCAACATAACTGCCATTTTCAGAGAACTATCCTCCTCAACTCCTACAGGTCTGTCCTGAATCCTATTTCTATGGCTAATAATTATGACTGCAGTTAATGTCTTTCTCAGTATTTCTAATATTTCTATAAAATTATGTGTATTAATTAGAAAAATACGCACATGCCTCACTCTTGGGACATCCTGTCAATGGTTAAGTATCAACCCTCAAAATGGAATATCCCTATAACCTTTCACACATCCAGTTTGTCCTCAACAAACAGCAGAAAGTTAGTTATGAAAAAAAAATCTGTAGAGGATTTTTTAAAACTTTACAAAGTTTTCTCCCTATTTCATGTCTGACATTCAGAGAAGAAGTCCCAGAGAATTGTTTTCAGGCAATTTTCCTAGTACTTGTTCTAAGTGAAATCTTCCTTTTAAACATAAAACATTGACAAGGGCAAGGTGGGAGTGTTAGGAGGTTTTAATGTGCATTCTATTTAGAAAATCATCTGTAGCATGAATGATTTGGGGGGACTAGAAAGGATTTTGCAAAAATGCTTTTGACAGAGAAATTTAAGTAAGAAGTTGTGCAGATCCCTACAGAGTCTCTTTTTCTATCATTTCACTGCGTTTTGATCATCAAGAATGAAACAACCTGTAATATATTGCTATTTTTGCTATGTACAGCAGAGGACACTCTGACATTAAGTAGAACTGGCCAGTGAACTAAAATTAAGACAGAGCTAACACCGATGCAAGCATTAGAAAAATGAAATATGAATAGTAATCTAGTAACTAACATTCAAATACCATTTTCTGGAGGCATATATTCTGATTTTAGCAGAATAAACTTGTGGGTAGATATGGAAAAAGAAACATTTCTCTCACATACAAGACCAGATAAAAAAGTATTTAGCAACAAACAGTGAAACTTAGATGTTAAAGCAAAAAAAGATAAGGAAAAGGAGCAGGAAATTGGTAGAGAATTTAGTAATGATTGTAGAAATGTTTTATTACTCCTTCCTCTGCATTTTTTTATCCCAGATTATCAGAACATTTTACAAATAAGAGTAAATCCTCTGAGATAGGTATTTGTTCTATAAATATATTTAAATACCAAGAGAGTGACTTATTGTCTGTGTATAATATAGTGTATAACATAATGTACAGCAAAATTGATATTTTACTTTCCCCATAAATCTTTATAGCACATTTTAAATTTGTAATCATAAATGTTTACATCAGTAATCTAATTTTAAAAGCTATGCTTATCCAGTCAGTGAATGGGAATTTACCAGGAGATTTACTCAAAGTGAAATGACTCTCAGACAGCAAGTATGCACAATGGAGGGTTCGTTTTCTGCAGAGCTTTGGAAACCTCAACTTTCATTCAGAAACAATTCATACGTTATTCACCTGCCTTTAAAATATTCACTGATGTCCGCAGGGGCAGAGTTGCCAACAGATGGCAAGTTTTCTTCCACCCATTCCTGTGTTCAAACTGTAATAACATCTTTCCTCTCATTCCATAAGAATGAAATTCTGCATGGCTTCCCTTCTGTCTGACCACTGTGTGCTGGTGGTAGTTCACTGTGTTTTCCAGCTCCTGGAGAAAGGAGCCCTGTGCAAATGTAAGACAATGACTATGAATAAATTACTCGATGTTTTTGTAGAACATGGGACTGGGAAGCTCTGCGTAGTTCAAAGATGTAATTACATTTCAGGCTGCAGTCGCCAAGAGGCTGTATAGCATCCTTACACTTCATGTGCTGGCCGCAGATATTTTGTTTCTCTTTTCCTCCAACCAAGGACATCTGCATAAAACCTTCCATAAGAGGGGAATCTAACCCTAGTAATGATTGGAAGCTTTATGTTCTGTTACCCTGAGGGAATCCTAGGAAGTGTTTAAGCATTAGAAGGGCTGATCCGTGTCTAAAATAGCAATGGTTGCAGTGCATTGTGGGAAAGGTTAAAAAAAACAAAACACATCAGTCCACATCTTTGCTTCCCTTCCCTGCTCCCCCCACCCCCAATATCTGAGCATTTCTATTATCTAGTCAACATCTTGACTCTGCTATAGGGCTGTCTTAAAAGCAACTATTCCAAGCCACAAACCAGCATGTGTGCTTTCTCTGCCTGAACCACTCCAGCTGATCATCAGAACGTTTAACCTAGTTTTTTGGACTGCCCTTCAGCAAATCTAGCTGGGCATAGCTCCTGGTACACTTGGAGGCATGATCAAAATGAAACTGCCACAAGACAGGAGCATGATTTTTTATCACTAAGCATTTTAAAAGTGAGATAACAAAAGACAATATGTGTTAAGATACTTTATCTGAAACTGGCAAAAAAAGGCAAAATTTAAAATGAGAACAGCATTAAGATACATAAGGCAGATTGTCTATACTGAGAGTCTTATCTCTCAGCTTTCTGGTAGGGCCAAAGGAGTAGCAAAGGTGGCAGTTTGTGCTGGTTGACCGAGTGCCCAGAGGCAAAATGGGCAAAGCCCCAGTGAAACTGCCACTGTCTGTGCTCCAGTAGCGTGAGTTCAGCGTGAATTGGCTGCTATTGCTCTACAGAACAGCACTCTACCTGCCAAATCTAAGAGCTATAGACTATCTTAAAAATATACATTACCTGACTGCTGTTCAGTCCATGTATCTCATTCCATGGTTTGTTGATATGAACACATCTTAGTCTCAGAGTCAATTTTAACTTCAATTGTTTCCTCCAGGGCCCTCCCGTCTGGTACTGCTCCCTAAGAGCTGTCATCTTTAGAAGTCATTTTCTCTTGAACCTGTAACTGGATGATTTATTTATCCTTAGTAATATTCTATGCTTCACTGGAATTGTTTAGGAACCCTTATTTTACAGCACTACATAAAGCAGTAAAACAATCTATGTATATGCTGGTTTACTCAACATTACTCATCAGCCATGTGGGATTTGAGCTGAAACCAGCTCTTGCATCAGAACAGACCAGATCTTTCTCTGTATGAGGCTGGCATTTTGTCATTTTTATATTTGTTTTGGAGCTCTTTCTCAAATAGTGCCACCCAGGAGATGAAATATTATTAAAGGTGAAATGAGGTTTCTCTAGTCTTGTTTCCTGCCTGAGAATTTGTGTTAGTCAGCAAGCCAATTGCTACCTGGATCTCAAAAATACAATACTGGCATTTCAGTTCCTTTTTAATATTCCAAGTGTCCAGTCCATCCAGTATAACAGCTTCTGAAGTTTCACACTTAAAAATATTTTTCCATCTGTCACAATATGCTTGTGCATCTCATGACCCATTTCTATGTAAATGATCCTACCTCCATATCCCAGTAAGGGCAGGAAAATGGAGAAACGCAAAAAGATGACCCTGAAATACAGCTGTAAAGTGATTCCTGAATGAGAGATGGTAGTTCATCTGGGTAATTTCTTCAGAAACATTAAACCCCATTTGTCACCTATATAACAAGAGGGAATATCCCTGGCAGAAACTATAAATAAATAAATTTAAAAAAATTGAGTTGAATCAGTGTGAAGTCCTGTAGGCAAGGTACAAACGAAAGCTTAAATGGAAGGAAGAAGCCCACTGAAGTTACTTAGAGGAGCTGCTACTGGAGCCAGAAACCTCAGAGTGAATAATCGTTCTTCTATGTGAGTTCCTGCCACTAAGCACTTCACCTTTTTAATGTAATTCATTAAAGGCAGAAATTATTTGGTACTTAGGAGATTAAGAAAAACCACTTACTGAGATATGTATATATGATCCAGCAAGGCATTCCCATGTCTTATGGAGAAAGATACATTATACACTCTGAAAAAAAAATATATCTCTAGCAATTCTGTGATTTCTTTGGCCCTCTATTAGCAATGTAAAGATGTTGTAGAAAACCTTTCTTTTTTACTAAGTCAGGCATTCAGCCAGACAGCTATGTACATCTGGCTTCTTCATCATTATGCTATTAAGTGAAGTCATACTATGTAAACATACACTGTGATTAATATATGGATCCAATCAAGTCCCAGTTTTCCTTAGTAGAGAAAGTGCTGTAACTATGCAGGAAAGCACTCCAGGGTATGTATTAACTCAGGTGTGCAGAAAGGCATGAAACAGGCTGAATAATTTTAAACATCTGAGCAATATATTAATGGATCATTAATATGTGCCCTACAGTGTATATAGCTCTTAGTCACAGCATAAAAGTAATAGACCACATTCTTGACAATAAATAACATTATCTTTGCAAGGAAAAGGAAAACTCGGCAATGTATTGATATGTGTGAAGAACCTGCTTGAAATTTCCGAAAGTGCAAATTTGTATTTGACTTTAAATCAAAGGAAATGGGCTGATTCACCTTTGTGATCCAGTAGAGGACATGATGTCCCAGAAACCATTCACCTGTAGGAATCAGACACTCTATTTTTGTTACTGTGTACTCAGCTCATGGTTTTGGAGGTGATGGCTGCCAGCATACTGCTGTACTACCACAAGCATAGCCAGAGGTTTGAGGGAAGTGCTTATTCACCTTTAGTCAGCACTCACTAAACAACATCTGGAGTAGTGCATTCAGTTTTGGTCTCCCCTAGTATAGCAAAAATATTTATAAGCTTGAGTAAGTCCAGCAGAAGGCCACTGAGATGGTCAGGTGGTTGGAGCACAGAATGCAGAAGGAAAGACAGAGGAAACAAGGCTTGTTTAACCTGGAGAAGTGAAGGCTTTGGGGCAACCTAATGGCAGCTTTCCAATACCTGTAAGGAGGTTACTGAGAAAATGGAACAATTAATGGACATGCATGATGAGAGACTGACAAATGGTAATAAACTGAAATGGAAGTTTCCAACTAGATATAAAGCAAAAGTTTTTTCACCATAAAGAAGGTCGGAAAATGGAACAGGTTGCCCAGAAATGTTTTACAGTCTCCATCCTTAAAGATTCTCAAGACTCGGCTAGATAAAGCCATGGCCAACCTGGTCTGACCTTGTACGTGACCCTGCTTTGAGCAGGAGGATGGTGGAGTAGTGCTGTAGACTACATCTATATACTACACTCTTCACATTTGCTGAGCAATATACTTGTACAACTTGCTTTGTACTTGTACAGGCTCAAGTATAAATCTGCAATGTGGGGCTTAGCTTGCTTGGCTTGTATCAGTTGGGTCCACATAGCACGATAGGTTGTCCAGCTACAGAACATCACTCGGCTGTCATGCAAAGCACTTCAGATCAACTTGCATGTCAGTGTGATCCTTCAGTATAGATGGTACTTGTCTTTTGGAGTGTGCTTACCTCCACACTCCTATTGATAAATGAGCAGGCAGAGTGGGATGGAAAATTCTGCTGTTATTAGAATTGCTACTACAAAGCCATCAGATGTATCTTCTACATGCTAGCCATCAGTTATGTTGTCAAAAATATCAATTACTTGAGTAGCCACAGTTTCCCCAAATGTATGGGGGGGTCCATAAATAAAATCCATGCATTTTTTGATGCATACTAGCTCTTCTCTCTTCCTTACACTGAAAGCACACCTGAGAATTGCCAGAGTGCTAGGTGACTGTTCCCAAGGGATGTTTATTTGTTCACCCCAAAACTGTATTTTTGATCCCGCTTTTTGAGGAAAGAACAATAAATGAGGAGAGGGTATGTGGAAATGAAGATTGTGCAGGGAGTAGGAGTTCTTGGTTTGATCTTGCAACATCTTCAGGAACATGACTCAAGCACAGTAATTTTGCCAGTAGTTTAGTGACATGGTCCTCTGCTGTACTTGTTTTCTGTGCCATCATTTTGTCATATCCGACTCAAAATGTAGTCAGAGTTGGTGATGGATAAGCAGTTGTGTGTGGGAGTCAGCTGTGAATGCAGTGGAAAGTCCATGTTTCTTCCGACTTCTGTGGTTTATAAAGGGGTGGACAGACATGCTGTCATTGTCTGGTAGTGGTCCAGGCCAACCATATGCTTTATCACTAGTTGACTCTCCTGTACTGTCACATCTGGCCACAGCTGCTGCCCAGTTATAGCAAAAGCCCCTGATTTCTATGGAAGCAGGATTCTTACTTCTCTTGGGAAATGGTGAGCAGGGGACAGGAAAGTTTGAAGCGAGGTAAGGATGCTGTAGCTGAGAGTGCTGTAGCAATGCTGGGAAACTGTGGCTCCCACAGGCATTGTCTAACATTTCCCCTCTTCTGGCTGTCAGAAGCTGTATGTTGTGTCACATACCTATGACTTTCTATCCCCATCAAGCAGAATTTCCAAACCAATGGAAGATGACAGAGATTTGCTCTTGTCCCAGAAAGGAGAATCCAGCCTTTTCCTGGACAGTCCTCCAGGGCCCAGACTGGCTGTTCACTTTGATTTTGTTTTAACTGGAACTGGGGCCATTATGAGGGAAAGGAGGCTCATGGCCTTCCCAGTATTTTACTGTCTTTAGAATACTTGTCATGGTTTAACACCAGTGAGCAACTAACACCATGCAGCTGCTCACCCCTTCCCCCCCAAGCGGGATGGGGGAGAAAATCGGGAAAAAAAGTAAAACTCGTGGGTTGAGATACGAACAGTTTAATAGAACAGAAAAGAAGAAAGTAATTATAATGATAACAACACTAATAAAAT